>LPNX010620547.1:631194-683514 GCA_001517045.1 Pseudotsuga menziesii
GAATGATCACACCATACATAAACCTAGAGGTTAGTAGAAGGGGGAGAACAGGGGGTTGGGTTAGGGGTATAGTTGTAGGAGGGGGATTACTGGGAGGGATAGGGAGGCTTAGGGGTGGGGAGAGAGACAGGTTTGGGTGGTAGGGAGTTAGCGGAGAGAGTGAGAGAGGGGTTGGGGTCAGGGGTACATGGAGGAGTTGGGGAGACTGATCTTAGAGAGACAGATAAAAATATTTACTATAATAAAATTTTACAATAATAATATTCAACTCTTTTGTGGTCACATTAAGTTCAGACACTACAAACTTGAAGTGTCATTGGTGCAACAATCTCATCATGCCTGCACCTCTAAACCGTGACACATGATCATCCATCCTCGATAACTAATTTCAAAAATGTTTTATACATTCACCTCAAAATGGTCATATTAATGTTACTTTCATTTTAATTTTGTGCAATTTACAAACACTTGTTGGAGTCTAGAACAATTGTGCACGTGGAGTATGCCATCAAACTCTCCACTCTCCATGTGAACATGAACATGGATACAAGCATGGAAACTTAGGCGCTTATATTGGAGAGTGATATGATGATCATTACTCATATGTTTATGGTAAACCATAAGCACCAAGCAACATAGCATTGATAATAATATATGAATGCATATACATCCTAGTTTATACACATATATGGATACATAGTTCCATTAATGTTATGTTGCTAGGTGATTATTATTTCATTGTGTAACATGTTTAGAATAAGGAAGGATACCTTATAATTTATATATACTCTTTAAGCACATTAATCTTATGATGAAACACACTACATAATCATACATGTAGCAGTTGGTGACAACCCATCTGCAAATGTGTTAACACAATCAATCATTATATTAGTGGGAGCCACCACTCCATCTTAGTTGAATAACTTTCACCCCATAGTCATATTGTGGTAGTTAATTCAATTTTTATGGTTTTGATTTTCATTCCCTATCAATGGCTTCTTCAACTAGAAGAATAAATAGAGAAAATATTAACTATAAAGTTATAGATGTCTTGTTTGGACCTCTCCAAATAATATTAGAAGAAAGTTGAAAGAGTTTGGTATTAAAGAAATAAGGAGAACTAATAATGTTGAGACAACTATGAATAAAAATAATATTTCTTTGATAAAAAAGAAATATTATACCAATTTATTCATATATTATCAAAATAAAACATAGATATAAACAAATGCAACCAAACATCATCTTAAAGTAAAGGAATGAAATGAATTTAAAAAAAAAAATTAAGAAATTTTATAGTATGAACTTTTGAGTAGACAGAAACTTACATAGAAAATTAGTTTATATGGACATAACATAACTATTACTTACACAAAAACAACAATGGCATGAACCCAAATATTACTTACACAAAACAATTATATATTTTTTTTTTTAAATAATATATTTACTTTGTAAATATATAATATAAAATTTGTTAAATTCTTAAAGAAAATAGAAGAACATAAAAATGTCTATGTAAAGAAATTAAAGATGAGATACATATATAATGGTACCATGTAAATGTATAAACAAGTAAGATAAATACATTTAATTTAACAGAATTACTTGCATAGCTTTCTTTAAAAATAAGAGACAATGTAAATACATAAACTAAATACATTTAATTTAACAGAGTAACTTGCATTCTTATTAATTTGAGGGATAAATGAAAAATTATCATATGAAAAATATTTTTAAATCACAAAAAAAAATTATAAATTCAAACGTGTAGGTTAAAATATAAATTTATTTTTTCATAATTCTTCATGCAGCTATAGCTCGTACCAGGTTTCCCAGTTCCGACAAGGTTTTCCAAAACGAAAGAAAACACCCAATGTTCTGTACTATTCCATATGAAGGCATTTAAATGGCTAAAAGTCCATGAGAGCTGAGCAATAGTTAAGACCGTCATGAATAATTAAGACCGTATGTAAATATAATTGTCATTTTGAGGCTTTCATTGCCACAAAATTTGAATTCACTGTCAACCAGATTCTTCAAGAAGGGAGAAGTCAGGCAGATTTGATTCCACAGAAAATAATGCAGCAGTAAGTGGGATTTTCATGTTGGTTGTATTTTATCACTACCTACTATTGACTTTGTGGCATTCGACTGGTTTGCAAGTTTCATTCTTTGGTTGGGCTCATGTCGATTCTTCGTTGCTGTTAGTTGGGCTTCCCTACCCCATCAGTTGAACCAAACCGAAATTAGAGGGAATAGTCATGTTTTTGAAATTGAATGGAGAGAACCCAGAAATGTTTTATGGTTGAGAAAAGTATATAACGTTGACGAATCCAACATCAAACCTTTGTTAATATAATATAATACAAACAAATGGGTGGATTCATCGACTCTAGAGTTTTCAGATACCGGTGAATATACAAACAAATGGGTGGATTGATCTCCAAGAGTTTTTCAATACCGGTCAACTTACGTTGTTCAAAACTAAACCTAATCATAAAATTAATGTTAAAAACCAAATCCCACAACAACTGTCTTGTCCTCTGCAATAACTACATGTCAATATAACAAAACTATAAACTTAAAAAAATGATTTATATTTCATACAACAACAATGTGCAATACTGTAAAGGAAGCCGATAAAACTATAAACTTAAAAATGCTAAGTTGCTAGGAAACTTGGGTTTATGGAGATACCACTTTTTGAAACAGGGTAACAAGTGAAACACTTTAATTGAGTAGGTTGAGGTACTATATATATTAAATAAAAATGTCACGTGATATTATATTTGTATATTTTAGATTTCTTCATGAATAAAAAATTGCAAATTGCCAAATATATAACTGGGTTGATGTAAGTGTATGTCTTACTATGAAATACATATGTATATTTTTTATGTCCACTTTTGATAGTCAAACTATGTTCCATGAGTGTTGAACACAAAACCATAAACACATTTATTGTAAATTAATGCAAAATCAGACTACCATATTTCGACAATATTCAGTGGAATTTGAAAAGTGTTGCAAAGTGTTTGACATAAGTGGTAAACTAGACTGCAGTTAGCAAAAAAATTAGTTCAAATTTGGTTGGGAGTCATTACATTTTCTCCAGCTGATTGCATTTTACTAAGAGGGCCATACTCCGAAGTACCCAAACATGGGGTACAAAGTACCCAAACATAGAGTATGACTTACCATTTCTCCTATAAGTACCACTTTTTTTGGTAAGTGGAACCAGTATAGAGTAGACAGGTAAAACAAGAGACATACCTTACTAATACTCAAATCCCCAATACCAGTACCCATACACGCGTACAAGTACCCTGAAAAATGATTTAGGGCAGCATAAACTCTAACCCCAGCTAACTAAAATCCTACAGAGCAATTTTGTGTTGAAATGGCAATTTAGAGGACTCAAATTTTAATTTCTGCTAATACGGACACGACTAAGAACGCACGACTAAGAACTGTTCAGAGTCAATTTAACAGTAGGCATACGTTCTTGAATGTGCAAAGAAAGGTAAGCTGTCTATCGTTGCATCACATAGGATGTTGAGGCATCTTACCAGTTACCAAGTCCATCAGAACAACTCCGACTCACTTTTCTCACTGTTCTAATAAAAGCACACGGTGAAAGGAATGAGAAGCAAGTCATACCAATATATAATTATCATATGAAAGCTATGACTTCCCAAGCTTACACATAGAGGTATTCGCTAAAAAGCTAGGAGACTCTATGGTTGCCTACATGTATGATGTCAGCCACTAGAAGAGGGTGGGTTTTCAGGCTTGGTTTATGATTCCATAAATCTTATTTAGAGGGATGCAGTAATAAGAACCTAGCAAACAAAAATATAGAATATGTGGAATTACATTTCTCTACAAAATGGGCTAAAACATTACCACAATAGTGGTAGTTTGGTGTACTAAAAATTCAAAAAAAGAATGATGAAAAAAGACAAAAGACAAAAAAAGTCACAAATTTATGAGTGTTATTTATGAGTATTAATTCTGCAAAAATTTGAGTGTTTTGGTTTCAAACTTATGAGTGTTAATTCTGCAAAAAATATGAGCTTTTTTGTTTCAAATTTATGATTGTTTTGTCGTAGGCTATCTATCTCTCATGAGAAAAGAAATGTGTTGCAAACTGCCTGTCTGTCGCAGAAGGAGAGCTGTGTCATAGGCTCCATACTTTTCGCAAGAAAATAATTGTTGTCGCATAATGAATTTTGGTCGCAAGTGACAGATGGCTAGAAGTTGGTGTGAGGATGCTTGAGATTTTGGCGGCGTGTTTTTTTGGGCACTTCCGTCATTAATGCACAATAACTATCATTGAACTAAAAAGTGAAGTGATGGTTTGATTGGCAGTTTCCTTGTAATAGAAAGATTGCTCCATGTGACGTAAATCACTTCCACCTTTCCATTTATTGCAAGATCATGCAAAAAAGTGACTACATAAACGTATATCATCTTCACGCTAAAGTTTGTCATTTCATTAAATCCAACTGATCACGTGAATTGTTTATCTGCAATTGTAAGAGCCAAAGCTAATTTTTACAGTATATGGTCATTTTCATCTCCAATACGAGCACTCTTTAAGAATCGGGACTTGAGATTCTGTCATCGATGTCAATCATGGAAGACACTGCAGAAGTGGTTTCACAGGAACCGAGAGCTGCAGAACCCGTTCCACAATCCCTAGTGATTCCTCTAGTGGTTTTAGGACTCTACCCACCTAGTACATCAAAGAGAAAGCGGTCTACCAGTCAGAAACTGCACGCAACAACACCTTCGCCAGATGATGAAGCAACAAGATATGCATCTGTGTTGCTAGATTATGTCCCACCGAGGCCAATAGATGCGCCAAAAGTCAAAATTGGCAAAAATTCCAGATATCTATTGGTCGCACCAGCAGTACCTAAAGGAGTGCGAGTAACGACAAACATTATTCCAAATATACAGAAGATGGTCTTATCGACCACGACTTGTGAAAATTTCCTGAACCGACGATGGACAAATACCTGACTATTGTCCAAGAAACAGCGGATGGCCCTATCCACATAGTTCTAATGGAATAGGCAAGAGAATTATATAAATTTGGACTACTATCGTTGATGCACATGCCACATTTTGGGTGCACAACAAAAGTTAATGCTTGCGAAAAGCAGTTGCTCATATGTTTCCATGGTGGTTGTTTATGGATCAATTGGAATATTTCAGTGGACATCAAGTTGATAGCGTCGATTATAGGACTCCCCTTGGCATGATTCGATCCATCACCATTCTTTGCTAGGAAAGATCAGGATATAGCATTGAAAAATAAGATGACAAAGAAAAATGACATGGAAAGGGATAAGAGAGGCTTTGATATCGCCTCCATCAATGATACTATTGTTCGGTTCATGGCTAAAGTATTATCTAGAAAGTTGCTCAGAAAAATGTGACCAAACCAATGTACCGTTGGAACAATTATTGTGGCATAGCATTGTGCAGGGGGTGTCCAAATCAACTAGTCGATGTATCTGCTAAATGAACTTTTAGCAGATGCAGAAGTAGTATAGGAAAAAGGTAGCCCTTTTCACTATTCTTGGTTACTAATTTCAGGACAGATGTAAATATCCATTTCTTGTCCAAATTTCATGTGCAATTGTTTATATTTGTATCCATGGGTAGAGGATTTTTATACATGTTCAAATGGAATATGCTAGATTGAAGACTAACATTTAATATATTTGATGCTTGGATATATATTTGTTGTTGAGTGAAAATTTTAGGAACAAGCATTTGATTGCAAGCTCAACGATGCTCTTCTCCAAACATCTGGTTGAGGTACGACTTCTATCCCTTAGTTGTTAGTTTCTTTTATTTATCTAGCATACTTGAGAATGGATGTGATTTATGTTGTCATACTGTCTGTTGTGTTCCACCCTAAGGGCCATAGTAATATTTTCTTCGTAACAGAATTGGCAACTATGCTGGGCATCTCTCCTTTTTGTTGGGGTTTTTGGGTGCATTTTTGCTCAAATTGCTCTATGTTGATTTGTGTTTCTGTGTCGCATTTGGGAGTATAGTCATTGGTGGATAGTTACTTGGAGTGCTTTGGAATTTTTATTTTTTACCACCTTCCTTGTATATGAGGGTCACAGTGTTTACAATCACGTATATATGCAATCTGTCCTTTGGTAGGTCGTGTACATACATTGTTGTTCTTTGAACAGACACATACACCTTAAATTTTGATTAGTATCTTGGTTTGAGATATTCTTGGGTGGGTTGTGAGTGTTTTTTAGTATTCCAGGGTCCTTATGTTGTCTGTTGGCTTCCTTTTTTGCAACTGGAAGCCTCTTTTTTTTTAATTTTATTTAGGAAGTTATTCTTGTCATTTTCTCATTTTTTTATTTTGCTAGTCCTTAAGTCTCGGTGTCTTGCTTCTTACTGCAGGGAGTGAGAATTTAATGGTTATTTTTTGCATTTTGATTCATTTACTTTGAAAATACAAAAAAAAATTGCAATGGTGCATATTCATTTTCATTTTGCATGTGTATGGGAGTAAGTACTTGAATCGGTTTGCTTGGGATAAAATTAGTCTAGTCTTTCATTTAGGAAAGATTGTGTTTTCATTTGAAAGGAAAAGGAATTATAGTGAATTTCATTTAGTGGCATACCATATTTTCATGTGGAAAACAAGATTGCACTTGGTAGGGGTTTAGGTGTGCATATTTGCTTTTATTGTTGAGTCATAACATCACTAGTTTCAAAGCCATATCCCTTGAGTAAGTAGGGCCTATTAAAATGAATGCTTAAAATCTAAAATTGATTAGAACAATTTTATTTCATTGGGTACACCAACAAGCTTAGGTTTTAGAGCCTTGGAATAATATTTGGTGAGTAAACTTCTCCAATACTATAAAGCAGAAACAATTTAGGTGTTTGACCAGGGAGAGGATAAATCCTTGTTATAATCGGTGTTCTCAGGAAGCTCCTCTTACATAGGAGTTAATCACGAGGAAGCATGTACCTTGATGGTGGGGATATCCCTCCACTACCTTCAGTGAGCGTCGGATATATTTCCAGGATATTATTAGAATATGGGGGCTCTTTAGGTACCTTTGGTACTTTCATGATTCAAGCTTAGTTACCCTGTCCATACGGTAGATCCAATCTGAGCATTGGTTATATTGAGGTGACCTTAGTTGATTTTACTAGGTATCACAAGGGGAGATTGCAGTGGTTATTCTATGGGTGTCTAGGCTAAGTAGGGGTTAGATGGCACAGTCGCTTTATGTGTTGAAGATGAGGTCCACTATAATTGGTTACACACCTCCGCTTGTAATGTATGGGAGTCTCAGGCCTCTTCTAGGTGAGACATACCTATTGCATTCGAGAACTCATTTGTACTCATTCCTTGCTTGTGTAGGTTTATCCTAGATTACGGAGGGGTGTGCTCTGTGTTCGTGAGTTGGCCTTAGGAGCCATGCTTGTACTTGCGTATATTTGTAGAGTCATTATGGATCAAGTTCTGTCTCCTTATTAGTCTCATCGGTTAGCAAGTTTATTTCCTTTTGATCCTACTTAGCCTCTTTACAAGAGTCAGATATGAGAGACTCATCCTCTTTCCCATAGGGGACTCAGTTAGACTCTTAGGGATGAGTACTTTATCCAATACTCCGGAGCTCCCTCTGTCCCCTTCATCTAAAGTGGAAGAGAAAGCACATATGGCTTCTTCTACCAAGACCTTATGGATTCAAGGGACTCTGGTTTATACCAACTTATATGATTCTAATCCCTCTCATCCCGTAGGAACACATCTTTTTTATTTCACATGGTCTTTAGATCACATACATAATTTTTCCTCAAGTCAGACAATACTGAGCATCAAACTATTCCCCTAGCCATGATTTTGTTTACTTTTGGCATGTTGAATATTTAGGCTAGTACACCAACATCCGCTCTTGTTCCTAGTGTTAACATTAGTGTTGGACTTAGGGGCACGTATTCCCCTTACACTGCATATCAATTCGGAGGTTGTCACATTCCTCCTTCTAAACCATCTATTGGAAGAGGGACACCCTCTTTATCAGTACCTCACACTAGTGGTAATCCTTGTCCGAGTGGTGATGGATATGTGAATGTTGTGGATACAACTTATTGTTAGGATTATTAATCCTCCCTTGTCCAAATTTGGTCATATGTCTAAATCAGGAGTCATGTCTAAATCAGGAGTCCATCCAGTCTATTTATAGTCATTAACAGCATTGAGACCACTTGACCTAATTGGGGTACATGTTTCAGTTACTAAAGTGTGGGGAACACTAAATGAGGCTCACTACCACTTAATTGGGGTACATGTTTCAGTTACTAAAGTGTGGGGAACACTAATTGAGGCTCACTGCCACTTATTGCACTTGATTGCATAAGTTTAGGAGTCTCCTAGATCAATCCCTACAATTTAGGAAGCCACTGGGAGTGCCGAAACCAACCAAGGTCAGTTCACTTCAGTTAATGACTAGTCAAGCTAAGTTAGGAATCAGTTACATTCAGTTCTAGTCCTCTACATTCAGTTAGCGCTATGTTTACTTGACTGCACACATGTGGGGCGCATTTCCCACCTACCACAGTCAATTAACCATTAGTCAACACTAAATGTAACACTTGAGTTGTGTTTTAGAGCTCCGATGAACTCCGGTTATGGTTTAGACAAGGACAGTTAACTACTGGGTCCTCCGATAGTGATTTACACAAGGTCTTGGTTACCTACAGTCAAGTAGAGTCTAATCAATTCGAACTTCCTCATGTGGATTCGAATTGCTTGTGGCTATTAAAGCCATTTTACTTCATTGTAATTATCATCTGGATTACTTTTTGATTAATGAAAGCATTCACAGGTGCAAGCCTTTTGCACTGTTTCATTCTTCAATTGCTGAGTAAATTGTGAGATCTTCTTTGTGAGTTGTGTATTTGTCTACAGATCTATATGCTCAAATTTACATGGTATCAAAGCCTCGATGGACAAGGCACTTCTCCTCCTCATATCTCCTACTGGATCATTTTTTTTTGTTTTGCAGGTACAACTTCGAAATGTATTCATCAATTCCTCTTCTCACCCGATCCTCAGACTATTTTGAATGGAAGGTGAAGATGATTGGATTTCTGAATAGACAAAAACTCTTTTGGGTGTCTGATGGATATGGTAGAAATTTTTTTTGAGACTGAAAATGACTGGCTAAATGCAAAGGATGCAGCTTTTGAAATAATGAAACTGGATCTTTCTCCTAGCATGCGCTACCTCAGTAGATTTATTAAAGATCCACAGGAACTTTGGACAAGATTGGAAAAAACCTTTGGAATTATTGATAATAGCACTTTGGAGAGCACATCCAGCACCATAAGCATCCTTTATTCAAAAGTATTGGCCTCTACTCTCTCTGATAAATTTGTTCAAGATGAAGATGAAGCAGAAGCTTCTACACAATCAATTCGAATTGAAGACAGTCTCCATGCAGTGAATCCTTCTCCTGATGCTCTGGAAGTTCATGAGATCTCTGATATCTCATCTTCTCATATTGCTGAAACAGAAGAAGACATTCGAATCTCTGATATTGAAGAAAAATTCTGCTACACTTCCATGCAAACATTCACCGGTGATGTTCCTTTAAATTCTGTGCAAAATTTATCAGTAATTGCTTCCGAAAGTGAAGAGACATTTGATTTTTCTTCCTCTAATGTTGCTGCTGGTGTCAAAATATGTAAAAAATTGGATATTTTGGAAGAAATATCAGATTATAAGAGTGACACATTCGCTCCCCATGACCTAGATCTTCCAGCAAATTCCTGCAGGATTGCATGCACCAAAATTCAAAATTTTGAAGAAGAAGAAAGCTGTGCATCCACCATCTTGGTTAGCCATTTATTTGAATCTGATATTAACCTTATTGGATTTGATATGATCTTATTTATATCTGATCTGATATTTCTTGGTTTAATATATCAAATTCATAATATTTCAGTACTGCTTGTAGCTGTTCTCATCAACGGTGTGAAGAAACAAGTACCGCAAGTCTCCTACAAAATTGTTACTGGGAATTTGATTCCATTTCACAGTTTTGGATCTGTTTTGAACCTATTTAGATATGATTTAATTTTTGATCTGATATTATTTGGTTCATATTTTAAAATCCAAAATCAGTCAGTCATGCTTGTAGCTGCTCTCACCAATTCCGGTGTGAAAAATCAAGTACCACACTTTCTCTTCAAAACTGCTGATGGGGATTTGGTGTTAGTTTTCTCATATGAGGTTGCTGATATTTTATTATGTGATTCATTATCTATTTCAGAAGCTATATCATACTATGGAGCTCAAGCATTCGCTCTCAACAGTCCCAGTGCTTCTCTACCATTGATCACATGCTCATCTCCTCACAGAACTAGTAAAGAGGAAGATTTTCAGCATCCGCCTGGACACCTGCTCCTAACACTTGGGGCTGTTCTTACCACTCATGGTTTGCTGTTCATGGCTGCAACATATCAGTTTCTTGAGTGTTCCTCACATTCTCTGAATTCTCAAGAACCTTTTCTCACTTTTCAGTTGACCTCAGTTGCTCTACATGGGTCCATTCTTCATCCGGCAGCTGTCTATATTTCTGATTTAGTTGAGCATATCGATCTTCTTCCAAAGAGGAAGATTCCTCTAGACATAATGATGGAGAGGGTCACATGCCATGCCCCAGGATACCTGTGCACAGAAGAACCAGATTGATCCTGATTCTACCTGCTTAATTAGAAGGGGGGTTTTTTTCCCATGTGGTTTTTCCCCAGCACCTTGTTTTTGAGCAGTTACCTTACTTTACTTGATGTAATGGGTGACCTATGGTCTTAGTTACCAAGGCCCACAGATTGCCCAAGTTAGCATTCAAGGGGGGTGTTAGGATTATTAATCCTCCCTTGTCCAAATTTGGTCATATGTCTAAATCAGGAGTCCATCCAGTCTATTTATAGTCATTAACACCATTGAGACCACTTGACCTAATTGGGGCACATGTTTCAGTTACTAAAGTGTGGGGAACACTAATTGAGGCTCACTGCCACTTATTGCACTTGATTACATAAGTTTAGGAGTCTCCTAGATCAATCCCTACAATTTAGGAAGCCACTGGGAGTGCCAAAACCAACCAAGGTCAGTTCACTTCAGTTAATGACTAGTCAAGCTAAGTTAGGAGTCAGTTACATTCAGTTCTAGTCCTCTACATTCAGTTAGCGCTAGGTTTACTTGACTGCACACATGTGGGGCACATTTCTCACCTACCACAGTCAGTTAACCATTAGTCAACACTAAATGTAACACTTGAGTTGTGTTTTAGAGCTCGGATGAACTCCAGTTATGGTTTAGACAAGGACAGTTAACTACTGGGTCCTCCGATAGTGATTTAGACAAGGTCTTGGTTACCTACAGTCAAGTAGAGTCTAATCAATTCGAACTTCCTCATGTGGATTCGAATTGCTTGTGGCTATTAAAGCCATTTTACTTCATTGTAATTATCATCTGGATTATTTTTTGATTAATGAAAGCATTCACAGCTGCAAGCCTTTTGCACTGTTTCATTCTTCAATTGCTGAGTAAATTGTGAGATCTTCTTTGTGAGTTGTGTATTTGTCTACAGATCTATATGCTCAAATTTACACTTATATACCATCTTTTGTCCCATCGTCCTCTATTTTTATCCCTTCAAATGTGTTTTTCATGGAAAATCCTCCCCTTACTTTGAGTGGGCCCTCAGGAGGGTATAATACCTTTGGTTATATGGCTCCCCCTTCATATGGCATCCTTGTTTCTAGAGGTTATGTCCCTTCCCAGATGTCTGGGGGTAATCCAATACACCAAACATGCAATTTTGGTTATATGGTTCCCCCTTATCAAGGAATGGCCCTATGCAAATGCTCGTGTATCCTTACATGGGTCATACGAGAGGAGGTTACTATTTGACTATTCAAGGTCATGGCCTTCACCACAACTCACCATATTAAAACCAATATTTCCAGTGAGCATGGAATCAAATGTCGCAACCTAGGCTCTCGCTTTTAGACACATTGAACTTTCCTAGCCTATCTAGACTCATGAATGACCCGGTGTGTCATGATATGGCATGGCCTTCGATCCCTGCTAAGATTCCTTTGAATATTCCAAATTTTGAAGGTAAGAATGGCGAGGATCCTAGCACGTTACATTGTTTCACCTATGGTGCGCTTTGAATTCGTTGAATCTTTATTCTTTCCAATTGAGACTATTTCAACACACCCTAACGGGTCCAACTGTGAAATGGTATATAGAGATGCTTGGGGGGGCATGTTGGACCTTTAATGACTTGGACATGGTCTTCCTTAATCACTTTCAGCTTTTGATTTACTACAATGTCATTACCAAACTCTTGTTGACCTTTCGACAAGAAAAATACACCCATATTTCCAACCATATCCAAGAGTGGGGTAGATGAAAGTGATTAATTAAGGTCAAAATTCCACTAGAATTCCTATTGGAATCATTCCTTAAGTCCTTACAGCCTTATAGAGAAGGATGTTCAACATCTAGAGTGGAAACTGAAGAACGTGTCATTTTACGAGCTCAGCAGTTAGACCTAATTTATGCTCGGTCTGGGATCCTTTATGATATTATCCCCGATGCACCAAGTTCAAACCATGATCCCAAGTTTAAACCCAGTCCACATGCTGATGGAATCATTGGCTCTACAAGTACGAAATTTGTGGACCAGGTTACACATCAAATGCAGAATTTTTCGCTTAACTAGTCTGTGGCCAGACAAGTTGTGACTTCATCTACCCCTAACCAATCGAAGGATGTACATTTTCTGCAATCATCGAACCAAAAGGGTAACTAGCAACCTGAACGGAATAAGTGTTAGGACCATTTTAACTTGCAAGTGAAAAGAAGGAGTTAAGTTCCAATGGAGAGCTACAGTTTTTTAAAACCTTGCTATTATGACCATGAATGATATAATGGAGACTAAAGGTGCTTGTGTTAAATGTTTTAAAAATTCGATGGTGAAGATCTTCAAGCGGAAAGATCTACGGTGTGAAATAGATCTGCTATCAAAAGTTACGAGGTAAAGGTAAAATTAGTGATCGATGGAAAATATTAACAGATGGTTTAGATCTACAGTGAAGGAAAAAAACCAAATGAGATCGATGGCGGATATGAAATCCGTTGTGAGAAGATGTAAGGTAAAAGATAGATTAGAAACTGGCAGAAAACTTAAAAGGTAATTTTAATCAATGGTGGGGGTGAAAGATGGACAAGATCAATGGCAGGGATGGGGTCTGTTGGGAGAACATGCATGGCTAGTAACAAATTGAGGATCAACAAAACTATTAAAGGCCACCCTTAATCAACGGTCAGTATAAAATATGGATGAGATCGACTGTTGTTGATTGATCTTCCCAAAGAAGTTGTGCACTGATTTGAAAATCAAAGGATGGGAAAGTAGAGGAAAGCAAATGATCAAGGTTTATAACGGGACCTAAGGCTATGACCAAGAGCTAAGGGGGAAATTTTCTATATTTAGCTGAGCAAATTAGTGAATTGGTAGAGCTCCTAAATTTGGCCAAGGAGCAAAATAATAGTGGACCCTCCAAAATTACCCAAGCATTTATTAGAAACATGAAAATTATTTATTATTAATATAAATGTTTTATATATTTATATTAATATTTGAATCCAAAGTGATATGGTTTGGCAAAAATCTCTAAATACATCATATTAAATTTTGGAAAGGACTAAAGTTTGGATGAGTGGCCACCATTTACTCTGCTCACTCAACTAGCTCAATGGGTAATTTTTTGAAGTGGTAGCGAAAATTTTCCATGGTTTTACTTTTACTACGTGTCACTCCTATGTCTATTTCTCTAGGAGCTATACCATCTTCTCAAACTACTCTTTAGCTCAGCGAAATAAACTATATTGTATAAACTCTTATGTCCATGAAATTTTCCCAATGTCCCGAACATTATGTTATAAAATTCCCTCCGGAATGTACTTGTTTCAAATCCAAAACAGGACATGGTTTTTGAACCAGTGGATAGTTTTCAAGGGAAACGAAAATTGTTTACCAAATTTCATTTATTGGAGAATTTGTTTTTTGAATTTCATAAAAATGAAATTCATAAACCATTAAATTCAAAGTTCAAGATCAAGGAAAAACGAGACATGGTATTCAGAACCAATGGGTGGATTCTACAAAGAAATGAAAAATTGTTTATGAATTTTCATTATTTTCGGTAAATTGTTTTTGAATTTAATTTTATGAAATCCATAAACAATTACATTCAAGATGCAAAGATAAGGAAACAAAACAAGGCATGGATTTCTCAAATGGTGGATGGTTTTGGAATTTGTTTTGGAATTTCATTTATGAAATTCATAAAACCAAAGTGGAAAATTTTAGAATAGTTTTGAACAGGTTTTTCCAAAGTTAAGATTTAAGCATGTTTTGTGCCAAATTATGGCAGTTAATCATCAATCCTTGAGACCAGGTGTCAGAGCATTCAATTTTCAGAGCAGCAAAGCAGTTAGAAGATAAAAGACCAATATTCCTTGCCATATTTTAAGAAAACAATTTTAATTCCAGCAGCTCCAACATGCAATGAGAGTTCAAGATAGATGTAGCAATCATATCTCTATTCATGGCACAAAATCAGTTTGATGGCTTCAAAATAACAACCAGAATGATAGCAGATCATCTAAAGAAAAATGTTTGGAGCATTTTCAGGACTTCAAGAGCACAATCAGCAGGACACAATGAACAACTCGAGTCACTTGGCATCCTTTCCATATTTATTGCAACTTAATTCTATTTTTGGTATATAGATTAGATTTGTGTCCTAGAAGATAGGAATAGTTTGTTAAGGTTAATTGACAAATGTAATAAGGAAGTTACATGTGCCTATTTTTAGCATGTAGGTAGTTAGAAACTCAAGGATCTTGGAGTTATAAAAATAGGATTTTGTAATGTAATGAGGATTGGAACCTGTGAGAAAAAATTGATTATTGTAAGAGAGCTTCAAAGATTAATAAAGATTCCAAAGTCAAGCAGGTTTTCTATAGATATTCTTGTGTTATTTATTTTGTAGTATGTATTTTCTCTCCTTATGTGAATGTGTTTCATGTTTACCTTTCCATTATGTTATATTTTCATGCTTGAATGAGTGTATATTGGGTTAGAATTCATAATCTTATGCTCTGATCCTTTACTTTCAAGAATTCACAAACTTTTTTCACTAAAGTTAGCATGGGATTCATATTGAGATGCTCATGTTAATGGATTGTTTCTTTAGTCTTCCTTATCACCAGAAAACTAGCATTTTTACTATAAAAGAGTAGCTACCCTCCCTCTGTTAAGAACTCCATTGCAAAGCACTGTCATTGATTTTTTTCATATTTGACTCCGTGCACAATGACCACCTGTTTCATCCATTGTGACTATTAATTTTATTTCTTTTAAGTATTTCTGGACTTTGATTTTATCTATTGAGAGATCGCTCTCTAGAAGGAAAGAATCCAATTTTCCTCCTAAAGGTTGGTTTTGTGGTTACCTTGGGATTATCCTTTCACAACCAAGGGTAAATTCTGAGTGATAACAATAAGAAAAATGGGAATAATAATAAGAAGGTTGGGAATAAAAAGGAGAACATTAATTTTGAAAAGAATGATGAAAAATGATAAGGGGGGAAAGAAGACTAATCAGAAGGTCAAATTTCCATGCAAGCTTTGTGGAGGAGACCATCTTATGTACATGTGCCTTAGGAGTGATGATGCCTTGAAGTTCACCGCAAAGATCCTTTTTGTGTTGACTGATCCCCTTCCACATAATCAAAACATGACTTCAAGGACTGTGTCCACCCAAAGTGGTTCCAGTGGGAGTCAAAACCCACCAGGAATGAAAAGTGGTCATGGTTCTATCAATATGATTGCAGTTGTTCATGTTGCAACCCATTCATGTGATTATGGTCTGTCGCAACCAACCATGGGTAAAGGGTCTCTACCTTCGGAGACCCCATTACAGATTGATAAGCTTGAGAATATACCACGTGTACCGAAAGGAGTCATGAAGCGCTCGGCACACAATCCTAATTCCTAATCTACCCAGCACTATTTCTATCGTTGAGGATTTTGGCCAAACTCCATGTGTTATGTCACCCTTAGAAGTGCTTCAGACTTGTCCCTCCCAGAGGAATCCCTTGTTGGCCTCTTTGGGAGATCGTGATTTAAGTAGTCTAAGTATGATCAAGTTTGAGATGGATGATGTCTAGCCTCACTTTCCTCACCATGTGGATTTTCAATGCCATGTGTAGTGTCTAAACAGCACCATCAAATATATGGTTATTGATGAAGGTGCTTCAACATCAGTCATGTCATTATCTTGTTGGAAAGGTCTTGGCTCTCCCTAGTTGTCTCAATCTATAACTTTGTTAACAAGATTTGATAGATGCTTATTTATACCGCACAACATTATTCCTTCTCTTTAGGTCTAGTTGGGATGGAAGAAAGTGTCAGTCGAGATCGAGGTGGTTGATGCACCCATTGAATGTAACAACCTTTACTAGGTTAGAACTGGATTTATACCATGAAGGCGATCATATCTCCTGTATTCTACATTGTATCATTTCCTAACAAAGGAAAAATCATGACAATCAATCAATTATCGTTCACTAATTCTAGTTCCTCATCATCGCTAGGACCTACAGTCCTAATTATTGAGAATTCTAAGCTGAAAATTGAGAACCTTGGTGTCAGGATGTATCTGTCACTTATGGGAACCTTTAACTTTTCAACGCCAATTTTTTCTATTAATTCCACTTCCAATGGTTCTCTATCATCGTCAATTTCGGTCCCATTTCATACTTCGTATTTGAGTGATCCTTTGAATATCCCTTCTCTATTTGAATGTGGTGAAGGGAACCCATCTGTCGAAATGTTTATGTCATTGTCTGTAGTAAAATTCATTTGTCAAGCTTCATATGAAACTATTTTAGACCCTAATATTTCCTCTTTGGGTACATAGGAGGGAGATCATCCGCTCCCACCCACTTTGGAAGTCCACTCAACTTGGTAACATGAATGTATTAATAATACTTTGCCCCTTGATGAAGCGATTATTGAGATGATGAGTTTTCCTTAAAGGCCTTGGGAGGACCTAGATCATAGACCTTTTTCCCTACAAGAGCTTGAAATTATTGAGCATGATGAGTCTTGGTTGGCCTTAGGTGAGGAATTTAATCACCTTGTGCTCCCTTTGGACGAGGATAGTCTATATGTTGAAGGTAACATGGAAGATATTTTTCCTACAATCTTGATGAATCCCCAAGAGTCTCCTATCGTTGAAGTTGAGACTTATCTAGATAGCCTTGTTGTGCACACCTGAAAGATATTAGATTAGGCATATCACTTTTGAATTATATTTGAGAGAGGAAAGCACATATTTCGATTTATCATTTTTATGGTCAAAATATTGGTCGATTGTTTAAATATTGAGGCAATACTTCAGTTTCCTCCCTCACACTCAATGACCTATGTTTGAGCCTCCATCCTTGGCTGGCAATTTGTACATTAGTGTATATATTTTGGTTTTACCTACTAGAATTTTGTAGCTTCACTCTAGTCATTTATCCATTTCTATATAGTTTTTTATCTTTATGGACTAATGTTATAATGTGAGGATTTTTTATGGAACAGTTTCTTCTAGTAAGGGTTTTTGCCTAGTATGATCGTGCCTTTGGTAGGTATATCTCTTAATTGGCATATAGGATAGGATAGCATTCCGCTTGCATGTTTGCATTGTCCCATGACTATGTCACATTTAGCATAGTGTTGATGGGATTCCTATGACTAGGTCACATTGAGCATAGTGTTAACATTTGATGGATGCTTATTTATACCGCACAACATTAATCCTTCTCTTCATGTCCAATTGGGATGGAAGAAAATGTTGGTCAAGGTCGAGGTGGTTGATGCACCCATTGACTACAACCTTTTAATGGGTTAGAACTGGATTTATACCATGAAGACGATCGTATCCCCCGTGTTCCACATTGTATTATTTCCTCACGAAGGCAGAATCATGATGATCAATCAATTATCATTCACTAATTCTAGTTCCTCATCATTGTTGGGACCTATGGTCCCAACTATTGAGAATTCTTAGCCGTAAACTGAGAACATTGGTGTCGGGATGTATTCGTCACTTATGAGAACCTTTAACTTTTGTCACATGACTATGTCACATTCTGCTTGCATTTTTTCATTGTCCCATGACTATGTCACATTATGCATAGTGTTAACATTTGATGGATGCTTATTTATACCACACAGCATTATTCCTTCTCTTCGTATCCAATTGGGATGGAACAAAGTGTCGGTCAAGGTCGAGGTGGTTGATGCACCCATTGACTACAACCTTTTATTAGGTTAGAATTGGATTTATACCATGAAGACGATCGTATCTCCTGTGTTCCACATTGTATCCTTTCCTCATGAAGGCATAATCGTGATGGTAAGGGGTTGTGCCTTGTATGATCATGCCTTCGGCAGGTATATCTCTTAATTGACATATAGTATAGGATATAGAATTCTGCTTGCATTTTGGCATTGTCCCGTAACTACATGTCACATTGAGCATAGGTACAAACTTACTTCTTATTGACACTAAACCTCCTTGTTTCTTATAGAAGTGTATTTATGTAAGTGGTAGAGCTTTCCTGATCATGGGTACCCTAGTTTTTTCCATTTGATTCCCATGTTGAGCTCCCTTTGTAGGTATGGGATTCCTTTATAGTCCCTCCATGACTTAGAATGGAAACCTCATGGTATTTCTCATCTATTTGGATAGCTATCTCCCTTACAGACTCTCACTTTACATCAAGTTGTAAATGCATTGCATGTGTATTCTTTCATTATTGAGCTTAATAGAGGCTCTCCGCTTCACTTTTATAAGCATTATTTATTGAGCTTGTCTCAAATCTATCCAAGCAGAGCCTCTTATTTATCCTTTGCAGCTTGATCACCCCTTATTCGAAGGAAACATTCCTTGTAGTGTCGTTATCCTGCATGTGCTCCCTTGCATTAAACATAGGTATGTTCCACTGCTTGGAACTAGTTTGCTTTCCCACAAAACGTGTTTCCTCTTTATTGTAATATAAGAACATTTTATTCTTTTTCAATATTTATAATATGAAAAATACCAAAACAATCAAAAAACATAAAATCATGACGGAAAGTGATATTTTCTTATATTGGCAGTTATCATGCTGCCTCCGAACAGAGCACATTTTAAGAGTCCATTCATCGTGGGTCAGGTTTCTAGTATGACCTTAGGATTTGTATTGTTATTTATAGATTTATCCACTGAGTGGTTAATTTTCCAATTACTATGGAGCCTCTATTGATGCCTCCTATGTCACAGAGTTGTCCCAATTTGCACATTGAGTCTATGCTTCCTAATGCTCACACTCTTGTTCGAAGGAAGTCTTTAGAATAAGTTGACCATTCCTCAGTTATCTTGACACTCCATGTCGGTTATTCCTGGTACATCGTAGATTTCTGTTCCTACTTGGCACCCTGGGCCTACTTTCATCATTAGTAGGTGATCATGAACTCAACAGATGACATCTCATCATTGGCCGTTGATTGAGTTATTTCCATTGTGTTCAATGATAAGAAATCTATTTACACATTCATTTTCATATGTGTCTTGGATTCCATTAGATCCTATTAGTGGTTTCCTCGCCTCTCTCAGTAGTTTTCATCATTGGTTTCTATTCAGAGGGTTTCTTTTGCATGATACTTGCATCCAATATGTGTAGGAGATGTACATGGCTACTAGTTCATGTACATATTATTGGTCTAAGTTCTTCCAAATTATCCAGCCTTACTATGTACCTCATGTTGGTTGATGGGGGATTCATTAATTCCCTCCTTACAGTAGATTGCATTCCATCGAATTCAGATAATTTATTATAGAATTGGGATCTAGAGTCAGTTGAGTTCCTTGAGACTTTCAGTCATTAGTGGCAGGTTCTCTCACCTTCGACAGATTTGGGAACACATCAATGTCCCTTTATCGATGGATTCTTTAAGTTTTCAACCTCAACGGCTCTATTCACACTTGTTGAATGCACTCAGTACCTTGACATTGTCATGTCCCCTCATGAGTGATTCAAGGTCTAAGTTCTTAACCCAACCAGTCCCTTGCATTGAGGAGAATAAATTAAATTCCTTGGGATTAATTTTGAAAGTTCCAAAGTATTCATTAATTAAGAAAGGTTAAATTCAATGAATAAAGTTTTATGAGGAATTTATTAGTGGCCATATTCATAAATTAATATTTTTATTTATTAAAATAAAAGGAAATAATCCTCAAGGGTGTAATGGAGGAAAGTTGACCAAAGTTAGCTTGCACAAGAAGGAAAGACAAGAAAAGATAAAAATTAAGAAAGTTGAGGAAAGAATGAATAAACACTTAAGGAAAGAAAAATAGGAAATAAATACTAAAGAAAAAAATATGGCTTAAAGAAGAAAAAGAGAATAAAGTTGTGAAAGTAGGAATAAAGAAGAAAGAAGTCCAAGGCAGTAAAGCATAGTAGAACGGGATAAAGTAGAAAGTAGATAAAGCAGGATAAAGTAGAAAAATCAAGAAAAAGCAGTATAAAGAAGAGAAAGGTAGGAAATAAAAAGCAGGATAAATCCATAAAAGTAGGAAAAAACAGTGAAAAGCATAACAAAAGAAGGAAAAGCAAAAGCAAAGCAAAAAAAGGTAAAGCAAAGTAGTAAAATCTAAAGCATGAAGGAAAAAAGGTAAAGCATGAAAGAAAGGAAACTTTATCCATCCATGAGGGAACATTAGCTTCCTCATATTTCCGAACAAGCCATCATTAAGTCTATAAGAAGAAGAGTGCACACCCCTAGTCCATATTTTGATAGTTTGAGAAATGAATTGAGAGTTATTTGCCTCATAACTTGGGAAATGTGCCCCTATTCCAAGTTGGGAGATGTGCCCCATTATTCTATTGTAGGGATGAAGGCATCCAATCTCCATCATCGAATTTTATTTTAGGTGTTGATATTAGATACAGTGAAATTCTATCCAGTTGCAGTGATTGAAGAAGCCTTCCAGTCCCATTCTTCATTATTCTCAATCATTTCTTAAGGATTCTTCTATTATTTCTCTCAAAAATTTCTGATGTAATTCATCCTCTAAAGGATTCCCTTGATGTAATAATGGACCTATGATATTTTATTTACTTGCTGCAATAAATTAAAGATGGTTTCCTGTCCTCTTGTCTGTACCTAGTCTAGATTGCCATGAAATTCTAGCTAGTTTATGTGATAAAGTCATAAAAACCTCAACAAAAATATAAATTCAATTATTCCATTTGATGCTACTAATTAAAAATCTATTTAAACCATTCCAGCCCTGAGTTTCAGAATTCAAACCATCTTGGCAGTTTTTTATTCATCCTGAAATCAAATTAGTTGTGTAGTCCTAAAAACCTCTTTCACCATTTTACCAATTAAATATTCTCTAAAATCAAAATTTCTAGAGAGAAAATTAATAGTATATTAAATTATATTTCATGCCTCTCATCCTCCCACAATTAAAAATCCACTTTAGTTCTTGATAAAAATCCCAGTTAGGGTCACCAAGTCACTTGTTTGTTAAGTTGGTCTAAGTGAGTATGCCAAATTTCCAAGTGGGTGCATTACAAGTGGTATCATAGCATGGTCCTATAAACCTGGTTTGGTGTTCAATCATGATTCATGGAAGATATATAGATCCAAATAAGAAGATATATCCTCTAGGGGATGATTTTGATGAAATAAATTTTATTGAAGGGAAATTCCAAGGAGAAAGTGAAAGACACTGTATGGGTGGAAATGGTGAGATCCAAAGTTTAATTTCAATTATGATGCAGGATTCTGAGACATGACATGTAACATAATATTGTCCATAGAAGAAACCAGAGCCTTAGTTGTCAAGCATCTGGATAAAAAGATTGGTGAAGGAAGCATCCATGGTTTGTTACATAAAGAAAGGAGGAGCCCTAAAGGGTTTGTAGTTTCAAGTATTGGGAATCATAATCAACCTAATGAATTCACAAATGATCCTTCAAGTCAATCAAGGCCTACTCTTCCCAAGTTCCTTGACAATAAAATAGAAGAGTTGGAGATACATAATGAAAACATTTCCACTGTGGAGGATAAGCATGTTGAATATCTCACACTGAATGAAGAATGTTGAAGAGATTCGACATTCAAAGAGTTTTGTGATCTCCGATACAAAATCAATACAAGAAGTGGTTTTTGAAATCACAATCAGAATTATGAGTTTAATAATGTTATTGGGAAAATCTCTCTACCATACTTTGATGGTTCACCAAAGTGCACAGCTAGCTCTTGGGTCCAATATATATATATACTTTCAATTAAATCCAATGGCTGAGAGGGAAGCTATAAAGATGGCCACTCTACACCTATTTGGGGAAGCAAATGATTGGTGGTATATATATATATATATATATATATACTTTCAATTAAATCCAATGGCTGAGAGGGAAGCTATAAAGATGGCCACTCTACACCTATTTGGGGAAGCAAATGATTGGTGGTATCATGGGATGAATAGCCTTGGACATGATCAGGTGACCACTTATGATGAATTCACAAGAAGGCTAATTGATAGATTTAAAATAGGAGACCTTGAAATCTCCTTCAGAGAGCTTGTGCGTGCCAAGCAAAATGGGACTCCTGAAGCTTACATCTTTGAGTCTCAGAAGTTGGTTGTAATGGTGAATAATATCTTAGAAGCTCGGTTGATCCTGTTGTACCTTGAAAATTTGGCAGAACCTTTGAAATGTTTGGTGAAATCCTACAGGACCTCTACTTTTCAAGATACAGTGAATAGAATAAGATACTTACAAGATGTTAATCAAAGGACAAGGTTCCCTCCTATATCAAATGCTCTAGCTCAATTCAGGAACCAAATACCACCACCCATGAAGATTCCTTCTGGAAATTTCAAGAGGGACAATTTTTCCAGAGATAGAGATGAATTGAGGAGGAGGAATTTATGTTTCACCTGCCAAGAACTTTGGGTACCTTGACACAAGTGTGATAAGGGGAAGGCACACTACATAGAGATATTTACAGAGAGCTAAGCTGAGGATGAATAATAAGAGCCTCAAATTGATGCATAAAGGGCCTATGCAACTACTAATGAAGGACCTTATTCTGAGGTGAGAAAAATTTCTATGTTATCAGGAGTGCCTCACTTTCACATTCTTAGATTCAAGGGAGTGGTGTAAGGGCAAGCAGTTACTTTGTTGGTGGATGGAGGAGACAACCATAATTTCATTGATTCAACTTTGGTGGAAAGGAGGAAGGTTCCTACTGAGAATTTCAAAGGCTTCACTATCATAATCCCAGGTAATTGTTCCAGTGCTCTATATGGATTCCTAAACTTCAAGTCACGATAGGATATTACAATGTAACTGATAGCTTTTATGTGGTGGATGTTTTTGATACTAATATGGTTTTTGGAGTATAATGGTTGTACTCTATTGGGAAGAACATTATATATTACGAAGTTCCATATATGAGGTTTCAATATGTGGGTGGGAAGGAAGCAGTGTTGACGGGAGTCAACACCTACCCAAAGAAAGTGATAAGCATGAATAATATGATATCATTACTAAGACATGGAGATATATAATGGGTTGTTGAGTGCTCTATCTCTACTAAAGGCACTACTTTAGAGGCAGCACAATATCCTGAAGATATTCAGAAGTTGCTTTGAAATCATTAGAGAGTGTTTGGAGACCTTCCACATGGGAGACCACCTAATAGAGGAGTGGAGCATAGAATAGAGTTCGGCATAGGAACATCCCCTATCCAAGTGCATCCTTACAAACATCCAAAAGGGTTTAAGGATGATATTGAATGAACTATCAAAGAACTCCTTGACTTGGGATTCATAAGACCAAGTTCAATCCCTTTTTCCTCCTCTGTAGTCACTGGTGAAGAAGAAATATGGGACCATGCGCATGTGTATAGATTATCGATATCTCATAAAAAAGATAATAAAGAACTAGTATCCCGTCCCTAGAATTGATGAGTTGATCGATGAGTTACATGGAGCTAAGTAGTTTTCCAAGATTGATATTCATTCGGGTTACCATCAAATCCAGATTAGAGAAGAAGATGTTCAAAAAAATGATTTCCTATGTCACTATGGGCACTTAAAATTATTGGTTATGCCTTTTGGATTGACTAATACAACTGAAAAATTCTAGTCATGCATGAATAGGATGCTCAACAAATAGATCTGTAAGTTTGTTATTGTTTTCTTTGATGATATTTTGATCTATATTAGGACTCGGGAAGAGCACTTGCGCCATTTGGATGGTGTACTAATGATTTTGGTAGATCAATATTTCTTTACTAAACTGTATAAGGACGACTTTGGGATGACCGAGATTCTCTATGTCATTTTTTTTATTCGACAATAAGGAGTGAAAGAGCATATGGAAAATATTCTTTCTATATTGGATTGGCCAAGTCCTAAGAATATCACTGAGTTGAGAGGATTCATTGGATTTTGCACTTACTGTAGGAAGTTTGTGAAAATATTCTCCAAACTATCATCTCCTTTGACATATCTCACAAATAAAGGATTCTTCAATTGGTCGAAAGAAGCACACAAGGCATTCCAAAGAATGAAAGAGGTAATGAGAAGTTGTCTTGTTCTTTCACCACCTGATTTTTCTCAACCCTTTGTTCTTGAATGTGATGCCTCAGGAAATGGGATTGGAGTTGTATTCATGCAAAATAGGCATCCCATATCCTATGAATTTCAAAAATTGCATCCTCATGAAATTCTATATTCGTTTTATGGAAAATAGATGCTAGCCATCCTGCATGCACTAGTCAAGTTCAGATAGTATCTAGTGGGGAGTAAATTCATCATAAAAACTGATCATAACAACTTGAGACACTTCCTATCACAAAAGAAGTTGAATGATAGGAAATATAAATGGGTGAGTAAGATACAAGAATTTAACTTTGACATTGAGTGCAAGAAAGGTCAGATGAATGTTGTAGATGATTCCCTCTCTAGAAAACCAGTGCTAGCTTTGATGAAGTTTCATGATGATTGGTAAGCACAATTAGGAGTTGAATATTCCAAGAATCAGTTTGATTGTGATTTATTTGATGGACTAATTCATGACGATGAATTCAAGGTCCTTAATGATAACATATATCATACGGATAAAATCTTTTTAGTTCTAGAATCATCACAAAAGAAGAACATCCTGAAAGCTTCCCATGATGCGCCCCTAGTTGGACATTTGGGATTTGTGAAGACATACAGGAAGGTGAGGGAAAACATTTCTTGGAACGGATTAAAGAAATAAGTGATGGATTATGTAAGAGCATGTGCATCATGTCAGAAAAACAAAGTATAACATACACATCCTGCAAGACTCCTACAACCCCTTCCTATTCTGGAGTAAAATGGGAAATTGTATCAATGGATTTCATCACTAGACTCTTGAAAATACAAGGTAAAGATAGTATTTTTTTTGTGGTTGATAGGCTGAAAAAATATTAACAATTTGTTATGGTTGAAACCCCTATTGCATCCATACAAGTGGTAGAAATTTTCATTAAAGAAGTCTTCAAACTTCATGGAATGATAAAGTATATCATCTGTGATCAGGACAACAAGTTTACTAGGAATTTTTGGCAAGAATTGTCCAAGTTGGTGAAGAAAATTTTGAACATGAGTACGAGCTAACATCCACAGACTGATGGACAAGCAAAGAGAGAGAGAGAGAGAGAGAGAGCCAATGGCTTGAAGGGTACCTAATAAACTGTGTTAATGGGAAACAAAATTCTTGGACAACATGGCTATATTTGGGTGAATTCTACTATAATAATACTTTCCATTTTCCCATTGGAATTCTGTCATTCAAAACTCTTTATAGTTAGGATGCACCTAATATTTTTGATCTGATATTTGGTTATTGTAAGAAACTTAAGGGAAAGGATTGGATTCAAGAGAGTCAAGACATACTCAAAACTCTCAAGGACAACTTTTTAACACCACAAAACCAACAGAAATTGTTTGCAGACAGACAAAGAGTGGAGTGAATCTTGAAAGAGGGAGATCTGGTTTATATTTGAGGTTTCATCCCTATAGATAGTCCTCTTTGAAGTCTAAGGGATCATAGAATTTTCTTCCAAGGTTCTATGTCCCATACAGAATCTTAAAGAAGGTTGGTGAGGTGGCATATGAGTTAGAATTACCTCCAAGAGGTAAGATTCACAATGTCTTTTGTGTGTCTTGTTTGAAGAAGGTAATAGGGAAGCAAGTGAAAGTTTCAAAAGAGTTACCTCCCTTATATGATGAATGGAACTTGGTGTTGGTTCCAAATAATATCTTGGAGGTTAGAGAAAATAAGTTGAGAACCATAATCATTGAGTATTTGGTGCAATGAGAAGGACTGCCTAGTGAGGATGCTACTTGGGAAAAAGAAGTCATATTAGAGCATCCTAGTTTGGAATTGCTTGAGGACAAGAAATATTGGGAGGGGAGGACTATCATGTCCCCTAATGGGTGATTGAAGGTCTGCGTTTCTAACCCAACCAGTCCCTTGGGTTGAGGAGAATAAATTAAATGTCTTGGGATTAATTTTGAAATTTCCAAAGTATTAATTAATTAGGAGAGGTTAAAGTCATTGAATAAAGTTTTATGAGGTATTTATTAGTGGTCATATTCATAAATTAATTTTTGTATTTATGAAAATAAAAGGAAATAATCCTCAAGTTAGCAATGGAGGAAATTTTACCAAAGTTAGCTTTTAAACTAAGGAAAGACAAGAAAAGATAAAAATTAAGAAAGTTGAGGAAAGAAGGAATAAACACTTAAGGAAAGAAAATTGGAAAAGCAAATAGAAAGAAAAAAATAAGACTTAAAGCAGAAAATAAGAATAAATATGTGAAAGCATGGATAAAGTAGAAAGAAGGTCAACCCTATAAAGCTGAGTAAAACAGGATAAAGCAGAAAGAAGATAAAGTAGGATAAAGCATAAAAAACAGGAAAAGACGGTAAAAAGCATAGCATAGTAGGAAAATATAAGGTAGGAAAGAAAAAGCAGGAAAAATTAGTGAAAAGAAGAACAAAAGCAAGTAACAAGAAACTAAGAAAAAAAACTAAAGCAAAGTAGTAAAAGATAAAGCATGAAGGAAAAAAGGTAAAGCTTGAAAGCAAGGAAACTTTATCCATCCTTGAGGGAGCATTAGCTAAGCTATATTTCCCAACAATAAATCATTTAGTCTATAAGAAGTGGAGTGCGCACCCCTAACCCATCTTTTAACTGTTTGAGAAATGAATTGAGATATATTTGCCTCAAGACTTGGGAGATGTGCCCCTGGTCCAAGCTAGGAGATGTGCCCCATGCTTCTATTGCAGGGATGTAGACATCCAGTCCCCATCATAGATTTTATTCCAGGTCCTGATATCAGATCCAGTGAAATTCCATCTAGTTACAGTGATTGAAGAAGCCTTCTAGTCCAATTCTTCATGATTCTCGGTCATTTTTTAAGGAGGATTCTTATATTCTTTTCTCTCATAAATTTCAGATGTAATTCAGCCTCTGAAGGATTACCTTGATGTAATATAATACCTATGATATTTTATTTACTTGTTGTAATAAATTAAATATGGTTTATTGTCCTCTTGTGCACCCCTAGTCTAGATTGCCATGAAATTATAGCTAGTTTTTGTGAGAAAGTCATAAAAACCTCAATACAAACCCAAATTCGATTCTTCCACTTAATCATACTCATTAAATATCTATGTAACCCATTCCATCCCTGAGTTTCAAAATTAAAACCATCGTGGTAGAGTTTGAGTCATCCTGATGTCAAGTCAGTTGTGTAGTCCTAAAAACCTCTTTCACTATTTTACGGATTAAATATTCTCTTAACTCTATAAAACCTTATAGAGAAAACATTAAGATTATATTAACTGATATTTCATGCCTCTTAGCCTCCCAGGGTTAAAATTCCACTTCAGTTCCTGATAAAAATCCCATTTAGAGTCACCTAGTCTCTTGTCTGTTAAATTGGTCTAAGTTAGTGTGCCAATTATCCAAGTTGGAAATTACAGACACCAATTTTCATTATCAACGGGATGTCTCACATATGTTAATGGTATACAACAATGACTGGTAATCATATGAGGTTTCATCATGTTCGACCTCAACACCTCTATTCATGTGATGGGACATGTACAATCAATGATTTGTGTAGAAGACCTAAGAGTATGGTGGAATTTCATATATGATACTACCTTGATCACGATAGTGCCTATGTGGTTTCAGTTCTCATACCAAAGCAACTTACCTTATTATGTACCATATGTCTTCATTCGGTATAGAGACCAGACTCCACTATGTATTGTGCTTGGCTACGACCACTTATGACATATGTCTATTATGCCTATGCATGTACATTGTACTTATATGTATCCAGGACTTCTATATGTACTCCCTATTTGCAGTCATGTATACATATTTATCATTGTATCATGCTAATGAGTGGCTAGATATTCCATCTGGATATTCACTACTCCACTCCTAGGACTATTATAATGCATTTCGGCCATCGTGTACCCCTCTGGCATCTGTCAGTCACTCTATATGCTAGTTAGTTACAACTAACATGTAGAATTCTCAATACAAATTGTCAACCCAGGGAATTATTTTTATTTCAAAGATAATTTACACTGTCTATGCATAAACACTAAGTAGCCGATTAATTGAATGAAGGATTAATTGTCCTACCTATCTGCTCAGTGAAACTCCTCTCATGATTAAACTGATCTGAATTACCTACTTAAGAATTTCAGAATTGCAATTACCTTCATACAACTTCAATCCAGCAACTAATGATTGTAGAAACAAATAACTAAACTACTTTTGCAAGAAGTTAAATCCTAACATTACCAAACTATATGCAGATCCATCCTCACTAGTTTAATCCCACTGATCTAAGAATCGGAAATAACAGGAATTGAACCAAACAACTCTAAGCTATAATCTAATTGATTTAGAAAACCTGAGAAACACAAGCAATTAAAATAAACTAGATACAAGCTTGAATGTTATAGCTAACACACACTTGCTTAATGAAAACTAACCTACACAATTGACTGTCACACCACACTGCTGCAGCTTAAGAGAAATGAAAATATTGATTATCAAATAAAGCACAACGATTAACCATTACTGTTGCAGCTACTGTAAAGAATGCATCTACTATAAATTCCACACCACACAACAGAAAAATCAAAACATCTAATTAACTCGATGATCTCTGTGGGAAGGTGGGCCCAGCCTTCAAATAGAGACGCCAAAACTAAAACAGATTAAAACGTAGAGGTCTGAAGAATATTGCTTCTTATATTAGAATGGTAAAATGAAAGTACAATACTCTGTCATAGCTAACACAGTATAATACAAATATCAACCAACCCCTGGCTCAAGATGTTTCCTAATATTTATACATGATCAATTATAACCTTCACCCACTGATATCGGGCAGCCATGAAGATCTATGATCTTCAGGCTGCCTTGTTACAATGAGTTGTACAACTATGAGTGGAATTAAATGTGAGCATAGAATATAGGGAATCATGTTACATGAGCCATTAGTGAATAAACAGAACCAATTTAAGGAATACCCTATCTGTTGCAGCTAAACCTTAAGCAACGACGCGATGTCGCAGCTGAGTCTATTGTAGCTGAGCATGTTGGATAAATACGTGGAATGACGGCCTTTGTTTGCTTCCAACGTGTGGGGCTACGACTAGAAAGTGACATCTAGCATTGAAATCTCATCTTCCCTTCAAACCACTCAGGCTGCTACACTTGTACTTCTCAAAGCTTGAACTATATTTATGAAATCACGATGTATTAGTAAAATTCAAGAGATAGAGTTCTGATCATAACAATAATAGGCATTAATAAGATAAAACAATAATTAATCATACCTATAAATATTCAAGGCTCAATGTGAGGAAAGAACATATGTCTAGTGCATAGAATGGAGTAGGACAAGGTAAAAAGGGTATAATAGGTGTGGTAAAAAAAGGGGCATTTCGAGACCCAACATCTCCCCCCAATTATCATGTTGCATGTCGTCCTCATGCAACAACCTCCACTTAGTCTGAATCTGATGCTGGAACTGTACCTCATTCATGGAGAGATGAAAAAGTGTATGAGAGTTCAGGTGGTTCCTTCCCATCTAGATATCTATTATGAGAAACCCAATATTTCCAACACTGCTTCTCCTCTGCCTTTGTTAATGAAAAATCATCCCTATATGGCCTTGCTGGCCACCAAATAAGTGGAAACTTGAACTTAAGTCCCAACCAATTAACTCCACACTTCTTCATACAACCAACATATCCCTCGACCCTAGGGAGTGTCTATTTAAAGTTTTTAAAGAAATAAGGGTCCCTTTTCTTCAATGATGAAGGAGAAGCCTGCCATCTATGCTTACTGCATTCCAAATCCAAATGTTGTTGTCTGGAAATATGGCTAACACAAGTGGAGATGACCTGTTCTTGGAGTTCAACCAGCTGTTGAGTCTTGATGGGAGATGTAAGCCTCTGTTCCTAAAGAGCAAGAAGAAGGCGAGGATATTGAGGTTCACTCTAAATCCAGAGATTAGAGTTATCCTCATTCTGAGAAATTGCATGGAAGGAACTCTCCCACTACACATGATTGCTGAAAAAAGAAGCAAAATCCCTCAGCTAGACATCTCCTAAGTAAGGAGCAGGGTTCGATTGACGGTCCAGAGGGTAAGCCATTTCATGCAAGTAAAGTTCACACTACAAGTTCTGCTCAATGAAGCTTCTTTCCATAAAGGTCTCCAGAAATTGGGTAGAGGATGCCACTTCATAAGGTTTCCCTTCCTTCAATGCCTTCAATTTAAACCAAGTAAATTGTTCATACAAAAATAAAGGATAAGAGGGAGATGGAGCTCTAGAGCTCATAAATTCCTGGGAGAGAGTGTACAATTGATCTTTTTCCTTCTGCATGGACTTTAATTTCTTCAACTCCTTCAACTCTTTCTGTACTTATTCCCAACGAAACCTATGGAATGTTAACTCTTCTGCCCATCTTTCCCTCAATTCTCTGATAGTCTTTCTATGCCCAACAAGGGGAACCATTCCTTCCTGATATCTGTCCACATGAATCTTCCATTTCTTTACTTCTAATTTCAACAGTGAGAGTTCTTCTATCAGTATTTGAATCCTTCCATCTCCTACATCCTTCTCCTCATCAGAGTCTAGATCGACAAAGTTCTAGGAATATTGAGTCCATACCTTATTACCCGATGTGTCATCCTTATTATTCTGAATAAGAAGTGTAACAGCTTCCTCTTCTACCAGTCTTCCGACCACCTCTTCCTATATGGGTATTTCTACAATAAATTATGGGGATGTTGGTTCTTGTGTAACAGCATCCTCCTCCTTAAACCCATTTCTTTCAAATTCAACATCCTTTTGTGAAGATGTTGGTTCTTGTGTGACAACATATTCCTGATTTTCAGTCTCAGCATCTTCTTGAGTCTCATATGTATCTTCGACAGGAATTCACAAGGGTGTTGGTTCTTGTGTAATAGCTTCCCGTCCTTCCAGTTATTCAGGCTGCTGAGGTTGCTCTTTAGTCACTTCCATATCCCATGAAATATGAGACTGGTCCCCAAATACTTCAGTGTCCCCTGGTGGATGGTAATGCATCTGTTCATCTTCCCCTAGCTCCAAATCAGGGATTATGTCCACCTCAAGTTCAATTGTTCCAAGATGAATGGGGGTCTCAACAAGAATACCTGAGGATGTTGGTTCTTGTGTGACAACATCATGGTCAGCTTCAACATTTTCATGTTGTTGAGGTTCTCCCTCCACTAGTTCCATGTCCTGAGATTGTTCTAGGGTCATAGTAAAAACTTCTAAGTTCAGATTAGGGATTGTCTCAACCTTTGCCTCACCTACTTCCATTTGAGTAGCAGCCTCAACAAAAATTTCTAAGGATGTTGGTTCTTGTGTAACAACACCCTGTGGCTGAGACTATAATTGCTCATGTTCCCTTACTTCTATGTCGAGAACCATTTCCACTTCTGGTTCATCTCCACCCCTCAATTCCACCGCAGATGTTTCTTTCTCTTCTCTAACTTCCTGTGCGGGTTTTTGTGCCACCAATGCACGCACTGTGACTTTCTATCCTAATTGATTAAAAATTTCCCCACACTCAAAGAAAACCACTTTTTCCACTTTTTCACCTTCCTCAGCATGAGGTGATCCTTCGAACTATTCACCGTCTACCAGAAACTCCCGCATTACAGCCGCATTGGGGGTTCTTCTTCCAAACTAGGTTCTTCCCTCTCGAGGAAGACCAGTAACCTTAGCCACAATATCCTTAGTAACTTCTATTCCTAGACCTCTTACTCCCGAATAGGCTTCTGTCAAATTAAGAGCAAACTGCAAAGTCGTTTCTGGATGAAAACCATTTAAGCGCTGAAAGAACTCAGTCCTACCAGCTGCTTTGAAAATGGCAAAAACCTCTGCATTTCTACGTAGGGCCTCTGTATTTGTAGGTTCATGTTGAGCTAGGATACCCATATTGTCTCTCTGTCTGAATTTTGGTATCAACTCAACAAATTACAGACCCAGAAATGGAAGTTATAGCACAGGAACATGCACAAACAGCCGAGGTTAGAGTTGGAAAAATTAGGAAAGTTAATACAGTCATAAGTAGGGAATAATTGGTAAAATTTGGTCCCAAATTAGGAAAAATATGACAGTCGAATGGTAAGTTCAAGTACTGGATAGATCGTGCGGATTGACAGTCAAATGAGTACAGATCTAATGATGGGTACAAATGTAACACCCCGATTTTGACCCCATTTGCATTAAAATGTATATGATGTATATATTGGAATAAATCATGGTGAGGAGCTAAATGCAAAATCCCCGCCATCGATTTATCGTTTTATGTTCCAGCACTTAAAATCATTGCCGATGGTATCTTGTGCTATCCAGCACATTATAATTTTTGGCATCATGTAAATATACATTTTAATTAAAATAAACCCCAACCAGCTATGTCAATGCAACCATAATGAAAAGGGCATGTTTTTCCTAAGGATAAGGAGGGGGAATTATTTAACGCTTGGGGCCAATGGGGAAAATCCAAGTGTCAGTTGTTAAACCCATTTAGTTGTCACCCACCCTTTTTGACTTACTCACCATTCCTTGTCTCAATCAGTCAACTACCACATTAAAAGCCTCTGATGTTAGTTGGGAAATTATTGTTGGTCAGTGGTGTGTGGCAAGACTATCAGTGATTGCCCACACGCACACTCCACAAGGAGACTCATTCACCCTCACATGGGCAGGAGGAGAAGGGGGGACTCCATGCCTCATTTGGTTTTTCACTCACGGAGAGAGCTGGGAGAGCCAGTTTTTGGGCATTCACGATTTTCCTGTGTATGTGACATTCACTTTTTGGTCTTGGCTATGGTGGGTTCTCATTTTACGATTTGGGGTTCCTGGATGTTTTCTCCTCACGTGTAGGCTTGGAATTCACCTCCACATGGGTTTTTTTTCCTTCCTCACGCAGCTGAGAAATCGTTGTTGGTTTCCCCACGATTTTGGTTTGCTGTGAGTTCACTTTCGTTTTTGGGTTGTTGTGGGTTCTTATTGAGTCGTTTTGGCCACGATAGGGCCAAGAACGACTTAGGAATCAAATTTTCCAGTCAAAGCTATGTATTACCTAAATTGTCACCTCGGTTTGCTCGGTGGTGTTTGATTTTATTCCCCAGAGTTGTGAATTGCTCGATTTTGTTGTGTGTCTGCAGTGAATGGTCTTTGGACTATTTTGGAGTGGGAATGAAGGTTTGGTCTGCTTGATAAACCTAGTGTGTTCGGGAGCCTCATATACAGAGCTAGAGGGCTGGCTTTCTTCTCCACACCCCCTGAATAGCACTGGAAGGGAAGTCAGGGCCTAAGGTACTATGCATTAGAGAAGGGACTGATTCCTTGTGTTGGGTGTGTGTGGGTGTCCTAGAAGTGAGGCTAGTTCTGGTGCAGCTATCCTTAGCTCTTCAATGAGCCCACTAACTTAGCATTCATCTTTTCCCAGCTCCCTGATGGCCTGATAAACCCAACTTTGTTGGCTTGGCTGATTTATGTATCTTTGGCTATGTGTGAGCCTGATTAGTTCCTTATTCCTTGGGGAATCATGCCCAGCTTGGGGGTGGCAGTGTTGCTGAGAGATTAAGGAGCACACTGGCCTATGGTTGGGTGGAACGTTGTAGCGATGTAGCTAGTTGCGGGACGAATTCTTCATAAGATAAGTATTCTTGACTATCTCATCCCTACAAATTGTATTTGTTGTTTAATGAAAATGATGAACATGCTAAATGCTTGAATGTATGGTTTTTCTTCCATTGTATGGTAACAATGTATGCATGTTTTACTTCAAAGCATTTCAGTTTTTATGTGTATGTTCATGGGGCGAGTTGCCCAGATAGATAATGGTATGGTAGCGTCCTCTTCGTCGGTCGGAGGGTCAGGGATGTCACAGTGTGGTATCAGAGCACACGTTGCAGCATGGGCCTCAATGGGCCTTGAAGAAGTAGTAACAGAGGCAGGGATGACTTAGGCTGAAGTCCATCCGATACGTTGGATCACTTAGGCTGAAGTCCATCTGATACGTCGGATGATTTAGTCGAAAGCCCATTCGATACGTCAGAGGACTTAAGTTGAGTCCATTTGGTAAGGAAACCAAGCGGAGGGAATTTTGGAAATTTCCTAAGTTCAAAAATTTTTATTGAAAGTCTCGGCTGGAAGGAGCCGAAGCTCTCGGCTAGGAACAGCCAAAGCTCTCGGCTAGGAATAGCCGAAGCTCTCGGCTAGAGGGAGCCGAAGCTCTCCGCTGGGAGGATTCGAAGCTCTCGACTGGGAAGAATCAAAGGTATCGGCTGGGTGGAGCCAATGGTCTTGGCTGGGGTGAGCCGAGACACGGCCGACAAGGGAACCGAAGAGAAAAATTTTGAGAATTTTTCAAAGTGTTAAAATTATCAGAAGGCGGTCATTGAAGCGGAGCTGAGGTGTTTGCAAGGCTCGTAGGAAGGAAGCTGACGCGGCGACAGAAAGAGGAAGAAGTAAAGGAAAATTCAAAAAAAATTCTAAGTATAGGAAATCCCAGAAAAAAAATTTCGATGGCTCTCAGGTGAAGCCCTCCGAGGCATCTCGGAAAAGAAAAGAAGATCGATCTGAGGCGTCGAAAAAGAGTAGAGGATTGATCAGCTGAAGTATCAAAATACAAGGGAAGAACGGTCCGAGACATTGGAAAAAAATAGAGGATCGTTCAGCCAATGTGCATCGGAAGACAAAGGAAGAAGACAAAGGAAGACAGAGGAAGACAGAGGAAGAAGACAGAGGAAGACAGAGGAAGACAGAGGTAGTGTGGTTTGGTAAAGTAAGTTGTGGTTCAGCCATGAGAATCCATGACGGATATGATGCTCTGGATTCCTACGAGCGTGCACAAGATACCATGGGAGAAATGTCCAAGTTGGAAATGATGACATAGAGTCTAATGGAAGGAGATTCCAAGAGACACCTCCAGATATTGCAGCCACCATGAGAAGCTTGATAAAATCCCAAGAAGAGTAGCATCAGTTGAATGTTGCTATGTTACAGAGTTTGACAGAATTGCAAAGAAACATAGACTCTGAATAGGGTACAGTAAAACCAGAATTCAATAAGAGCGGTACTAGGAGAAGAAGAAGGACTTCTAGTGGATCATCTGACTCAGAAGAATCCAGTGGGGATTCAAGCTCTTTTTCTTGCAATGATAAGAGAAAGAGGCACCATAGGGATCACTCTTGGGATGAATTTAAGAATGCTAAACCTCCTACATTTGACGGCGAGTTAAAGACTAGACAAGAGGCTGAAGCTTGGCTTCTTGGGATAAATAAATACTTTCAAGTTCAGGATTATTCGGGAAAAATGAAGGCAAGAGTTTCCATATTCAATATGAACGGAAGAGCATCCATTTGGTGGGAACACTTCAAGCAAGTAAAGAGGATCAGTGAAAGGAGACTTAAGTGGAAACAATTCAAGAAGTATTTCAAGCAGAAATACCTCTCTGACAGGTGTTATGACGACAAAATTAAGGAGTTCCGAGCTAAGATTGGGACAGCAAACCATGGAAGAGTATGCAAACAAGTTCTTAGATTTGTTAAGGTATGTTAGGTACATCAAAGATGAAAAAGTGAAGATCCAATGTTTCCTGAGTGGATTTCCTCAGTCTTACAAAGATAGAATTGAGTTTTATGAACCTAGAACTCTTGAAGAAGCACTAAGGAAGGCTAAGTATTGCTATGAGCAAGGAAAAGGAAAACCTGATTACCATAAGACATGGAAGGACAAGAAGAATGAGAAGTTTGACCAAAGAAAGAAAGGTTTCAAACCTTCTAACTTCAGGAATCAGCAGAAGCAACCATCCCAAGCTGTGAGTAAGCTAGTTGGAGTGATAGGAGAAAAGCCTAAAGATCCACAACATAATAGAGGACCACTCCAATGTTGGAAATGTGGAAGACCCCACATGTGCAGTAATTTTCCACTCGAGAATGAGAGTACAAGGCCAGCTTACAACATTCAAGAATCATAAATAGTGGGTTAAGTAGCAAGGGTCGTCCCTAGGATTTATGCATCACTGGAGGACCGCCAGGCAGATCACCAATCAACTGTGGTTGAAGTTGCAGGTAAGATTGTTGAGAAATTTGTTTCTATTTTGATTGAACCTAGTTCTACTCACAGTTACATTACCCCTAAAGTAGTGGATATTTGTGCTTTTAAGAAAATAAAGCATAGAAAATCTTGGTTAGTTCAGCTAGCCATTGGAACTAAGAGAAAGGTTAGTGAAGTGGTAGAGAAATGTCCATTGGTCATGAACGGGTTGGTCACTTGTATAGATCTGAATGTTCTACCACTTGGTTCCTATGATGTTCTCATTTGAATGGATTGGTTAGAAGCTCATAGGGTAAATATTGACTGTTATAATATGACTTTTGAATGCATGGATGGAGAAGGGAACCCAAAATTTGTGAAAGGAATTCCAAATGTGATTTCAGTAAGGCAAGTTTTAGCAATGCAGTTGAAGAAGTTCTATAGGCAAGGTTGTTAGTTGTATGCAGCTCATATTTTGGAGGCAACAGAGGATGAAACTCCTAGGTTAGAGGACTTTCAGGTATTGCAGGAATTCAGGGATGTGTTTCCTAATGAGATTCCAGGGCTTCCTCCAAAGAGGGACATTGATTTCACAATTGAACTTGTGCCAGGAGCAGCACCAGTGTCCAAGACACCCTACATAATGAGTACCCCAGAAATGCTAGAACTGAAGATGCAACTGCAAGAATTGTTGGAGAAGAAGTATATCAGGTCGAGTGTGTCTCCTTGGAGAGCACCAGGGTCCAGTTCTTTTTGTGAAGAATAAAGATGGTACAGTCAGGTTGTGTATTGATTACAAACAGCTAAACAAATTTACTGTGAAGAATAAATAACCTTTTCCTATGATTGATGACCTCTTTGATCAAATGAGAGGAGCAAAGGTATTTTCCAAGATTGACTTGAGGTCTGGTTACCATCAGGTGAGAATAAAATATGAAGACATTCATAAGACAGCCTTTAGAACAAGGTATGGACATTATGAGTTTGTAGTGGTACCATTTGGTCTCACAAATGCACCAGCTACATTTATGTCCCTTATGAACAGTGTCTTCAGTAGGTTTTTTGACAAGTTTGTTCTTGTTTTCCTTGATGACATTCTTATTTATTCTAAGAATGAGGAAGAGCATGAAGAGAATTTGAGATTGACATTGCAATTGCTCAGGGAGAATCAGCTATATGCAAAGATGAGCAAGTGTGACTTCTATAGAGATAGAATTCAATATTTGGGTCACATCATCTTAGAAGAGGGTATAACTATGGACCCTGAAAAGATTGAAGCTATTATGAATTGGCTTACTCCAAGAAATGTGACAGATGTAAGATATTTTATGGGACTTACAGGATAATACAAGAGATTCATTGAAGGATTCTCCAAAGTTGCGCATGCCATCACTTCTTTGCAAAAGAAGGGGATAAAGTTTTAATGGACATCGAGGTGTAAAGAAAGCTTCTAGCACTTGAAAAATCTTCTCGCCAGTGAACCAGTATTGAAATTTGCAGACCCAGAGAAATATTTTGTGGTGTGTACCGATGCATGCAGACAAGGGATTGGAGGAGTCCTTATGCAAGACAACCATGTGATATGTTACGAGTCAAGAATGTTGAAGGAGCATGAGAAGAACTATGCCACTCATGATCTAGAGCTTGCAGCCATAGTACATGCTCTCAAGATGTGGAGGCATTACTTGATGGGTAGAAGATTTGAGATAAGGATAGACCATTATGGTCTGAAGTATTTATTTGATCAGCCTACTCTAAATGCTAGGCAAGCGAGATGGCTGGATTTTTTATGCGAGTTTGATTTCCAAATCAAGCACATAAAGGGAAAAGAGAATAAGGTAGCTAATGCACTCAGCAAGAAGGTGTAGGAAATGCATGTGGCATCTCTCAGTATTTGCCAGTCAGATTTGAGACAGCAGATTGTTAATCATGCTGCTGAAGATGAAATGTATGTTCAGGTAAAAGACAAATTTCAGTAGCAAAGTCTTGAGAAGAGGTATGAGGGATATAAATTGGAAGAAGATGGACTTCTTACTTATAAAGGCAGAATTTATATTCCAAATGTAGCAGAGTTGAGAAGAGTTGTTATGGATCAAAACCATCAAGATCCATGTTCTGGTCACCCAGGATATCAGAAGACAATTGCTACAGCCAGAAAGCAGTGCTTTTGGCCAAGAATAAAAAAGGACATGGCTGAAAATATTTCAAGGTGCATGAAATGTCAGCAGGTAAAGGTTGAGAATAAACACCTAGCAGGTTTGTTGCAGCCTTTGCCAGTTCTGGAATGGAAATGGGAAGTTATTTCCATGGATTTTATTACAGAATTGCCACTGACTTGGAGACAACATGATTCCATCATGGTTGCGATGGACAAGTTGACAAAGGCAATGCATTTTATACCAGTTAAGTCTAAGCATAAGACTGATGATATTGCAAAGATATTCATGAAAGAGATTTTCAAATTGCATGGATTGCCTAAGGCAATAGTCTCTGACAGAGATGTCAAGTTCACTTCCAATTTTTGGAAGGGGTTGTTTGTAGATTTCAGTACAAATCTAAACTTCAGCACTGCCTACCATCCATAGACTGATGGACAGATGGAGAGATTTAATCAGGTGCTTGAAGATATGCTTCGCATGTATGTGATGGATAAACCAACCAAGTGGGAAGATTACTTACACTTGGTAGAGTTTGCTTATAACAATGGATAGCAGGCATCCTTGGGGATGAGTCTGTATGACGCTTTGTATGGAAGAAGGTTCAAGACACCAGTGACTTGGGATAATCCAGTGAACAGGGTTGTGCTTGGTCCAGAATTGCTCAAGGAGATGGAGCAAGAGGTTGTAAAGATTAGGAAGAATCTAAAAGCAGCCCAGGATAGACAGAAAATCTCTGCGGATAAGCATAGGGTGAACAGATATTTCAGTGTAGGGGATCATGTTTACCTCAGAGTGAGGGAAAAGAAGAGTTCCTTGAAGCTTGGAAGTTGTGCCAAGTTTTCACCTAGATATTGTGGGTCGTTTGAAGTGCTTGAAAGAATAGGACTAGTTGCATATAGACTCACATTGCCTGCTAGAACTAGAGCTCATAATGTTTTTCATGTTTCTTTGCTTAAGAAATATGTACATGATCCTAACCATGTGATAAATTGGGATACAATTTAGGTGGAACCCGAGGGAGAGTTCCAAATCGAGCCATTGCACATCCTCGACAGGAAGGTCACCATGCTCTAGAACCGATCCATAGGGCAGGTAAAGGTGCAATGGGAGTACTACAGTCCTAAAGAGGCTACGTGGGAGTTGGAGGATTCCATGTGATTGGCACATCCATTTTTGTTCAAGTCTATGTAACAATGAGGCGATACCAGTGTAGCATTTTGTTCAATTTTGTGAAGCACTGAGGACAATGCTATTGAAGGGGGAGGGGAATGTAACACCCTAGTTTTGACCCCGTTTGCATTAAAATTTATATTATGTATATATTGTAATAAATCATGGTGAGGAGCTAAAGGCAAAAGCCCCACCATCGATTTATTGTTTCATGTTCTAGCTCTTAAAATCATTGTCGATGGTATCTTGTGCTATCCTGCACATTATAATTTTTGGCATCATGTAAATATGCATTTTAATTAAAATGGACCCCAACCAGCTATGTCAATGCAACCATAATGAAAAGGGCATGATTTTCCTAAGGAAAAGGAGGGGGAATTATTTAACCCTTGGGGCCAATGAGGAAAATCCAAGTGCCAGTTGTTAACCCCATTTAGTTGTCACCCACTTTTTTTGACTTACTCAACTTTCCTTGTCTCAATCAGTCAACTACCACATTAAAATCCTTTGATGTTAGTTGGGAAGTTATTGCTGTGCAATGGTGTGTGGCAGGACTGTCATTCCTTGCCCACATGCACACTCCACTAGGAGACTTGTTCACCCTCACGTGGGCAGGAGGATAAGGGGAGACTCCATTCCTCATTTGGTTTTTGGGGGACTCCATTCCTCATTTGGTTTTTCACTCACACAGAGAGCTAGGAGAGCCAGTTTTTGGGTATTCAAGATTTTCCTGTGTATGTGACATTCACATTTTGGTATTGGCTATGGTGGGTTCTCATTTTATGATTTGGAGTTCCTGGACGTTTTCTCCTCACCCGCAGGCTTGGAATTCACCTCCACGCAGGTTGTTTTTCCTTCCTCACGCAGCTAAGAAATTGTTGTTGGTTTCCCCATGATTTTTGTTTGTTGTGGGTTTGTTTTCATTTTTGGGTTGTTGTGGGTTCTTATTGAGTCGTTTTGGCCACGATAGGGTGAAGAATGACTGAGGAATCGAATTTCCCAGTTAGAGCTGTGTATTACCTAAATTGTCACCTCGATTTGCTCGGTGGTGTTTGATTTTCTTCCCTAGATCTGTGAATTGCTTGGTTTTGTTGTGTGTATGCAGTGGTTGGTATTTGGACTATTTTGGAGTGGGAATGAAGGTTTGGTTTGCTTGATAAACCTAGTGTGTTCAGGAGCCTCATATACAGAGCTAGAGGGTTGGCTTTCTTCTCCACACCCCCTAAATAGCACTAGAAGGGAAGTCAGGGCCTGAGGGATTGTGCAGCAAAGAAGGGACCGATTCCTTGTGTTGGGTGTGTGTGGGTGTCCTAGAAGTCATTCTAGTTATGGTGCAGGTGTCCTTAGCTCTTCAATGAGCCCACCAGCTTAGCATTTAGCTTTTTCCAGCTCCCTGATGGCCTAATAAACCCAACTGTGTTGGCTTGGATTATTTGTGTATATTTGGCTATGTGTGAGCCTACTTAGTTCCTTATTCCTTGCGGAATCATGCCCAGCTCGGGGGTGGTAGTGTTGCTGAGAAATTAAGGAGCACACTGGCCTATGGTTGGGTGGAACGTTGCAGTGACGTAGCTGGTTGTGGGACGAATTCTTCATAAGATAAGTATTCTTGACTATCTCATCTCTGCAAATTGTATTTGTTGTTTAACAAAAATGATGAACATGCTAAATGCTTGAATGTCTGATTTTGCTTCCGATGTATTGTAAAAATGTATGCGTGTTTTGCTTCAAAGCATTTCATTTTTTATGTGTATGTTCATGGGGCTAGTCGCCCGAATAGATAATGGTATGGTAGCGTCCTCTTCGCCGATCGAAGGGTCGGGGACGTTACAACAAAAAGGCAAAGCATGATTAATTCTGTCAAATCCAATTAACGCCTAATCATGTAAATGATCAGACCCCGTACCTTAGGAATTATGAGATGAACCGTGACTTTCAATAATAGTGTAGCGTGTCATTGCAGCCATCAAATTAAACATTATTGTGCACGTGCTGCTATGATCTTACCCCCAATGAATCAAGAACTATCTTTTCAATCTTGGCAGAAACATAATTGAAGCTGTGAGGTGAGTCGAAACCCGACAAATTCACGGACAGCAGCATCTGTGGCCAAATCTGGAGGAGTCGCAGCTGTTTTGTCAATACGTCTAGAGGAGTCTCAACTGCGAAGATAAGGAAATCAGTGAAAACTTAGCACTAGTGCAGCTGCGAGAATAGAAAGATAGGCAAAATTTAGCGGAGTCGCAACTGCGAAAGATAGCGAAATCTACAGAATTTGGCGTAGTCGTAGCTGCGTTAAATAGGGAAATCTAAGGAATTTGGTGAAGTCACAGGTGCAAAAAATAGGGAAATCTGCGGAATTTGGTGGAATCGCAGCTGCAGTAAATAAGGAAATATGCAAAATTTAGCGGAGTCGCAGCTGCGGAAAATAGGAAAATATGCGGATTTTGGCAGAGTCGCAGCTGCAAAAAATAGGGAAATATGTGAAATGTGGTGGAGTCACAGCTGTAGAAAATAGGGAAATCTGTGGAATTTGGTGGAGTCACAGATGCAAAAGACGGGAAAATGGCAGATTTTAACGGAGTTGCAGCTGCGAGAAATGGGAAAATGGTCAAAAATTTTACGGAGTCGCAGCTACAAGAAACAGGAAAATGGCATATTTTAACAGAGTTGCAGCTACAAGAAACTGGAAAATGGGAAAATTTGAACAGAGTCCCAGCTGTGAAAATGGGAAAATGGTCAAATTTGAACGGATTCGTAGCTGTGAAAACTGTTCATTATTCATTTTTTCAAGGATCTCTTCCGAAACAGGAAAATGGATTAACGCGCTCGCAGTCGTTAGGCCCAGTCATGACCGCTGCTCATCAAGTAAGTTGCTACACATATTCTTCAAAGAAAACCATCAAGCATAAAGGAAAACAAAATAAAAATAAAACAAAACATCAATTTATTTATATACAAATTCCTGTGTGGAAATCATAGTGTCCTTTTAAAGATTGACTGGGACAGAGAAAAATTCGTGTCCTTGCTTTAACTGATATCCTGGATCAGCTGCAACCTACGAGATAAATGTGTCCCTTAAAATTGGCTTGTGATACAGTCGCAGCCTGTGACCATTATCAAATAATGGTGTATGATCTTCATCAATAGTGACCAGGTGGGTTGTGCCATTGTCAAATACCCTGTCTATCTAGTATGGACCCAACCATCTTGTTCGAAGATTACCTTTGAAGTCCCTCTTGTACCTAGAATCACATAATAATGCCTAGTCTCCTTCACATAATACTTTCTTCTTTATGAACCGATCATGCCACTTAGATCGTTGTTGTTGAATTAATTTGGTCTAATGTACAACAGTTGTGCGTTTTTCGTCGAGTTCATTTAACTGGTTCAATCTATTCCTCTGGGCTTCTGTTAAATCTAAATTTGCCTCCATCGTTGTCTTTAATGTTCTGATTTTGAATTCAATAGGAAATACAACACTCTTCCCATACACCAAGTCATAGGGGGAGAAACCCGTAGTGTTGTGCCAAGTAGTGCTATATGCTCAAAGTGCCTCTGGAAGTCTGTCAGCCCAGTCCCTATGATGGCTTCTGACTATTTTCGTGAGAATAGCTTCAATCACTTTGTTAGTACTTTCCACCTCACCATTGGCCTATGGATGATAAGGTGAAGTTATTCTGTGTTGAATATGATACTTCTGTAACAGAGCTTTCAATTTATGTGACACAAACTGCGGTCCTCCATCTGTTTTTATTTCCTTAGGTACTCCAAAATGAGTGAATATTTCTCCATACAGGAAATCTATTACAGTCTGGTCATTAGCTTTAACGAAAACCACAACCTCCACCCATTTTGTCATATAATCGATGCAAACTAAGATGTAAACTTTCTACTTCGAGGGAGGGTTGATGGGCCCAACGAAATCCAAGGCCCATCCATCGAAGGGTTCAACCACCATCTGTGGTTGAAGGGGAATCTTGTCCAATATGTTAGGTTGGCCCATCCTCTGACTGCTATCACAAGCTTGTACATACTTATTCGCATCCCTGAAAAACTGTTAATCAGTAATAGCCCATTCATAGTACCTTATGACATGTTCATTTATCAACAAAGTGTCCCCTGCAGGGCTCATCGTGACAAGCCTTCAAGATACTGAAAATTTCATCATCTCTTACACATCTCTTAATTTCAAGATCAAGGCCTGTGTAGAAAGGGTGACCATCTATCCAGCAGTACTTGGCACTTTCTTGGATGATCTTCATTTTCTCTCTCTTTGACAAATGTGCCAAAAGCTTTCCTATAGCAAAATAGTTAGCAACATCTGCATACTAGGGGGAATGAGCTGATACTGCAAACAAATGTTTGTCTGGAAAAGAATCTTCAACTGGAATGTTGTCATCACTATCAGTAAAATGAGATAAAAAAGTCAGAAACAACATTCTCTTTTCCAAGTATGTCAATAATTGTAATGTCAAACTCCCATGATAGTAACATCCATCTAGTTATCCTAGCATTTGTAACAGGTTTATTCATTAAATACTTGATGGTTGAATGGTTAGTGTGCACAAAAGTGGGGTATCCATTGATGTAGTGTCTGAATTTATTGATGGAATAGACAATTCCTAAAAATTCATTTTCTGTAACAGTGTAATTGAGTTCAATAGGGGCCAAGTTTTTATTGATATAGTAAATTGCATATGGGGCTTAACCATCCTATTGTCCCAGCACTGCTCCAATGACAGTGTCAGAGGCATCAGAAGAAATATGAAAAGGTAGAGCCTAATTGGGCCCCCTTAATATAGGAGATGTAGACAGCCTCTTCTTAAGTTTAATGAACGTTGTTTGGCATGCATCATTCCAAATGAATTGTACATCCTTAATCAACAAAGTAAATAAAGGTGAAGCTAGTTTGGAAAAAATTTCTATGAATCTTTTGTAATAACAAGCATGCCCTAAGAATCTACATACCTCTTTCTATGTTCCAGGAGTGGGTATGTTTTCAATTACCCTAATTTTGGATGGATCTACCTGGATACCATTAGCAAAGATGAAGTGCCCTAGAACCACACCCTCGCTCATCATCATGTGGCACTTTTCAGTGCTCAAAGATAGTTGGGTTTGCTTACAGTGTGTTAAAACATTCTCTAATTTTTTCAGTGCCTCCTCAAATTCATTGCCATAAGGGGTAAATTAATCCATGAAAATCTCCATACTGTCATTTACCATCTCCGAAAAGATGCCAATCACAGCTCTCTAAAAGGTGGTAGGTGCATTGCACAAACCGAAGGGAAGTACCCTGTATGAAAAAGTACCCCAGGGACAAGTGAAAGTGGTCTTATCTTGGTCTTGGGGAGCGATCTATATCTGGTTGTACCCACTAAACCCATCCAGGAAGGAAAAAAAATTCTTCCCATATAAGGTATCAAGTACCTAATCGATGAAGGGCAAAGGGAAATGGTCTTTCTATGTCGCTTTTTTTAACTCCCTATAATCCACATAGACTCTCCATTTCACATTCTTCTTTGGTACTATCATGAGTGGAGAAACCCACTCGCTGTCTAAGATCGGGTAAATAAACCCTGCTTCCAAAATATTTTGAATTTCCTCTTTCACTATGTCCCTAAGGTTGGGGTTCATCCTTCATTGCAGTTGGAACACAAGTCAGCAGTCACTTTTAATGTAGATGTGGTGGGTGCACAGATTAGAAGGGATACCCTTCATATCTGTGTACTCCCAAGAAAATGCTCCCTTGTGTTGTTTCAGGAGTGTGACCAGACGTTTTAATTCATCAAGAGTGAGGTTCATATTGATATTCATTGTTTTAACTGGATCTATCTCAACTAGAATACTTTTTGAATTCTAGAGTACTGGAATTATACTGGTGTCACTGACTAGAGTCTCCTTTGTAATATTTTCTTGTTTTTCTTCATCTAGGGTACTATTTAGGATATAGTAAACATGTGTATTGATAGATGTAGGATCATTGATGAAACTATTGATAGCATTGTCCTCTATTTCATCTTTGAAGGTTAAGGCTTTCCCTATCATTAACAACGGCTGAACCCTGCCTTCCTCCTCTAGCTCCATCCATAGTGAAGTTTCAGCTTCTAAGCTAGGTTGAGCTGGAGGGTATAAGGTAAGACTTTTTGTCTCGGTCCCATCTAAAATGGTCATAAACCCTAACCGACAACTGATGTAAGCATCTGTCGTGGCTAACCAAGGTCCTACCAGGATCAGCGGGTGTCCCCCTATTTGTGACTTTAGTTGTAACACCAAGAAGTCTGTGGGGTATTCCCATGAATCTACTGAGACAACGAGGTCATCCAATATTCCCTTGGTTTTAATGGTGGACCTGCCAATGAGTTCTAAAATGGTAGGGGTTGGCCAAAGGTTGGTAAGCCCAATTTTTAGTACATTTTCTATGGTCATAATGTTGATGGTGGCACCTAAATCCACCAAAATGTTTAGTATTCGAGTGTCCCCAGTGACAGTGGGGTTCCTAGGATCATCGTATTTGGCTAAGAGGGCCTTTCCCATTATCAGTTCAGAGAGTTTTCCTAGAACATGGACAATGGGAGGATCCCTAAGTTTTCTTCCTGGTTTTCTTACACGAAGATCCCAGGTTGTCTTGGCGTAGATAGGCACATCATGGAGAGATTACAGCAGTGGAATTTCGACACATAAGTTTTTCAATTCTCCCAGGAGGTTAAACTGAGGATGTTCCACTATTTTCTGTAGTGTCAATCGTTCAGGGTATGGTGGTTCTCTAATTAGTTGTGTAGGCTGTGTTTCGATAATTATTTCTCCTTGTGTTTCATCCGATGTCTTAGTAGGACTCTCAGCAACCTCAATTATGGGAATTTTCATGTTGGATGGGTATTAGTGATTCATCCTTACTTTAGTCACTAAATATGGAACATCTTCAATGGCTAAAGGCTCCCCTACTCTCCTTGATCGTAAGCGTATGTCGTTACAGGGAACTGGAGTGATGGAGTAAGCTGGCATGTTGGCAGTCTCAAACTAGTGGACTACCTTATCGTTTGGGTTGGGGTTAGGTTGGGTAAGAAGTTTTGGTCGTATAGGAATGTTCATTGGTGTAGCGTTGTTCTGGAGCTGCAACTGTGGCTGTTGGTACTATCGGTGAAGATAATTCTGAGGAGGGTATTGTTGGTGAGGAAACTGTTGATGGGGAAATTGTTGGTGAGTAGTTTGGTTATGAGGAAACTGATTTCATGGATGGGAGTTCCTCCACCCAGGAGACCAGGAAGTCTGTTGATTTAGTGGTTGTGTCCAAGGTGACTATGTGTTGAAATTATGCATAGAAGGTTGATATGGATGCCATTGATGGTTAGAATAGTGTGAAGGGAATTCATGTGTATTCATATGATTCATATTATTCATACTATTCATGTTATTCCAAAATGGAAATGAATTTGGATTCATACCTTGGTTTCAAGGTTTCCAAGGCTTCTTCTGGGAAATGAAGTAAGTTGGTTCCACATCCGAAGTTGATTCCTGTAGGACCGCCTTCACTTGGGGTAGTGAGGGACACTCCTTTGTATCATGGTTCAATTCACAAAGCTAGCACACTTCCACCTTGTCAAGTGGACATTCCTTCAGGGGTTGCTTCTTCCTACATCTGGGGCAAAATACACCAAGTGTTAAATCTTCTACTACTTGCTTTTTATTTACTCTCAGGACATCTATTTCTGAGGATATGGAACTCATCATCTCTGTTTTGAAGTTCTCGAGAAGGTTTCCTATTTTTACTGAGGTGGCTCCTCCATTGGATGACTTATGTGTTCTATCAAAGACATCTCATTCCAGTTTGTCTCATTTTTTGGCTCTGGAGGATCCTCTGGAATACCTTCTGCATAATTCAACAATCTTTTCAAAGGGTTCCTTCGAGATATCCCCCTTCCCCAGCAGGTTCAACATGCCTAGGAAATATTCTCTAATCCCACGAAGTATGATAACCTTGAGCACATATAGCCCCATAATAGTCTGTCCTACCCTCTATACATTGTACATAAGCCTCTCAATGAAATATTCCAGACTCTCTTCGTCCTTTTGTACCATCTTGAACAGATCTTCTCTTTTATCTTTAGTGTTACAGTACTCCTGGTATTTTTCAAGGAACACATGTTTCATTTGATCCCAAGTGGTGATAGTCTCACCACCCAAACTCATGAACCAACGTAGAGCATTATCCTTCAAAGTAGGAGGGAAAATTTTTAACTTCTGCTTGCTGGAAGTGTAGTCGTAGCTGTGGCAGAGGATGTCAAACTCGAAGAGGAACTCATCCGGATCCTCTATGGCCTTCCCATGAAAACGTGGTAATACTAATGGTGATATGATTTTCATGGGGGCTTGTCCAGCTGGCTGTTGAATGGAGAATTGGAGTGTGGCAACTATACCCTCATGCGGGGGATCACCATCATTGTGATGGTTGTCTCCCACCACTTCCTTATGATCTTCATATTCACGTACGTTGTTCATTTTTTCCTCTGATCTCTCTTGTCTTTGCCTTCTCTGATCTTCCCAATTCTAATGAAGCTCTGTCCACTCCTCCTTTGTCACGTTCCTCGTGTCAATGTGGTAAACCACCTCTCGGTCAGCTGCTCCCACAGCACTAACTCTGTCTTCGTCCGCATGGACACCGAATGGTGTCGCAGTTCCTCTTGTATTCTCCACTGTGGAAACTAATGCTTCCACTCTAGGGGTAACTAAGCTTCTTCTAACAGATGATCCTTGATGGTGAGCTACGGTAGAAGAGTTAGTTCTGGAAACCAGATCTTCAATGAATGTCCTTCTTCCCAACGCTGGATTGCTACCACGACCTCGAATACCTACAAAATTAGTATTCTGGGGAGTTCTAGGAATGTCACATTGTACTCTCCTTGTATTACAACCCAAAACATGCAAGCTTAGAAATTGAAGGAAAATGAACAGATGTAACTACTATGGTGTCTAATAATTATCTTCCCTGACAAAGACGCCAAAATGTTGGTCACTCTATATGCTAGTTAGTTACAACTAACATGCAGAATGCTCAATATAAATTTTCAACCCAGGGAAGTCTTTTTATTTCAAAGATAATTCACATTGTTTGTGCATAAACACTAAGTAGTTGATTAATTGAATGAAGGATGAAGTATCCTACCTGTCTGCTCAGTCAAACTCCTCTCATGATTAAACTAATCTAAATTACCTACTTAAGAATTTCAGAATTGCAATTACCTTCCTACACCTTCAAGCTAGCAACTAATGATTCTAGAAATAAATAACTAGACTACTTTTGCAAGAAGTTAAATCCTAACATTACCAGACTATATGCAGATCCATCCTCACTAGTTTAATCCCACTAATATAAGAATCGGAAATAACAGTAATTGAACCAAACAACTCTAAGCTATAATCTGACTGAATTAGCAAACCTGGGAAATACAAGCAATTAAAAGAAACTAGAGATGATCTTGGCTGTTACAGCTAACACACACTTGCATAATGGAAACTAACCTACATAGTCGACTGTCACACCACATTGTTGTAGCTTAAGAGAAATGTAGATATTGATTATCAAATAAAGCACAACGATTAACCATTACTATTGCATCTACTATAAAGAATGCATCTACTATAACTTCTACACCACACAACGGAATAATCAAAACATCTAATTAACTCGGCGATCTCTGTGGGAAGGAGGGCCCAGTCTTCGAACAGAGATATCGGATCTTTAAAATGCATAGGTCTGAAGAGTCCTGCTTCTTATATTAGAATGGTAAAGTGAAAGTACAGTTCTCTATCACAGCTTACACAGTATAATCCAAATATCAACTAACCCCTGGCTCAGGATGTTTCCCAATATTTATACATGATCAATCATAACCTTCACCCACTGATATCGGGAAGCCATGAAGATCTACGATCTTCAAGCTTCCCTGTTACAATGAGTTGTATAGCTGTGAGTGGAATTAAATGCGAGCACAGAATATAGGGAATCCTGTTATGTGAGCCATTAGGGAATAAATAGAACCAATTTAAGGGATATCCTATCTGTTGCAGCTAAAACTTAATCAACGACGCACTGTCGCAATTGAGTCTCTTGCAGTTGAGCATGTTGCATAAATATGTGGAATGACGACCTTTGTTTGCTTCCAGTGTCTGGGGATGTAACTGGCAAGTGACAGCTAGCATCAAAATCTCTTCTTCCCTTCAAACCACTCAAGCTGCTACACCTGTACTTCTCAAATCTTGAATTATCTTTATGAAACCATGATGTATTAGTAAAATTCAAGAGACAAAGTTCTGATCATAACAATAATATGCATTAATAAGATAGAACGATAATTAATCATACCTATAAAGATTCAAGGCTCAATGTGAGGAAAGAACATATATTTGGTGCATAGAATGGAGTAGGACAAGGCAAAAAGGGTATAATAGGTGTGGTCAAAAAGGGGAATTTCAGGACCCAACAACATCACAAATTAGGGGGCATCTGTTATAGTGTGATTTCCCACACCTTATGCATCATGCCTTGATGGACTTTCCTTGTCCCCATGTAGACTCACTTTACCCCCTTTCCTCACTATAGCCATGATGCTTCAGTTTAACCCTTAAAAATATATTTTTGCATGTGTGTGGGTTATAAGTTATACAGCTCATGTATAAGTAGTTTGCACCATTATATCCTATGTACATCATTTTTTCTGCTCAAAAACAAAAAATATTTGGAGTTTTCCTCATCAAGTAACGAATACCTTAATCCTTGGCCTTCCATATGTCGGGAAACGCTCCGATTTGACCATCCATTTCCCATTTGAGGGTTGTATATTGAGCCATTATGAAGCATTGTAGGAGGAGAAACTTTGACAGTTTGGAGACAATAGCAAAAAATTTCCCCATTTTCAAATACTTGAGTGTGCATCCCTTTGTCCTTGTTGATAGAACCATTTGTGTTCATCTCCTAAGCTTTCCATTTCTTTTGTGATATTTCCTTCCTATGGAGGATTGAAGTGGTGGAGGCCTAGGTGAAGGGACTCATTTTTTCGGTTCTGACGAGGTGCTAACAGAGGTTGTCACATTATATCTATGTTTTTATATTAGTAGAAATATCCATTTCTTGTCCAAATTTCATGTGAAATTGTTTATATTTGTATCCATAAGTATAGTTTTTTTATACATATTTAAATGGATTATGCTAGAATGAATACTAAATTTTAATCTATTTCATGCTTCAATATATATTTGTTGTTGAGGGAAAATTGTAGGAACAAGCATTTGATTGCAAGCTCAACAATGGTCTTCTCCAAACATCCAGTTGAGGTACGGATTCTATCCCTTAGTTGTTAGTTTCTTTAATTTATCTATCATACTTGAGAATGGATTTGATTTCTAGTATCATACTATCTGTTGTAGTCCACCCCAAACTATAGGAAGATTTTCACCGTAACAGCTGCAAAACAAACTGTTTGTTGCAAAAACTACATAACCTGTATAGTTTCTTGCAAAACATCATAGATTTTCCACATAACCCACATAAGTCACTATTTCAACCTTATATTCAAACACCAAGTATATTCCATGGGTTTGGGGTCATCTTGGATGCATCAAGAATCTTGGAACTAATGATAATATAACTTTTGAGTGGTTAGCAAAGTTCTTGGAAGCATTTATGAGTTGATTTTTAGTTCCTAATTATTAGCAAATTGTTGTAACCACGTGTGAAACTTGTGGATTTTCATTTATTATTTGTTATTTCAGTTTCATAGAAAGTTCATGTATAAAAGACAGTACCTTCTTCACTCTATGGGGGTACTTTTAGAGCATATGTCCAATTTATAATGGAATAAATCATTTTTTAATGAAATCTTGTTTTAATGTAGATTGTAGTTCTAGAGTTGTTGTAATGTGTGATCAAATTAATTAATTTATGTTGGACATTAGCACCCACACTCTATTCACTCTATTCAGTAGAGAATGTGCCCTCTCCAAAAGATCAAAGCATTGCTTAGTTTGGATTGTCTTTTATTTCTATTTATTTATTTCCACAGGTGTGTTTTAATTCAAGTTATTTAATTCCACAAGTGTGTTCAAAATCATAT
>LPNX010620547.1:683663-733601 GCA_001517045.1 Pseudotsuga menziesii
CAATACTAAGTGAGTTATCTTTGGATTTATGAAATGTGGTGTATTTAATTTTCTCAATTTCATTTCAATTTGTAAATTAATGTGAAATTTCTATTTCTTAGAATCATATTAGATAAATTAATGTGAAATAAGAAGTGTAGCCTACATATAGATTCCATGACATATCACAAGCATTTGAACCCTGTGTTGATAAATTAATGCACGAACTCTTTACTCAATAAGGTAATTAATTGGTTCGTAATTAATTAATTAACTCTTGAAATCTCAATGTCATATTTTCAATAATGGGATGGTTATTGGATTTTCTTGAATTCCCATACTGGTTATTTTAGGATCACATTACCAAATTTTGAATTAGATGTTTGATTCTTCTTTTAATCTTGTGTTGTGGTGTATTTTACAGATCTTGTATAGGTCATATCACACAAACTAGGATTTAGGTATTTTCACTTTTTAGTAAGTGAAGGTATTACACTACAAATATTACACATACAGAAATCCACACATGCCCATATTGTAATTTTGGAGAGATAGCTTGTTGAACATACTCTTGTAGCATTTGGATCAATGACCTCATATGGGAATATTTTTAAGACATTTTTATCCCAAATATCCCTTTAAAATCTAGTTTCTAAACTAATTTTAATCACTCCTATTAGATTACGAACAAAAAAGATATAACCAAAACATTAACAAGATATAAAGAAGGCAATTCAATAACATTGTTGGGACAAACAGTTTTTGGGAGACAAATTGAATAGATATTTCAAAAACTTTTATATGGTATATTCTCCTATGAATTTAGTTTAGGACTCAATTTTAATCACTTAATTTTGATATCATATGAGAAACTTATGCTCAAAATACTAGTTGCCTATCCTAAATATGCACTCCTAAAACTCTATTTCCTAAACTATTCATTAGCATATTTGACACATGAATTATTTATATTACTAAAACATGTTTCTATTGGAGGTAAATAAGTGAATATAATTTCATTTCCAATTGGAATCATTTCAAATAGTAATGAAAAGGAAATGTTGTGCTCAAAATTGTGACTATTGCTATAGGCAAGAATTTACAAGTAACTATGTTATGTAGGATGTTCCTCAACATATTTTGCATATCATGTCATGGAACTTTGAAAAAAAAATCTGCCACTATATATATCCATATGAATATACTTTCTTATGTATTTTGAATCACTCTAATTGGACATCAAAATAATTTTATATCAACGAAGCACTACTGGGTAGTCTACGTTGGTCACCACTCCTCAACAAGTACCAATGCAAAAAAAAATTAACCCATTAAGAGATATTTTTTACATGAATTAATTTAAATCACTTATGATTATTCTTGGAATAATAGAGTCCTCGTAGCTCTTTTCTTTGATAATCTCATCCCATCTTGTAAGCATAGTGCCAGTTTTTTTGCAGGTACCAGAAGGATCGAGAAGGCCAATCCATGCATGAGTGGTTTTTTTTTAACTAAAATGGATATTTTTTATTTTTATTTTGAAGGAAATTGGGCCTGATATAGAAAATGCCAATCAACCAAATACACAAAGAGCTGAACAAAAACTTCGAGCAGATCAAAGAATATACATATTTTTACAAAAAGAGAAAGGATCTCCATGAAAGTCATATCACACCTAATTAAGACTCAATTAAGGGATAGGATGAATTTTGCTGAGTTCACCATTGATGTTGAGGTTTCCTTGAGACAACAGGAAAGCTTTATTTGCCAGAACATCAGCATTTTTATTAATCTTACGAAGAATATGGAAAGATGCAACACTTTCTAACTCTTTCAGTATATTTCGAATTCTCTACAGTGAATTATTTAATGCAGCATTATTTAAATGATCTTCAATATTTAAAACTTTAATCAACAGTTAAGAGTCTCTGAAAATTTGTATTGACTTATATCCCATATTCTTATCTATTTGACACGCCATAAGGAGGCTATAAGTTTCTTCCTGGTTATTCGGCATAATTCCAAGTCCCCAACTAAAACTAGTTTCAATCAATCTGTCAAGAGGAAAAATCAATCCCACGGCTCCTACGGTCCTGGGGTTCCCCTTGGAAGCACAGTCAAATAATAGAGTATCTGAAGAGGATATCTACCACCTATCAATGAAAGCTGCATCATTACAATGCACACGCCGGGAGGGGGGGCATGTTGGTTTAATACAAATCGACCTTCGCTATCCCAATGAACATGAAACCATCCAATCTAGAAATTCAGAAGTCAAAGAAGAAGGGGACATTGGGTTACGAGTTGAATCAGAAATTAAAAAAAAAATTGATTTTCTTGCCACGAGCAATGGATTCATTAGCACGCTATTAAAAATCCATTTATTCCTTGCCAGCCATATCTACCACCAGATGCATTTTGGAATCGTCTGCCATACTTTACTCTAGCCATCGGGTTTGTCTATTACTTTTGGGCACCGTTCTTTCCAGGAAAGTAGCGTTCAGACCGTTAAGAAAAAACTCCCAAACCATTTGAGCAAAGATACAATCAACGAAGATGTGATCAGACGTTTCATGAGCAATATTACAAAAACAACACCTGAACGGGCCATGGAATCCATGCTTGATCAAATTTTCTCATGTCAGTACATTTTTGTGCATGAGCAACCTGTTAAATTTTCATATGCTTAGCTAAGACATCAGTATTTCATTTCATTTTCATAACAAAATCATATACACAGGATCACTGAAAGAAATAGCATCACAAGAACAACACAGATTTATCCTGGGAAAACCCTAAAGGGAAAAACCCAACAAAAGCTTTCTCAATATAGATGCCCCAAAAAGGTAAAAGATAAAACCAGCAAGGAGATCAAAAACCTGATCCTCCTCCTTCTCCAGCTACTTCTCTCCTCCACAAGTGCGCTACTCAAGTGAGTGTGTGTCTCAAATGAGGAGAGCTACACCTCTATTTATATTCATCCGTTCACTTTAATTAACTCATCCATCATGTAGGCTCGAGTTAATCATGTAGGCTCGAGTTACACATGTAGGCTCAAGTAACCACATGGGGTGCTAATGACCCACCTTTACAATTAGAGGGGACAACCTCATGACTCTTATTAGTTCTTCCGATTAGAAGCATCGGGGTACAAGATAATACAAGTGGTTCTCCTGGTAGGACCATCGGGGACCACAAAAGATACATATAGAATATTCTTCGAAGTTACAATATTTCAACACAACCAAGTGAAAAAATTCACCTTGGGGAGGCTATAAGAAGACTAGACCGATTTCCAAAATGTAGGGGAAATACTAAAGGCTTGTGGGGTTTGTAATTCAAAGAATCCTTGAGCTGCTGTATAAATTCCAGTTCGGCCCCATCCCCATTTATCTTTGTAGGAGAAATGCATAGGTGCAAGACCTGAAAGAGAATAAATCAACAAAAAAATTTGGGAGATAAGAAGAACTGGAAAATCAGGAAATGACCAATCAGCCCAATTCCCATCTCTGTCCCAAGAGAAAATATAAGCCAACCACAGAAGGACTTTATTGGTTGTCCACTTCTTGAACTCTTCTAACAAAAAATACGAGGAAAGGGGATGTTTACCTAAGATATTGTCACCTCAAAAAAGGATCCTCTTCCCATTACCAGGAATTCTATAGAGTTGTCTATTGAAATTGACAATTCCTTTTCTGAATGAATTCCAGACTGTTGTGCCTGTGGGAGTGTTTGAAGATTTTAAATTTCTCAAGGAAAATCCCTTTAAGTATTTCATCCAAAAAATATTACTGACCATATGATTTTTATCAACATACAACTTCCATAGGAGTTTACCACCCATCGCCAGATTTGCCAATCCAGGGTCCAGGATTTGCAATCCACCTTCCATAATTGGTCTTTTAAGAGTATTCCAATTAACCAGATGCATCTTATTCTGGTTACCTTTTCCACCATTCCAAATAAAGTCCCGAATAATCTTGGAGATATAAGTCATGATTGACTTGGGAGCCAGGAGGAGAGAATACTGAAATATGGGGAGAGTTGAAAGGACCGCCCTTATCAGAACCAACTTTCCAACCTTAGTAAGCCATTGACCGCCCCAAGACACATTGCTTTTTTTTAATTTACCAATCACTTCCAACCAAAGCGATGGAGGGATAGGACCCAAGGTTAAAGGGAGGCCCAAATATTTGATCTTATCCCACTTGTCGAATCCAAAGAAGCCCAAGGAATGAGCAATTCAGAGAATTGACAAATGGTCAACATTCTAGCCATATACAACACTCTTGATTTTATTTATCAGAGCTCCTGATGCTAGAAAAAAACTTTGTAACACTTCATTGAAGGCCCGAGCAATGTTTAAGGATGCCCCTCCCAGAAGAAGAGAGTCATCAGCAAAGAGGGCATGATTTATAGGATCCACCCCTCTTACTTCCTTAATACTAGGGAGAGTACCTACAACCAATTGAACTGTAATTTTTCTACTTAAATATTCAGACATCAAGATACAAAGGAAAGGTGACAGAGGGCATCCTTGACAGAGTCCTCTCAAAGCTTGGAAGAAATTTGTTGGTCTACCATTAACAGGGGGCGATATTCAGGGCCTATCAGTGCAAGCTTTTATCAAACTGACAAATTCAGCACTAAAACCAAATGAGAGAAGGAATTGATAGAGAAAGGAAAGCTTGAATCTATAAAAAGGAATTTTTCATATCAATATTGATGATCATGCCCCTCTCCTTCTGCTGAAATATGGAGTGGAGGCATTCTTGCACTTGAATCACATTATCTACCAGATGTATTCCTTTAACAAACCCCCCTTAGAGAGGAGAAATCAAATTTCCTAACAAAGGCTTAAGTCTGTTGGCTAAGAGTTTGGCCAGAATTTTGTAAGAGGCAATCCAAAGCAAGATAGGCTGAAATCTGTCAAAAGAAGCTGGGTTAACTTCCTTTGGAATTAATGCTAGGAAAGTAGAGTTAGTGCACCCTCCCACTTTGGCCTTTTTGAGAAAATTTGAATTCATACGTAGAAGATCAGATTTTATAATTTTCCAACATGATTTGTAGAAATGGATAGAGAATCCATCCATTCCGAGGGATTTATCCTACTCCATAGCCCATATAACCTCCAAAATTTCCTTTTCAAAGAAAGGTTTCACTAAACCATCACTAACCTTAGCACTGACTAGAGAGGGAATGTTGGATAAGAAATCAGCATTCACATCTTCAGCAGAGATGTCGTCTTCATGGAACAAATGATGAAAGTGAAAATGGGCAGCCTATTGTAAATGTGCTAGAACTTTAATGACTTCACCTTCGCTTGAAATTATTTTTGAGATGTGATGCCTAGATAGTCTGGCTCTGCATTTCCTGTGAAATAATCCTAAATTTTTATCTCTAGTGAGCAGCCAAAGGCTGCGAGACTTAGGGAGAAAATGCTCTTCTTCCTGAAAAAATGAAAGGAAAGAATTACATTGGGACAGCTGTTCTTTAGCTAATTGAATTATAGAAATTTTCGATCCCTCCATTCCCAACTAAATTTCAGCTAAAACGTGCATTGCCTCTTGCCTGCTAATCATTGGAGTTATGAGTGGTGTTTTAATCCAACTTTTCAAAGCATATTTTGTACGTTTCAATTTATGTTCCCACACATAGCTGGGGGATCCTTCAACAAACTAATCCCATGCCTGATTCACTGTAAACCACCCTTTCTTGGGTTTAAAATCAATAAGATCCTGATCTTGAATCAAGGACTCCATAATGACCTGAAGTGGATCTCTGCCCCAAACTCCTCCACTCTTCTTATTGGGATCTAGAATAATATGAAGATCCCCAACTACTATAATGTTTTTGGGAGAGTGGATTTCCATAAATTCAGACAACGAATTCTAGCAGACTTTTTTCTCTATCAAATTTACAGGGACATAAAGGTTAAATAGAACAATGGAGATCTTACTTGTTTTGTGCAGTAATTCAGTGTAGTTCCAATGTTGAGAATCACGTGAAGCAATTAGGAGAAACTTGTCCTCAGACCATAAGGTAGCAAGGCCCCTTGAAGTGCCCCTTGCACTGACAGCCATACCTACATTTTTTTTCCACATTGATCTGCTTAAGGATAATAAAGCTTCCTCTTCTATTTTTGTTTCTTGGAGTAAGAGAATATCAAAGGGTTCCATTGTAAGTAAAACTTTTACAGCTGCAGCTTTCTTTGGATTTCCCAATCCCCTATAATTCCAGGAGACGGTCTGCATAATTTACCCAAGGAAAAGGGAGTTGTCCCTCCCTTTAGGGTTCTATTCTGCTTGCTTCTACCTAATGTCATTTCTATAGTAGCCTGACTACCCTGCATCTTTAATCTCTCAGCTTCTTCTTCTCTGGCCTCCTTTCGAGGCTTCCTACCCTCCTTTTTTGTGAATTTCTCTATTGAGTCTTCTTCTGATGAGCCAGAAAAGTCTTCCGATTTTTTCTTGAGAATTGTTGCATAAGAGGGAGAAGGTGATCCACCTGAGGGAATTTTATGAATGTCCTGCGTTGTTGCATCTGATGCTGATGTTTCTAATAATATTGTTCCATATTGTTCTTGAATCTCAAATTTTTCTTCACCTTCCCCTTGATGCACATTAAATTCCTGCACTTCTCCCTCTTCAAGAACTAGAGAATTCTGATCTTCAGGTGTACTTAAGACAACAAAAGGATTTGAAGAAGAAGAAACTTTTTCCACTCCTTGAGGTTTGAAAAAAAAAATCAACCAGTATTACTCCATTCCATGATTTTCCTCCTTTACCTTTCATTCTGTTTTCTTGTTTGGAGGTTCCTATTTTCTGTACTTGTGTCCATTGATCAACCTTTTCTTTACCACTTTATTCTTTTGATTTTTTCTTGCAATTTCAAGAAAAATGACCATATCCATGGAAATGACAGCACTTGAAATGGAGTTGTTCGTAATCAAGCTCCTATATATGTGACCATTCAGCAACAGTTATCTTGATCGCCTCAGGAAATCCTATCTCTAAATCTACTTCCACACAGATTCTTGCACATGAGTACTGATCTTTCCTTTAGGCCCTATCAATATACTTTTCGAGCTTATTCCCAATAGTTTCCAAGGATTCTGAGTTCGAGGAATGAAGAGGTAAATGGGTAAGCCTAACCCAAACAGGCACGGCTGAAGGAACATCTTGGGTAGGATCGAAATCCGGAGTCCACTTGTTCAGATAAATCCCTCGAGGACCCATAAAATATGGACCATTTCAAAAAATAAGGTCTCAGTCATCAGTTGAATCAAACATGAAAACATAGTAACCTCTTCCAACCAGGTGATTACGAATTCCTTCAAATACTAGAGGCCTCCATTTTCATTGAACCCAGTCATCAATTTCCTTTTGAGAAGGCCAAAGACCCATAAATTGACCAATGAGCCCACGCTCAGGAAGGTTCAAAGTAGTCCGGCGAGGACGATCAGCAGGAAATTCCACAAAAGGAATGTCTTCTTTCTTAACAAAAGTTTGAGCCAGTGGGATACCCTTTCTCTTACCACATGAGTAAATTATCCTTTTGAATGCATCAATCTTAGCAGGAAGGGGAGGGGGAGGAGGCCTTCGGGATAGGAAAAATCAAGGAGATTCTTGACAGTCACTAAAGAACCAAAGAAGTCTCAAACTCTGGCAAGAAGCCACTTGGTAGTTCTTAGAGACCTACAAAAAACATAAGGCTAGAACAAAAAAAAAACAACATGAGAGGAACCAGAGAACGTAGGCCTGCTAAATCATTTTAAAATCCAACACAGCAACAACCAAGCGGATGAGAACACGATCCTTTAATCAGTAGATTGACAACGCTGTTGGAAGGTGATCTGACTGCTCCAGAACACTAGATCAAAAAACCCTTGGCACAAAACGCCAATGATCCATATCAAAATCCACTCCTGCAAACATAAGATCAATCGGAACCTCCAACAAGGGTCGCGGAGCTGAGAGCTATAAAAAAAAATTCAGAGAACCAAAGAAAATTTAAAATCTTCTTGGTGTTATTTTTTCCATGAATCCCAAATCATAACATTTTTCCAAATCCACCAATATGCATGAGTGATTTTTAAAGACCATGTTACAGAGAAAATATTCCTATGGTTTGGGGTGGACCACAATATAAAGTGTGACACTAGAAATCGGATCCATTCTCAAGTATGCTACATAAATTAAAGAAACTAACAACTAAGGGATCAAAAGCGTACCTCAACTGGATGTTTGAAGAAAGCCATCATTGAGATCACAATCAAAATATTTTCCCTGCAATTTTCCCTCTGTTAACACATATATTTAGCACAGGGATGAAAAAAACCATGATGAAGGAGAAATAATAGTGGCTTGTCAAACTTTGGTTAAATGGTATAGTATAAGAGTATGATGAGGAGCGAGAACGATGAAGTTGTCAAAAGATCTAATGGTGCGAAGTGAAGAGTTGAAGATCAATGGCCTATACTATCTCTGCTCTCTAAGAGGTGCGAGGAAGATAAAGTATGTCCGGGCATTTAATAGGATACACAGATCAACGGCTGTTGATTCGGCTCAAAGAGATCCACGATCCGTGTAAACTCCGCCGTATGAAGTTGCATGTTTGTTAAAATAGCAGAGCCCAGCGGAATCAAGTATATGCCACTCAATCTGACGGTGACAAGATAAAAGCATATCACATCAACGATCGTGGATAACTTCGGAACCTAGACTTGCACGGTAGTTAAGACCCAAGCGCTTGGCGGAATCGAGTACGTGTCTTTTAATCACATCAACAGTTGGGACAGATTCTGGAGTGGAAACTTACGTGGGGGATAAGTCCAAGGCTCCCAGCGGAATTGGATACGCGCCACCAAATCTAACGGCATAAATATAAAGTAGATTACATCGATGGCTGTAGATGGTTCCAGAGCATAAAGTTACACGAAGGATAAGACCAAGACACCCAGCGGAATGAGTTACGTGGCGCAAGATCCGAGGGTTGAGAATTGAAGGCAAATAGATCAATGGTCATGAATGGATCCGGAGTGTGAAAGTACGCGACAGTTAAAAGTTAAGAGCGGTAGCGGAATATAAACCACTGTCCACGTGTCTGATTGTGATCGACTCCGGAGGCAAAAGTAGTTTAAGGAAAACCGCCGAAAGGATGCTCCGGAGTGGGGTCCTATAAAAGGCAGTTGACTTGCTCCGTGGGTATTCTATTGGCGCCGAACAGATGAAATAGACCCGCAGCTTCGTCAGCTTTCAACTATCAGTTTCCAAAGCACACGTCGCTACAGTTAACAGGTAAGGCTTAAGCTCTCGTAATTCATCCATCTATTTGCTATTTATCAATTGAATTATGGACAAGAAGGAGGAATTACAGAGTGGTCATGTTATAGATGACAGAGAGGAGTATTTGGTCGACAGAGATAGGGGCGTATGTGACCCCTTCCTATCTGTAGGAAGCGTGTCCGTTAGTAAAGAAAGATTGTGGTATTACCACTCAAAGGGAAATGATATATTGAATGTATGTAAATCCTTTCTGTATTACTTCGCCCTCGAACAAACCCTCCATTTCCCGGAATTTGCAGAATGGTGTGCTGTTAACTACTCCCCTTCTCAGAGAATTATCATGAGTCAATCCACATCTTGAATAATTTGTAAATTCAATGCTACAGTCATCCGCGAGAACCTCAATCTGCCTGAAAATTACCCTGATAATCATGATTCAGTGAATGAGTCAACCCTTGCTGAATTTTACAAGAAATGTGAAACTGAAACCCGTTGCCAATTCCTGTCTAGTATTCTGAAAGATGGTCAATCTTTAGATGGTTTTTTCTTACCTTGCCCTGTGCATATTTTTAAAAATGAAGTCCAATTGGTAGTATCTCTAGTCTGTCAAATATTGGGTCTTGATGATGATTGTCGTGTGGGCGAAGTCATCCTTGGTTTTTTGTTGAGAATAAGTTCCTTAGGCTCTGAATCTCAGTCAATTCCTGTGTTTAGTCTAGATGAGTACCTGGCTGAATCAATCTATCTTCAGTTAAGTGAGTTTACAAAGGTTCGGTTCTTTAGATTTCAGACCTACTTGTTCAACATGTTGTTATGTTCCAATGTCACTGAGCTGCAGTTTTTGAATACTATCTGTTCTTCTGATTTGCCTAAGCAAATCAACATGTTCGAATATGCCAATTCGATTATGTCGGAAGTGTATAAAATGTTGTTTGATGAAGAATTGCCTCATATTTTGGACGAGATGAAATGTTTGATGCAGCCTTCACCCGAAGACCGAATTGGAGATTGGTTCCTGCATAAAGACTCCACTGTGTTAAGAGTGTATGGATTTACCGGGCAACCTTATAAGTTACCTGCATTCCTCACCCCGAGGATTTTTGCTTTAGAATTCATGAGACAAAGGTTGCAGTCTGAAGAAGAACATTTTGGAGCTTTTAAAAATTCTTCAAATATTAAATTCCCCCTGAAGGTCGGTTCTTTCATTTTCAAAAGTAAAGGTGCTTTAGTGTTCATAGAGAAATTGTTGGAGAATATGGATTTCCAAAAGGAGCCAAAGATAAATTATGATCCCCACCATGTAATCTCCTTGAGGAAGCAGGCCAACAAGAACAAACCGTTTGATCACTAGTTTATTGAAGGTCTGGCTGAAACAGCCAATTTGTTGCAGTTTACCGAGATTTCAAGGTCTAATGAAGATACACATATTGTACCTATCACAGCATCCCAAACAACAGAGGATACTAGTATTGTGATTAAGAGAAGTCTGTCTAAAATCGAAAGTATGGAAATTGACGAAGATGGATCGCATAAAAAGGCAAAGTTGTTTCAAGGTGGTGAAATTGTAAATGAAGAAATTTCTGATGGTTTCAAAAAGGTTGCTCTAGTTCCAATGAAGGCTGTGCAAGTAAATCAGTTCTCTTTTAAAAGTGTGGATGATTCAAAATTAAGCCCGGTCTTTAAGTCAAAGGAGGAACTCAAAGCCAGTTACATGGAGAAAAGAAAGCAGTCTATGGAAGAGACGAGAAATTTGCTTCCACGAGTAAGAAATTTGTACAGTCCAAAAACTTCTCTAGTTTCTGCTAGAGATGCCGAAAGAAATACATTCAAGTTAGCCATGGTAAATGACAAAAAGATGTGAGAGATGGAGATCCGATTGGATAAGATCAGTACACCGGATAAGATACAACTTCATAAACAAACCAGTGATATCATTTATTCAGATTTGTTACAAGCTATGGTAAAGATAAATAAATTACAAATTTTGACAGATAAGTTAGAGATTCAACTGAGACATGAAAGAGTCGAAAATAAGGCAAATGCCATCCAGATCAAGAAGCTTCAAACAGATATTGTCAGTTCAGATAACACCCAGGCAGTCAGGAGAATGCTAGAAGAAAAAGACAATGCTCTCCAAGTGTTGAAGAAAAAATTTAAAATCCCAGGTTCTGAGCATGTTCAGTCCTCTGAGTTATTGGCTCTGCAAGAAGAAAAAGACAAGATCCATCAAGATATGATGGAGTATAAAGGGAGAGCTGTTGAGTTACAGGAAGAAAAAGACAAGTGGGAGGCCAAACGAAATGAACTGTTATCTCAAATTTACTTGATGAAAAAGGATCAAATTGATGAGAAGGAAATTATGGAGGATTTAATGAGTCAGACTCCCACAGGTGAAGACTTGTCCATTGTGAATATCGAGAAGCCATTGGATGATTTTTCTGTGGATGATCTGTTGGTGCCTATGTCCTAGGTTAGTTTAAAAGATGAAGAAATCAAAGAGCTAAAAACAGAGAATGCAAAGATCAAGTCTGAACTGGCCAAAATGAATGAAAGTAAAAACAAAATACTACAAGATAGAAACCAGTTGCAAAAGAAGTTCAATGAATTGAAGGAGAAAAGCATAGGTAAAGGTCCCCTGCAAGGAGCAAAACACATTATTTGGGACACGTTATCTATAGAAATTACCAAATTTGGGCATTATCTGAATTTCATTGATGATCAGAATATTTTGATCAATTTGGCCCACCAAAGATTAAAGCTAGTGAATGAACACATGGGAAAAAGACCTCTCACCACAGCTCAAAATGCGCTGAACTTTTTAAACTCATTGGCATATCAGAAATTACATGATATGGGGATAAAAGATAGAATATCCATAGTGTTGTGGGCTAAGAAATTTATCCACAAACATCATTTAATGAAGACGGTCCAGGACAGAACTGATGAAATGGTTGCACAGGTCGATAACTTCAAGCAGGATTTCAAGGAGCTGTTCGAAGACGGCTTGCCTTCCTTTTGGGATGAGGAGGGATGGATGTTTTCGCAGGAGCACTATCACAGCTTGCTAGTTCAGAATCGCATGGACCACTCTAAATTTGATGACTTGGAAAAGGGCCTAACAGGAAAAACTATCCGTGACAAATTGACAGAGGATTTTGAAATTTTACAGAAGTTCGCAATTATCAGAAGCAGATTGCCCAAGGTGTCATATGAAGCTTACATGGAACTTGAAGTATCAATTCGGGAAATGATGGAATGTGATACCCCAAGCGTAGAACAGTGGAAATTTGTGGAGAGATTCGGAAAGACCAAATATATCTTGCATGCATAGAGACAGGTGTTATACAACAAGGAGCTGATTGGATGAAGACATGGAGCTGACTGGACGAAGACGTTTTACCAAGCTGATTTTTACTTTATGATCTGTTAGGATTGGAGCAGTAATTTATTCCTAGAAGTTAGGGATTTAGTTACAAGACTCTAAATTAAGCTGATCATTCAGTTGTGAATCTTCTTGGAAGATCTATTATTTTTACATTGGCATCTTTTTTATGAAATGGGGGTTGGAACCCATCGTGTTGTGGAATGATTTTGGAGAACATATCTATTTTTGAATAAGAAAGTGAATGCATGAAGGTTTATCATATATTCTTGTGTCATTGATATTACAGTCTGTGCTTCTTTCTTTATGTGATCGTATTTCCCCCAGTGCAACACTTCATTTTGTTCCTTCTTCGTATCTGAAATACAGTGTCGGGTGATTAGAATTCATATGTTTATGCTCTAGTCATCATTTCATATATTTTATACATTTTTCTACTAAAGTTGATATAGAATTCATCTTTGATGCTCTATATTAATGGGTTGTTTCCTCGTTTCTTCTGTTTCACCTGGATTAAATTGAATGACTATGATGAAGTGATTATCTTTCCTTTGATGAATCTCATGTATATGTCTTTGTGATATCTGTATACGTATGTGACTCCATTCCCAATGGTTATGTGATTGTTTCAGCCATACATACAAATCTTTAAATGTTGTTTTATATCTGGTCCTGTTAAATCTGTATTGAGAGATTCCTCTCTGGAAGAAAACACCAGTTTCTTTCTAAAGTGGTTTTGTTGTTACCTTGGAGTTTAACTTTTACAACCTGGGTACATTCTGAGTGCTAACACCCTCAACAACAAATATATATACAAGAATAAAATATATTAAGTGTTAGTATTCAATCTAGAACAATTCATTTAAACATGTCTAAGCCAATTACACCCATGGATAAATATAAACAATTACACATGAAATTTGGACGAGAAATGGATATTTATATTAATGTAAAAACAAATATACAATGTGACAACCGCTGTTGGCACATAGTTGGAACTGAGAAACTAAGTCCCCCCACCTAGGCCTCCACCACTTCAATCCTCCATATAAGCCAAGCACACAAAGGAAATGGAGAGCTTGGGAGATAAACACAAATGGTTCTATCAACAAAGAAAAAGGGATGAAGACTCAAGGATATGACAATGGGGAAAAAAATATATAGTCTCATTACTTTCAAAATTTGTCCCCCTCTAATGCTTCACAATGGCTCAATATATAGCCCTCAAATGTGAAATGAAGGGTCAAATCGGAGCATTTCCCAGCATATTGAAGGACAAGGATCAAGGTTGTTACGGAGAGAAACTCCTATGGCTTGGGGTATACCACAACAAACAGAGAAACCACAAAAATAAATCATTTCCCATATGCAAGAGAAACCAAATATCTAACACTAAGGGATCATGGGCCGTACCTTATTCCGGACGGTTGAAGTAAATCCTTGTTGAGATTTTTCCAATCCCGCTTGCTTTAGCAATTCACTCTCAACAACAGTAAATAAGGAAAACATGCTATATAATATAGTGTTAGATCTACTCTAGCATATATATTCATCAATGTATAAACAATTAAACATATCCATGGATTCAATATTCATTCAATTGCACATTTAATGGACAGGAAAAGAAATTTCTATTAATCAAATCAGAGATTACACAAGTGACAACCTATGTCGGCACGTCTACAAACCGGAGAAACTGAGTCTTCCACCTGGGCCTCCACCACCTCAATCCTCCATCTCTCGATAGCAAGTTCACCAACAAAGGCAAGATTGGGAAGAACACAAAGTGCTCCAAAGGGAAAAAGGGATGCATACTCAAGTATAAGCAAGCTACGACAACAATGGACTATAGTTTCCTTGCTCTTCAATTCCTCCTCTTCAATGTATCCAAGGGGTTCCTTATATAGCACTCCAAAGGGGTAATGGAGGGTCGAATCTGAGCGATCTCGACGCATATGGAAGGCCAAGATTCAAGTGGTTCAGACACACATCAAGGAAAACTCCAAAAATATTTGGACTTATGCACACATCCCGATGTATGCGGGTTTGAGGTCAGTATCCACGTATATACGGGAATATGGGATTAAAATTCATGTACAGCAATAAACAGGTGTTTTTAGGGATGAACTTGGAAACATCAAATTATAATATTGGTCCATGGGGTCCAAAGAGTCTGCAGAGGGATAGGGAAGGCCATAAATATGTGATCAACCATGTGTGGTAAAATCAGCTGTAACAGATGCCCCTTAATGTGTGAGGTTAGAGGGGTAACATGATGGCTGAAATACATTATAAAATCCATCCCAGACGTGGAGTGGTGAAGAACCAGATGGAAGAACCAGCCAACCATTAGTATAGTACAATAATCAATCTCTGCATATGATTGCAAATACATATAGCAGTCCCAAATACATAAAGGTATAATGTTCATGAATAGGCATGATATACAAAATCCGACATGTGTGGTCATCGCCACATACAATATACATTAGATCAGAATATCCATGATAAAGATATACAAATGGATCAAGATCTCCATAGAAGTTGAAGATATACAATGGATCAAGATCTCCATAATGGCTGAAGATATCTAACATACACTAGAATCAAATAATGAGAGCTAAAATCTCATGAACATTGGCACGATCAAGGAGGTAGCATATGTGGAATGCCACCAATCTGGAAAGTCTTCTACACAAACCCCTACAAGTACATGTCCTACTATGTGAATAGAGGTGTTGAGGTCAAACATAGTATTCCATCGTCTGATTACCGGTCATTGATGTATACCATTAACAGACGCGAGATCACCCACCGATAATGAAAATGGGAATCAAGGTACTAAAGTGCAATCTAATAAGTGTGAATATATGTGTTGAGGTCGAACACTTGGAAGAATCCATCAATCAGGGGACATTGATGTATTCCCAAAACTATCGATGGCGAGAGAACCTACCACTGATGACTGTAAGTCTCAAGGCACTCAAATGACTCTAGACTCCTATCCCAGAATAAATGATTAGAATTCGATGCGATGGAATCTGCTAGAAGGAGGGCATTAAGGAATCCCCCATCAACCAACACGGGGTACTCAACAATGCTGTATAATGTGGAAGGACTCGAACAAGATGTGCACGAACCAGTAACAGTACCGGGAATGCCCAACATGCAAAGTCAAGACAACTGAGGAATGGCTGACTTAGGTTTCAACTTCCTTTGAACAAGAGAATAAAGTAAAATGGTGACTGAAGATAAGTAGCATGGACTCGATATGCAAACTGGGACATCTCTGTGACGTAGGAGGCATCAACAGAGGCTCCATAGGGACTGGAAACTTAACCAGCCGGTGGAGATAAACTTAGAGTAACGAGTACAGCTCCTAAATTCAAACTAATAACCCAACCAATGGATGTGATATACAGTGCTCTGTTCGAAGGAGACACGACTCGACTGCTGCCAAAGATAACATATTTTCCTATCCAGCATTTTGGTTTTTTTATTTTTTGGACTTTTTCAGATATTTTGAAAAGATTGAAAAAGAATAAAAGTTCTTTATAGTTATAAATCTAGGAGGAGACAAGTGTTAGGGGTCAAACAAGCTATTTCTAAGCAGCAGAGCATACCTATGCTCAATGCAAGGAAACATGTGTAGGATAAAGACACTCAAGGGAATGTCCCCTCTTGGTAAAAAAAACAAAATGGGGTATCAAGCTGCAAAAGATATGTAAAAAGGCTCTGTTTGGCTAGACATGAGACAAGCTCGGGATACACGGCTGATAATCAAAGTCAGGGAAGCCGACATAAGGCTCAATAAGGCAAGCAAAACTCATAATAATGCAATTACAACTTGACATATACAAGGGAGTCCCAGGGGAAAGGCTAGCATAAAGTTCAAGAGGAGTATGAAGCTCTTGCTCAAGGACATGGAGGGACTAAAAGAGACTCCCAGACCTAAGAGAGGACTCAAGACATGGGTTCCAAATGCAAAAGGGAGATAACTAGGACACCCATGTATAGGAAAGCTCTACCATTCACATAGTACCACTTCTAACAACAGCATGAAGGTTCTGTGATACCATGGAATGTGTTCGTACCTAAGGTTAAAATGAAACGGTCATAAGGTCATGCAAAATTCAGATGAATATCAAATCCTAACCTATATGCTAGTTCAAACGTAATACCCATGATAGCAACAAATGGGTCGAAGCCTTAGAGACAGTGTACAAAAACTGGACCCTACATGACAACCATATTAGTCCAAAACAACCCAAAATATTCAATAAATAATCCAAACTATAGGATATAGGGAGGAATGATCATGACAACTACACCCAAAGGAAAAAATGTGGTGAACGATGGGACATAAAAAGGAAAGTAAGGTGTAGACCCAACGTTCACTCATCCACTACCACCCCCGTGAGGGTGACCACCGGTGTAAAGACCGAGAGAAGGGAGTCAACATCCTCCACAAATGGAGTAGAGGGTGGAATGTGACCACTTCCAAATCTATTAGCACGGTAAGGGACTGTGATGCCCCCAAGTCCGACACCAGGGTCCGTACTAGGACCAAGGACAGGTGATAGGATACCAGGGATGCTGAAAATAGAAGGACCCAAACTCAAGAGAGCATAAATATACTCAAGTAACCGTGATCCCAGAGGCCAACTAGCACACAAAGAGCACACTCCTAAGAAAATATACAGCCAAAATACAAACAAACCAAGGGGAGGATATGTGAGATCCTAAATGCAGCAGGTATGTCTCACCTAGGAGAGGCTCGAAACTCCCATACACTACATGTGGAGGTATGTAACCAATTATAGTGGCCCTCAGCTTCAATGTATAAAGCAACTGTGATGTCTGACCTCTACCTGGCCAGGATCTACAGAATAACCTCTGCAAGTGCCCCCTGTGATACCTAGGTAAGGAAACTAAGGTCACCCCAATATAACCAAATCTTTGGCGGACAGTCATAGGCGGTATCGACCATATGTCCAAGGTAGCAAAGCCCGAAAATCTCGAAAGAGCCTTTAGATACGAATACAATCCTAGAAATATCTCTGATGCTCACAGAAAGTGACTAGGGGTCATCCCAATCAAAATTATGGGCATTGCCTCGTGCTTAACTCCTGTGTAAGAGGAGCATCCTGAGAAACACTAATTATACCAAGGGTTTCACTCTCTCACCTGGACAGACACCTAATTGTTTTGTTTAGTGGTCTTGGAGAATTAACTTAATGAACTATTCCAAGACCCTAAAACCTATTCTTGTTGATTCACCCTAGAAAAGAAAAGAGTGTAATTCATTTTATCATGCATTGATTTTAATTGGTTGTAATTACTCAAAGGGTAAATGGGCGTGCAACTAATGACGGTTATGACACAACAAGAAGTAAAATGCACACCTAACAATCAATGCAAATGCACTGTGTAGAACGAAAAATAGGGTATGCTACTTCGAGAAGTGCAAAATGTTTCCTTCAAATGTAAGTGCAATCATTCCTATATGAAAACCTAAACAAAACTCTCATCCAAGAAATCCAATGCAAGTAAGAATGCAACTATTTTGTATTTTCAATATAAAAGAATGAAAAATGCAAATAAAAGTCATCTAAAACTCTCAGTCTCTGCGGCCATCATAAAACACAAGCCCAACAAGAAACCAAGACAAAAAGAGTAATGCACTAATGGAAAAACAAAAAGGATAAATGACTAAAACTACTTTCAAAGAAAAATCAATGAAAAAGTGGTCTCTAGTCACAAAAGAAGCATCCAATAGACAACATCAGAAACCAGGAAGACCCAACCACACTCACAACCCACCCAACAACTTCTCACAACATCAAACTCAACCAAAAGGGAGGATGTACACGACTGTTTAAAGAACAGCTGCGTATGTACGTGACGTTGGCTAACAATTTGCATGTATACACGGAGGTTGGCCAAAAACCTACAGGTATACGCGACTTTTGGCCAAAAATCCATGTATGTATGCGACTTTTGGCCAAAAACATAAGTATACAGAGAAGACATTGGTAAAAATCAAGCCAAGGGTCAAACCAATAAAGGGGAGTGTTGTTGGTAGGGGTTTTGGTAAGTGAGTTGCGCAGCATCGTGGAAGCTGCGCAAGCTCACACGGTACCGCACAAGGCCAGATCAGCGCAATGGGTGGCAAAATAACTGTTTTGAATATTTTATATATCATTTGACCAAGTTTGTCACAATAGGTTATTAGTGGTTATAAGTTAGTTAGAAGTGGACCTTCAATGTAATGGCGCGTGCCTATTTATAGATCTAGTTTTGCAATTAAAAATAGAAGTTGGAGGGAGAACTAAAGCTTGAGAGATCTTGAGTCAATGAGTATCGCATGAGATCTAGTGCGATCTGAATCTTAGAGAATTTCTTGTTGTATCTACAACCTATCTAGGTTTCATTTTTAATGCATTCATCCTTCGGTTTTTGAGAAGAATTGTTCGGATTTGGATCTTTTGCACAAAGCTAATATATGTGACAGTTGGTGCATAAATCTCGTCTTTTGTTTTACTATTCGATCTGTTACGATCTATCTTGTTATGATGTTGTGATGATCTAGATCTAGTATGATGCTGTGAGTTGTTAGGATGTCACTATGGTTTACTTTATTCCTGCTATACTGATGTTGATGTGACCTGTTTTAAGTCTGTAATATTGTTGTTGCATTATGAGGTTGGATAGTTTATATGCTGCTGCAGTGACAAATATATAATGCACTCTGTAGTCATGGAAATGAGTTAGTGTCGACTGCATAGTCCTGGATCTCTTAGTCATGTTGTCTTCCTATCAGATCCCCATATCCTCCATCCTCATTGTCGGAAACTCGGTTCTGATAGCTCTCCCTTGAACATCTCAGGTGAGACTTCGTCCACTCTATGGATGTTGATGGGCAGGGTAAAACCTGTCTGAGCTAGTGCTCAAGGAGATCACGTTGGTCGATCGTCAATAGAGTGAGAACCCCTGTCGACGAAGCTTTGTTGGTGGGTGTTCACCAACAAATGGTTCTGTTGCTGGGACCGAGTTGTGACTAAGAGGAGGATATGTTTTGGCATCTGACTCGACCGGAGATCGAAGGATGGTTTGAGCAAAAGTTGCGTGAGTTTGATGAAGCTAAAATTCAGAATCTAAAGTTGTCGACGGGCCACTGGTTGGATAGATATATCCATGACGGTCCTCATGAATGGCTCTTCTATGAATTTTCAGTTCTCTTACATGAATTGTTGGAAAAAATCATTAAGAAGAAGACAAATTTTCAAGGAGGAGAGCCAACATCCTAGACGCCGAATATGATCCAAGAATTACAAGAAACCAACAATATGGCATCGTAGGCGTTTGAAGTATGGTTGGATAGTATCTTAGAAGGATACATCACCAAGTTTGTCGTCGTCACCAATAATTCATTTAGCGAAGCAGAAAGGGAGTTCTTCAGGGGACCACGAGGAAGATTCTTGTTGTCGCTGCAACTTTCCATTAAGCAGCTGGTCTACGAAAAAGGTATTCTAAAGATGGATCAAGAGTAATGGAACTCTGGTGTGTGGAGGATGTAAGCATCATGATGAAAGGGGGGAGATGAATGAAAAGGTAAGGGGTATATGGGCATGAGTTCTGGTGAGAATGTGAAGGTCACCGAGGAAACAAGTGGTTGTACAAGGGGAGGAGCAAGGTTTCAAGAGAAGAGGCAAAGGACAGGAGAAGGTCCTGCTACGATCGAAGTGCGATGCCATGAGGAACAAACACATGGGACAACGCGACCTTTCTATGATGACGAGGATAACCAGGCCCAGGCTATGCCTGGAAGGATGACAGGATCAAACCCTAGTAGTAACGTGCCACACCTCCGTGCACTACTCCACCATAAGGAAGAAATGCACATTCTACATCGAATTTCCTGACATGTCATCAACAGTCTAATAATAGAGCACCAGAAGGAGGAAGAAGGCCCAAAATGGCAGGTGATGAAATGAAGTTACCGATATTCAATGGAAATGGCACTGATGATCCAGAGTAGTATTGGTTCTTGTGTGAGGCGATCTAGGCCACTCGACAAACTGTCGATGATGATGTCAAGAAAAGCCAACTGGCCACTACTCTTAGGGTCCATACGCTGGAATGGTTCATGAGATTCATGTGGATTCCTCGGGGAGGTACCGTGAAAACATTGGATGAGATCCAAACGGGGTTATTTGAAGAATTTAGGAAGCTGAAGTCTGAGGCCCAGTATATTACTGAATTAAAAGAGATCAAACAGTTCCCTAATGAGACGATTTGGGACTTTGATCAGTGGTTTAAGACATTGATGGCTCAGGTCAGTTTTTAGATGAGCAATGTTTAGCACAAGGAATCGTTCATCACCGCGCTTGTCCCGCATATTCGACAACCATTAATGCAGCAAAATATTGCGACACAGAGCGAGGCTCTGGAGACCACGATGAAATTGGAGGCATCACCAGTAGGATAAAGTGTAGTTGAAATGAACCAGATTCAAGCACAGTTGGCCAACCTGATGCTCCAACTGCAAGATATCAAAAAGGCCAAGGAAGATCGTGATGATCTTTGGTGCACCCGGTGCCATGCAGATGGCCATACCAAGGACACATGTCCAACATTCCAGAATTATTTGTTGTCTGGAGCCCCGAACCCATTGAGTTGTGCTGGTATACCATAGTGTCACATATGTCAAATCTATGGGCATCGACATGAGAACTACGAATACATGCAGAAGATGGTTACGAAGGCAGAAAACCTGTATTGCACATTTTGTTTATCAGTAGGACATGATGACAAAAACTGCCAAGCTTATGATTTTCTCTAGGAAAGAACATATGATTCATATTTTCTGAAAGGTGAGGACCCCCGGATAGCGCAAGCACAGCCACTAGTAGTGAAACCAGTAGCACAAGTGCCGTATACACCACCACCTCCATTGAAGTTTGTCCCCGTGCAACCGCAACAACATTTTATAGCACAGTTTGCACCTTAACTGCAGATGGTGGTACAACCACAATATAACCAAGCGTCGTGACTATAGTATAATCAGGCACAATATGTTCAAGCTGCGCACTATGTCCAGCAGCAACCAAACCCACCGCAGCTATAGATGGACCAACCACAGTTTCAGCAAGGAGGAGTCCGAGGAAGATTCCGCAAAGGGTTTAGAGGTTGAGGAGGAGGATGAGGTCATGAATCGATCCAGTGTTATACCTGTGGGGTATTTGGGAATTATTAGAGGGATTTCCCTCATGCACAATGTACATACTATGCATCCAGCAATCATAATGTTGAAAACTGTCCTCGGTTGATTGCAAAATGGCAAGCTGGCAACATTCCTTGGTTGCAGAACGTGCAAAATAAGAATCAGCCTATGTTCCATGCACAGAACCAGCCAATGATGCAAGGTCATATCCCACCACAGAATCAGACTCAGAACCCACTCCAGGCTCCGAACCTGCCAATGAATCAACTGATGACTCATCCAATGAATTAAAACCCACTAGTGACTCAAGCCCAGAACCTGAATCAAGGACCGATGGTTGCAACAATTCATGTCGAACCACGAATGAAGGATGTCGATGTTGGGATTGTCACTCACGCCAATGTGACAACTAGAGATGATGGACCGTGTCAACAAGTTCGGCTTGCTGGCAAGAAAAAGGTGGAATTTGATATTGTGATAGAGAAAGACACCTTCTTTGGGGCAAAGAATGCAATCATGAGAAATCTGGGTAAGTTACCAATTATTGATATGCCATTTGATTTTGATCTATCTGTAGAGGCAGGACCATCACGGCAGCATGGTACCTTACGAAAGTTCTTTGAGAGTTGTCTATTGCTGGCAAGGGACCCTGATGCCCTTGTCAAGCTTGAGACATTATTGCACCAACCGGATAAGGCAGTGAAGGATTCTACAGTGAATTCTTTGCAAATGAGGAAGACAGGAAAGGAAATGAGGATCAATATCCAGATCAGAGATTATGAGGTTGACTCGGTCATTTTGGATCTTGGATCAGATGTAAACATTATAACCATGCAAACCTAGCAATTGATTGGAAATCCAACATTGGGATGGTCATCAGTATAGTTGCGACTCGTAAATCAGGCGAAGGTTCAGCCCATTGGTCATGTTTCAAACTTGGTTGTCGACATTTAAGGTATGAAAACACATGCTGACTTCGATGTGATAGAAGTAATAGAAGATGGTGGTTCCTATCCCGTGCTACTAGGGATCATATGCGTTAATGATTGCATGGTGGTTATCAACTTCAAAAAACGAGTTATGACATTTGAAAACCAGGATGTTAGGGTCATTGCTCCGATGGACCCTCAAGACGGACGGCGATATATTGAACCTGTAAAGGATGAATTCGACAGAATTTGGGATCATGCTTATAACATCTTTGAATACTATATCCATCATACCATTGATGGTGAACTTGGATGGCGTAGTGCAAGTTCTGCATCCTCTGATTCTGTTGATGCTCTGGAAAACTGGAAGAATAGGTTGCATGAAGTATCATTCAGGAAATGTGGGTTGATTACACAGTCTCTCTGACATGTTGCAACTGATACTGTCGAGTTGCCCATTTATGAAGGACTGCCAGGATTATCAAGGTTCTTTCAGGAATTCGAAGAGAAAGTTTTTGAACCGCAAAGGATACTGGCTCTCGATGTAGCACTGAAAGCTACTCTGGCTCGATGGTGGGCGACACACAAATAGATGATCTTTGAATGGGAATAGTGCCACAAATTGATGATGGTGCGCTTTGGTGATTTAGAGGTCTATCATGCTAGGAGATACTACAGATGAAATGATCCCACCCATCATTTGATTGAATGTCAGACTTTATGGGCGTTGCGGCCCAAGGATGAATGGGTCCACACGTTTGTTCACACCCTGGAAGAAATGTCGAGATCCTGGTATGTGGCGGCAGAGTTGCACAAAACTATCACCACTTGGGAGGAGTTGTCTGTGTGCGTTGCGCAGACGTTTAGTTTCCAGGATGCCAACCCAGATGTATGTAATGCTTTACAAATCATCTGCGATGTCGTACTCAAGGTCATCCCTGTCGCATACCCAGTTGATCCACATGCACATTGGTCCATCCAATCCATGATGGCATGCTACAACTTGTCCGGGGAACCCAAATATGATGATGAGTTGCGGAATGTTAATATTCCAGAGTCTGAAGGAAGCTGCGATGTTGCATCCCCAGACATCTCGATGGATTCAATGAGTCAACCATTGAAGATCCAAGAAGTCAATATTGGGATGGAAGAGAACCCCAAATTTGCCAATATCGAGGACTACTGGGACGAGGAGACCATGGCCAGGATCACGAAACTGCTACATGAATTCCAGGACCTTTTCTCGACACAGTTCTTAGAGATGAAGGGGATTTGGGAGACCTGGGTGAAATGAAAATTTTGTTGAAACCGGATGCCAAACCTGTGAGACAGAGGTCGTATCGACTGAACCCACAATACAAGGACCGGGTGAAGGCCGAGATCGATCATATGCTCGATGTTGGGATCATTGAACCTGTAGAAGAATCCGAGTGGATAAGTCCGATGGTGGTCCAAGATAAAAATACGAGAGAAATTCGCATTTGCATTGATTTAAGGAAGTTGAATGATGCACGCGTGCATGACCCATTCCTGACCCCTTTTACAGATAAAGTGCTTGAAGGCGTAGGTGGCTAGGAAATGTACTCCTTCACTGATGGATTTTTGGGATAACACCAGATCCGGATTGCGAAGGAGGATCGCCATAAGACCACATTTGTCATGGAATGGGGATGTTTTCAATATACAGTCATGTCGTTTGGGCTAAAGAATGCACCAACTGTATTTTCTCGCGTAGTTGTTGTTGTATTTAAATATTTTATTCAAAAGTTTCTATAGGTGTATATGGATGATTGGACTGTCTATAGACTAATCAGGGACCATCTCGACAATCTACGACTGATGTTGGAAAGGTGTCGACATCATCAGATCGCATTAAACTCTAAAAAGTGTATTTTTTGTGCGCCATTTGGCATGCTACTTGGGCACATAGTCTACAAAGAAGGCCTATTGGTCGATCCGTCGAAGATCACGCTAATCCTCAGTTTACCACCACCAACAAAGTTAAGATGATTCAAGCCACACTAGGGCATACTGGGTACTATCACAAGTTTATCAAAGGATACGTTGTGATTACTACCCCCATGGAGAAATTACTGAAAAAGGATGCAGCATATGAGTGGACTCAGGAATGTCAAGGAATTTTTGACACTTTGAAGGCCAAAATGGCATCTATACCCATATTGGTTTTTCCTGATTGGAATAAGGAGTTCCATGTGCACATCAACACATCTTCCATTGCACTGGGGGTTGTTCTTGCGCAACCGGGTGAGGGCGACCTGGATCACCCAATCGCATATGCCAGTAGAAAGTTGTCATTTGTTGAATGAAATTATACAACGACGGAAAGGGAAGGCTTGGGGATGGTTTATGCCTTGCAAAAGTTCTGGCACTACTTGTTGGGTGAACATTTCAGGATGTTCACTGATCATTCTGCTTTGTAATACCTGGTCAATAATACTATGTTGGGGGGGAAGATATGTCGATGGTTATTACTCTTCCAGGATTTTGATTTTGAAATAGTTGTGAAGCCAGGGCGATTGAACGCTGGTCTAGATCATTTGTCTCGTGTCGAGAATGGTGAAGAACCGACCAATATTGATGACAGATTTCCAGATGCACAATTGTTCTGTTTTGACATTGCAGATGATCACTATGCACCCATTATTCAGTTTTTGGCCACTAGTGTCGCCTCGGAGGACATGTCAACTAGCCAAAAGATGCATTTGGTCGTGAAGGATTCTTATTTTCAACTAATTGTTTGGCAGTTATATAAGCTTGGGCCAAATGAAGTCTTGCGATGGTGTATTTTACCACATGAGCAGGGTCCCATTCTAGAAGAAGCACATGCAGGAATTGCGGGAGGCCACTATGGAGGACGAGCTGGCGCACGGAAGGTATTGCACGCTGAACTATGGTGGCCTATGTTGCATAACGATGCTACAGACTATGCGAGGAGCTGTGACATCTGCCAGCGTGTCGGTAAACCATCACGGTGGGATGAGATTCCATTGGTACCGCAGGTGACTCTACAACCATTTGATGAGTGGGCTGTGGATTTTGTGGGTCCTATTAATCCACCAGGGAAGTGAATTGGTGTGTGATACATCAATACTACAACCGACTATCTGACTAGGTGGGTGGAAGCTGCACTAGTTGTGGATTGTACTGCTACGACAACAGCGAAGTTCATCTTTGAAAATATTGTGACATGATTTGGGTGTCCTAGGATCTTGATGAGTGACCAGGGCAGTCACTTCATCAACCAAACTTTGAAAGAGCTAACTGAGGAGTTGTAGGTGCATCATAAGAGGAGTACACCATACCATCCATAGGTGAATGGGACCGTCGAAGCATTCAACAAAATATTGGAAACGGCACTGACTAAGGTATGTAATTCTAACCACAATGATTGGGACCTAAAAATTCCAGTAGTATTATGGGCCTATTGCACTACTTGTAAATGGATAACCGTCTAGACACCATTTAAGCTAGTCTATGGGAAAGAGGCAGTCTATGCCCATGGAGTATATCGTTCCTAGTTTGCGCATTGCCATGGCGACAGGCATGGATGATGCAAAATTGTTAGAAGAGTGAATTGCACAGTTGATCTAGCTTGAAGAAGATCACTTTATTGCTAGATTCTACCAACAGGTTGTGAAGTATTGATAGAAGGCATGGCATGATCACCACATTAATAAAAAACAGTTTGCAGAAGGTGATCTGGTGCTGTTATATGACAGTAAGTTCATCAAGCATCCCGGTAAGTTACAAATGCACTGGTTAGGTCTGTATCTTGTCCCTTCTATTACCTCTGGAGGTGCAATTCAGTTACAACAATTAGATGGCGTGGTATTTTCGACGCTCATCAATGGGAGTCGCTTGAAGCCCTATAGGACGGGGCTAGAGCTGTGCTTTGATTGAAGCACTGTGGGAAAAAAAATGAAGATTTTGTTTCAGAACAGCAAGGCGAGCCTAGGGGAAGAGGTTGCGCAAGGTTAGAGTGTGTATCGATGACTGGTCGACCACTTGCGATAGTTGCAGGGCTGTGGGTTGGTCAAATCAAGTCATAAATGCAGGTAGTTAAAACAGTTGGCGCGCAACGCTTGTTGAAGCAACGCGCATTAATGGTTGATCCGACCATTAGAGGAGTAGGATTGCGAGGGATTTGGTGTCATTAATACCAGATTTAGTAATAATGGTGATAATAGATTTTGTAGTGATGAGTTTTGAATTGGAAGTGGCTATAAAAAGTGCGCGGGATGCGGGAGGATGGCATTGTTCAATTGAACGACTAGCATGTTAAAGCAAAGTGTGAATTGTGTAGTGGGTTGTGAGCTGTTGAGTGATTTGTAGCATTGAAGGTTAGATTTGTCGAGTGGATCTCATCAAAGCATTCACTAACCCTTCTAAGGCTACGACACAGGCAATCCGTAAATCAAACCATGCAGAATTCGACGTGGTAAGAGATAAATTAAATTCCATTTTTTACCATTGTTTCCAGGAAAACATCTGCAAGACCTAAGATGTAGGACATCCCATCGATCAGCACTGAGCCTTGGGCTAGGAACGTTCAAGTTCCCCTGACTACAATCGACGCGGGAAATGAGGAAGTCCACCAGTTGTTGCGATCGATACAGAGTGTGGTTGTGGATCTGAACAAATTATCTGCTATGGCGTTAGTGGATTTGCAGTACGTTTCTATCCTGGAATTGGCACAATGACAAAAAGAGCTGATTGATGGCTATGTCCAGTCACAGAGCGCAGCGAAGAAGCTGCAGAAAGAGGCAGATGAGCTGCATCAGGTACGGTTGCAGCTGGCAGAAGAAAAAGTGTGAGAGATCAACGCCTTGAAGGCAACGTAGGATGAGATGCAATGAAAGGATGCTGAGGATACTATTGAACTCAAAAATTTGCAAGACCTCCTAATCATTGAACAAGCACAAATGTGTGCCCAGTGTGGTGAATTCAATCAAGTTGTTTCTAAATCCTGCCATCACATTTTTGAGAACACAGCCGAGCTCACCCCATTCGAAAAGGCCAATCGATTGGGGAAAACTATTGTTCATCTTCAAGATACAAACCTGATCCTCAATGCCCTGGTACAACCTACGATGCCATCAGAGCAGGTTACAGAAAGGAAGGCCTCTATTGAAAAAATAACAACTCAGTTCGCAAGCATGGAGCAAGAGGCCAAGACCATTATAGACGCAACGACGTAGTTTTGGAAAAGATTTGTCCAGAATGAGTAGCTTAATCAGCTGACTACGCAAGTGCAAGAAGTCGAAGGTCAACTAATGACCTTGAAGACATCACTAAGGACCATGCCACTGATGGTACAGATCACATAGGCTGAGGAACTGAAGGAACTACAATAGAGAGCCGCCCGTGCACAAGAATGCCAACAAAAGCGTCATGCTCAACTTGATGAATTTCAAGAAATCGGTGGATAGTTGGCGGTTAAAGCAGTCGCCATGCTGCAGGAAGTATAAGAGAATCGGAAGATGGTCAACAGTAAGGCCAAAGAAGAGAACCCGGTGCAGCAGGCTTTGACCAATTGTCAGAGTACTGCCGACAAAGTCCAACTTCAGGTTTGTGAGGTCATGTAGCAATTCGAATATTTCAAGGCGTGGACATCGGCACATACCCTGTCCACCTGACATGGTTCGGGGATGAGCCACAAGACTGTGTTGGGGGGCTGTTGGCAGGGGTTTTGGTAAGTGAGTTGTGCAGCGTCACGATAGTTGCGCAAGCTCACACGGTACCATACAAGGCCAGATCAACACAATGGGCGAAAAAATAACTGTTTTGAATATTTTATATATTATTTGACCAAGTTTGTCGCAATAGGGCATTAGCAGTTATAAATTAGTTATAAGTGGACCTTCAATGTAATGGTGCATCCCTATTTATAGATCTAGTTTTGCAATTAAAAATAGAAGTTGGAGGGAGAGCTAAAGCTTGAGAGATATTGAGTCTATTAGTATCACATGAGCTCTAGTGCGATCTGAATCTTAGATAATTTCCTGTTGTATCTGTGACCTATCTGGGTTTCATTTTTAATGTATTTAGCCTCCGAGTTTGGAGAATAATTGTCTGGTTTTGGATATTTTGCGTAGAGCTAATATATGTGACAGTTGGTGCATAAATCTTGTCTTTTGTTTTATTGTTCTATCTGTTGCGATCTATATTGTTATGATGCTGTGACGATCTAGATCTGGTATGATGCTATGAGTTGTTAGGATGTCGCTGTGGTTTACTTTATTCCTGCTATACTGATGTTGATGCGATATGTTTTAAGTTTGTAATATTGATGTTGCATTATGAGGTTGGATAGTTTATATGCTGCTACAGTGACAAGTATATGGTGCACTCTGTAGTCATGGAAATGAGTTAGTGTCGAATGCATAGTCCTGGATCTCTTAGTCATGTTGTTTTCCCGTCGGATCCCCATATCCTCCTTCCTCACTGTTGGAAACTCGATTCCAACAATTCTCCCTTGAACATCTCAAGTGAAACTTCGTCTGCCTTGCGGATGTTGCTAGGCAGGGTAAAACCTGTCTGGGCCTGTGCTTAGGAAGATCGCGCTTTGTTGGTGGGTGTTTGCCAACAAGTGTCAATGGATGAACATACTATAAAATGTGACATAAAAATGGGGAGAAACAGAGAGAAAGTCAATAATATCAAGCACATTGTGCCCCCAAACCCCAAAGAAAAACAAGGAATGTCCCCAGTGGAGTTGCCAATTCTGTTACGGAGAGAAACTTCCTATGGCTTGGGGTATACCACAACAGATAGAGAAACCACAGAGATCAATCCTTTCCCATATGCAAGAGAAACCAAATATCTAACACTAAGGGATCATGGGAAGTACCTTATTCTGAACGGTTGAAGTAGATCCCCATTGAGCTTTTTTCAATCTCGCTTGCTTTAGCAATTCACTCTCAACAACAGTAAACAATGAAAGCATGCTATATAATCTAGTGTTAGATCTACTCTAGAATATATAATTCATAAATTTATAAACAATTAAACATATCCATGTATTCAATATTCATTCAATTTCACATTTAATGGACAGAAAAAAAGATATTATTATTAATCAAATCAAAGATTACACAAGTGACAACCTCTATCGACACGTATGTGAACCGGAGAGACTGAGTCCTCCACCTGGACCTCCACCACCTCAATCCTCCATCTCTCGATAGCAAGATCACAAGAAAATTCAAGCTTGGGAAAAACACAAAGTGCTCCAAAGGGATAAAGGGATGTAGACTCAAGTATAAGCAAGCTACGGCAACAATGGACTATAGTTTCCTTGCTCTTCAATTCCTCCTCTTCAATGTATCCAAGGGGTTCCTTATATAGCACTCCAAAGGGGTAATGGAGGGTCAAATTTGAGTGATCTCGAGGCATATGGAAAATATTCAAGTGGTTCAGACACACATCAAGGAAAACTCCAAAAATATTTAGACTTATGCACACATCCCGATGTACGCAGGTTTGAGATCAATATCCGTGTGTATACACAAATATGGGATTAAAAGTCGCGTACAACAATAAATAGGTGTTTTTAGGGATGAACTTGGAAACATCAAAGTATAATATTGGTCCATGGGGTCCAAAGAGTCTGCAAAGGGACAGGAAAGGCCATAAATATGTGATCAACCATGTCTGCTAAATTCAAATGTAACAAAGGTATTTGTTACTTGATGAGGAAAAATCCAAATATTTTTTGTTTTTTATCACAAAACCCGATTTATGTGGGATATAATGGTGCAAGTTGCATATGCATGAGCTATATAACTCATGACCCACATGTATCTTCAAAAATGTATTTTTAAGGGTTAAACTGAAGCATCGGAGCTATAGTGAGTAAAAAGGGCATAGTGAGTCTACATAGGGAGAAGGGAAGGCCATCAATGCATGATGCATAAGGTGTGGAATCACACTATAATAGATTCCCCCTAATGTGTGAGGTCAGAGGGGTCTACAATGGTCGAAATAGATTATAATAGTCCCAGTAGTGGAGAAGTGAAGATCCAGGTGGAAGAACTAGCCACTCATCAGCATAATACAATGATAACTCTTTACGCATGACTAAAAATATGGAGTACATATAGCATTCCTGAAAAATATAAGTACAATGTCCATGAATAGGCATAATATACATATGTCATAAGTGGTCACTTCCACGTACAATACATAGTGTAGTTTGGTCTCGATACTAAATGAAGACATATTGTACATAATAAGGTACACTACTATGGTATGAGAACTGAAATCAAATAGGTACTATCATGATCAAGGTGGTAACATATACGAAATGCCACTATACTCTAAGGTATTCTACACAAACCACTGATGGTACATGTCCCATCACGTGAATAGAGGTGTTGACGTCGAACATGATGAAACATCATCTTATTACCGATCATTGATGTATAGCATTAATAGACAAGAGACATCCCATCGATGATGAAAATGGGTGTCAAGGTATCAAGTGCATTTAACAAGTGCAAATATATTTTTTGAGGTTGAACACTTGAGGAATCCATTGATTAGGGGACATTGATGTATTCCCAAATCTGTTGAAATTCAGAGAACCTACCATTAATTATTGCAAGTCTCAAGGCAGCCATCTAACTCTAGATCCCAATTCTATAATAAATGATCTAAGGTCAATGGAACAGAATCCACTGGAAGAAGGGAATTAATCAATCCCCCATCAACCCAGATGAGTTCCACAACAAGGTTGGATAATTTGGAAGAACTCATGAAAAATATGTACACAAACCAGTAACCATGTGTTCCTCCCATGCATACCGGATGCAAGTAGCATGTGAAAGAGACCCCCTTAATAGAATCCAATGATGAAAACTACTAACATATGCAAGGAAACAACCAATAGGGTCTAATGGAATCTAAGACATGGCACAAATCCCAATGCATGAATAGATTTATTTTCGTCGAGCACAAGGGAAACCACTTAATCAGCGACTAATGATTAGATTGCATCTTCTAAGTTCAAGGTCACCTACCAATGATGAAAGTAGGCCTAGGGTTCCAAGTAGGACCATAGCTCTATGATGTACCGAGAATGGATGACACGCAGAGTCAAGATAACTGAGGAATGCCCAACTTAGGATAAATGCTTCCTTTGAACAATAGCATGGGGCAAAGGGAGACACTTAGGAAGCATAGACTCAATGTGAAAATTGGGACAACTCTATGATATAGGAGGAATCAACAGAGGATGCATAGTGATTGGAAGCTTAACCAGTTGGTGGAGAAATATATAAATAACGAGTATAGTTCCTAAGTTCATTCTAGAAACCTGACCCATGATGAATGTACTTATAAATTGTGTTATGTTAGAAGGAGACACAACAACTTCCAACATAAGAAAATATCACTTTCATCTGGATTTTATGTTTTTTTTTGGGGGGGGAGGGGGGGGGGGCGGGGGCGGTATTTTTCATATTATAAACCTTGAATGAGGGAGTGCACACATACTTCTAGAAGGACTCTTGAAAATAAAATGCCCAACTATATCAGCCAATATGACATGGGAAAACATCATAACCACTTGCTAGATGATAGTCTCTCTATGGTCCGAAACTTCTAGGGACAGGAAGGCTCTTCACCTTTTCGTACATGGAAGCACAAAAGATGATGGCACAGTCATCTTGATCCTGAAATAGTGGAACCAATATAGCAAGACCTCAAGTCTAGGAAAATAAGAATCAAACATGGTCTGGATATACTGCAATGGGGTCATCTCCCTAAAGGCTAGTTCACTATTAAGGATGCCTACTATATCCTTACCACCAAGGAATAGAACCACCAATTTCCCCTCTGGAAAAAAATATGGAATGCGCATGCCTGGCCCAAAATTTCAACCTTTCTCTGGCTTCTCTCTTAGAAGTGCATCCTCACTTGGGACAACCCACAAAAAAAGGGCTTCCAGGGGCCCGTGTTTTGTTACATGTGCAGTAATGATGCAGAAAACATAGATCACTTGTTGCAATCTAGAAAGATTGCCTCCAAGATTTTGGATCATATAGTTGGTATCTTCAGAAGATCCAACCAGTTCAAGCACAATCTCTCAAACACTCTACTAATATGGGAAGAAAAACCTTTCAAAGTGCACTTTTAAATAGACTATGGGAACTCACCCCGGGATTTCTAGTCTGGACTATCTGGAAAGAGATAAATTATAGAATCTTTAAGGATCATCGCAATGTTCTTTATATTATATGGTCTGATCTCAAAAGAAATTTTCAAGACACCACTTTTCTGATAGATTGGCTCCCCTCGGATTTCCCCTCTTCAATTGTTGAAAAGGGAATCCTAGAAAATTTGGATTTCACTAATCGCCCCCTCCCCTCTCTCAAGAAGGGCCCTCCAAAAACTATCTCCAGCCTAGAGAAATGGTCCCCTCCTTTGGTTGGCCTCTTCAAGCTCAAATTCAATGGGGCCTTGAAAGGTAATCCTAGTCTGGTGGGCTTCAGAGGTTCCATTCACAACCATGATGGAAAAATATTGCATATTTTCTTTGGAAACATGGGGCATGACACCAATAATGAAGCTGAGATCGAAGGCCTCATTGAAGGGAATTCCCTAGCTAAACATCTAAAATTTCTTTTGATCATTGCTGATGGCGACTCACAGGTGATCCTTTTTCTTGCAGCCAAAATTCAAAATCGCTCCCAGGATTCAAAACTCTCCACCAGCTGGAGAATGGAACACAACATCAGTAGAATTGGAAAAATCCTAGAGGCTTTCCACTTGATAACCTTCCACCATGTTAGGAGAAAATATAATGCTTTGGCTGACTACTTGGTAAATAAAGGGGTTAAGTGTGATATTCCTCTTTGTGTTGGATAACAAGGGAGGGCCTTCCCGAGAAGCCTGATTCACCACTGCATCGCTCTCTCCTCTCAAGACCGCCCCTCTGCAGATGTGGGTTTTATTCCTACCCATCCTCCACCCAGCTATTTTCCCCCTCTAGCTAGATTTAGCATGAAACTTTGACCTACCCATAGCCATGCAGAGGGACCTCATTTAATGGGCGCACTCCATGATCAGGGACCACCTGGCGGCATGCTCCTAGATCATGCCCCACCACGAGGCTCACTCCCAAATCAGGCCCAACATAGCAAATCTCTCCCAGATCAGGCCCCACCTAGAGGCTCTCTCCCCAAAATCGCTCCACCTGGGTGCTCTCTCCCACCATTTGGCTCTGGCCTGTGCCTACAATTGTCCTCCAACCAGGAATATGGGACGAATTTTAAGGGCAGTCATTCGCATGGATCTAGTTTAATTGAAATCTGTCATGAGGTCTTGGACCTGCAACCTAATGTGACGAAAGTCGTCTGGGGACATTTACGTCGGCAGTTGGAAGCTGCATATCCCGTGTGTGGATCACCCATTTCCTTCTCCGTTGATGCATAAAATGGTGTCCACTCCTGGCTCCTCCTTCATTCACTCTCCCTCGATGCTCTCTATGTGGCTCTGTACTGTTTTATTTGGCTTTGTGGATTTCTCTCCTCTTTGTGTTTGGGATCTTCTCTTACACACCATGACTCGGCCAAGAGGCACCCCCCTATGTGACGCTAGGAATGGTTCTAGCAAAGAAGCTGATGATACCAAGAAATCCAAGGCAGTAAACATCGGTTATGATAGCAAATTTTCAGCCTCGGTATGGGCACTCATCAATGACTGGGAGTCGGGTCAGGTGGCGGACTTTCTCTCTAATGTAAATTATGGTAATCAAATAAACTTTTACAGGATGGTGAAAAATATGCTTGGAAACCTAATGGAAGAAGTATTGGTGAACTGGACCTCTACAACTACCTCCATCTCGGATATCAGGGCACTACTGGTGCGTTTGGATACTAAACTGGTAACCCTTGATGCTAGTTTGGCAAGAGGCAAATATTCTCTGGAGTGGTGCTCCAATTTGCACAGACGCCCCTCTTCAGTAGATCCCACCACCATGAGGGCTGAATTGGATGGAGTGACAACTTCTCACCCAGGAGGGTCTTCTTCTAGGCCTCCAGCTTCATCCATTCCATGGGATTTGTTAGTAAGAGTGGCACCAACTCCATCCATTCCGGGGGAATTGTTAGCAAGGGTGGAAGGGAACCCTGAAGCCTTGTTGGCCATCACCTCAGGGCAGGTCCTGCTTTAATCAAGTGCTTCCTCCAACCTTCCCTCTCTACACACCACCTTTCCTACTCCCTCCACCATTAACTTGTTGCACTTCAAATGAGTTCACACGTCCATCAAGGGAGATTCTCTCTGCAGAAAAAATGAGCCACTGATGCCAAATATCCCTCCACAGAGGAGGGAGGATGAATTCTTCAACAGCTTCCCCATTGTGGAATACAAACCCATCCCCCATAAGGATGATGCTACTGCGCAAGATGACGGTCGTCCCTAGCTCCATCGGCTATCTACTAAGGTTTCTCCTTATTTTAATAAATTGTGTGTTTTCTTGTTCGATTATGGTTTCTGGTAAAAATGTAAGTTCTTCAATGATGTCCAGCTCCTTGGAACTGGAAATTTTTCCTATGCTACTTCTATTCCTGGCATATTTTAGCGTCTGGGTAGGTGGTTCCTCCAACCTAGACTGCCAAGGCTGGATTTTGGACCTGTAATACTTTTTTTACTCTTAATATAATTATTCGCTTCATATTTACAAACAAAAATATTATAAACCTTGAAAAAGAATAAAATTTTCTTATAGTACAATAAAGAGGAAATGAGTGTCTCAGGAAAGGAAACTAGTTCTAAGCAATGGAACATGCCTATACTTAATGCAAGGAATCACATGCAGGATACATACACTTGGGGGGATGTTTCATCTTGGATAAGGGATGATCAAGATGAAAAGGATAAATAAAAGGATTTTCTTGGCTAGAGTTGAGACAGGCTTGGGAAACATGGATTATAAAAGTGAAGGGTAGAGCCAACATTAAGATCAATAAGGAAAGTAGATGCATGTAGTGCATTTACAACTTGATATAAAGTGCAAATCCCTAAGGGAGATAGCCAGCATAATAGATGAGAAAGAACATGAGGTTTTCATTTGAATCCATGATGGGACTACAAGGGACTCCTAAACCTAAGGGGGGATCTCAACATGGGAACCAAATGGAAAACAAAATATAACTAGGGTACCCATGATCAGGAAATCTCTACCTCTTAGATAAAGATACTTCTATAAGAAGCAAGGAGGTTCCTTGTTAATAAGAAGCGGATGCATACCTATGGTCAATGTGACAAATTCATGGGACAAAATGAAAGTAGGATCTAATCCTATCCTATATTCCTATTAAGAGATATACATGTCGAAGGCATGATCATACTAGGAAAAACCCCTTACCATATGAATAAATTATTCCACAAACAATCTGCACACTATAACATTAGTCCATGAAGCTCAAAAACTATATCAAGATGGATAAATGACTATAGTGAAGCTACAAAATTATGGTAGGTAAAGCCAAAATATATACACTAATGTACAAAGTGCCAGTCGACGTTGCATGTTCAAACATAATTCATTGAACTTGAGGGAGGAAACTGAATTATTGCCTCAACCTTTAAACTATCAACCAATATTTTTACCATTGAAATGATAAATTGCAATAGGTTATTTCATATATCAAACACAAATCTAAAGTGAGATGGATAATATATTCTCTTGCGAGAGTGCACAACAAGGCTATCCATAAAAGTGTCAAGTTCAACAACAGGAGGCTCTCAGGGATTCATCGGGATGGTAGGAAAAATATCTCTTGTGTTCCCTTTAACATGTAGACTATACTAATCCAAAGGGGGCATAGGGTGATCAAATTCCTCACCTAAATCCAACTAGGGCTCATCGTGCTTGGTCCTTTCAAGCTCTTGTAGGAAAAAAGGTATATAATGTAGTTCCTCCCAAGGCCTTTCAGGACAACTCATGGTCTCGACAATCGCTTTATACATGGGAAATGTATTATCAAGGAAACCATGTGAGCAAGTTGAGTGGACCGGCCAAGCGAGAGGAAGTGCGAGATCTCCCTCCTTTGTCCCCAAAGAGGAAAGATCAAGGTATATAGTGGTTACATATGAAGCTTGACCAATGACCTTTGTTGTAGACAATGACATCTTAATTCTAACGGATGGGCTCCTTTTACTAGATTCAACTAGAGAAGGGAGAGTCCTAGGATCACTTAAATATGAAGTACAAAATGGGATCGTACTTGACCATGATAGAGCACCATCGAAAAATGGAATCAATAGATAAAATTGGCGTTGAAAAGATAAATGTTTCCATAAGCGACAGATCTGTCCTGACACCAACATTCTTAGTTGTCAGCTAAGAATTCTCAATAACCAAGACAGTAGGTCCTAATGATGTAGATGAACTAGAAATAGTGAATGATAATTGATTGTTCGTCATGATTCTATATTCATGAGGAAAGGATACAACACAAAACACTGACGATACAATTTCCTTCCTGGTATAAATCCGGTTCTGACCCAGTAAAAGGTTGTATTCAAGGGTTGCATCAACCACCTCGACCTCAAACGACATAGTCTTCCCTCCCAACTAAACTTGAAGAAAAGGAATAATTTCATGTGGTCTAAATGAGCATCAATCAAATTCTCTCAACATAGTTGTAGATTGAGTCAACTTGGGAGAGACAAGACCCTTCCAAAAAGATAACGACATGACTGATGTCAAAGCATCTCATAAATAATTGTGCATTTGATGGTGTTGTTTAAAAAATCCACATGGAATTGAAAATCCACATGGTAATTCAAGCAAGGCTAGACATCAGTCATCTCAAACTTGATTGTACTCAAACTACTTAAATCATGAGCTCCCAAAGAAGCCAACAAGGAATTCCTCTGCAAGGAACAAGTATGAAGAACTTCTAAGATCGACATCACACATGGAGTCTTGCCCAAATACTCAATGATAGAATAGTGTTGGGAAACTCAGGCATTAGGATTGTGCACTGAGTGCTTTGTAATTGTGACTCCTTTCAATATGCATGGTATAGTCTTAGGCTTGTCAATCTGCAATGGGATATCAATGTTAAGTTTTCTTAATTGCTTATATGATATCTTCAAACAATTTTAAATAGTAGGATCATTGAAAGAAAAACAATCATAGTAACACAAAGAACACAAATATTTTCCTTGGCGAAACCACAAGGGAGAAAACCCTGCAAAACTTCTTCATTATAGAATTTAACCAGAGCAGTGTAAACCCCAAGACAATTGCTTCTATCTTCTTCCTAGCGCACTTGTTCTTATGTCCCTTGCAAATTTGCTTGAGTGAGTGTATACAAATGAAGGGGAGATCCTCCCTATTTATATTTATCTCTTGACTTGACCTAGAACCTAGCAAGGCTGACTTGTCTAGTAAGACATGAAAATTAATATTTATTATAATGACACTTAGGTACTATTGACCCGGCTTACATCCAGAGTTTTACATTAATTATTTCAATGACTCTTACATGACCAAAATCATCTCCTAGAGGAGGAATACAATCAATACATCTGGAATATATTCCGAAGTTACAATATTTTAACACTCACTCTTAACTAGGAAGGTATTCAACCAAGGTAGTAACTACTACCACAATTGTACATCTGACTGGTGAGCCTCTATATGTCATAGGAAGTTTTAGAACACCATCATACATCTTCATCATTGATCTCATCATGAGAATAATGTATCATCTTCTACAACCTCAATATGTAAAAATCGAATCATCTTCTACAACATCAATATGTGGATACAGAATCATCTTCTGTCTGTATTGGATCATCTCCTGCAATATCAATATGTGGATAATGAATCATCTTCTGTGTGTACTGGATCATCTTCTATAATATCAGTATGTGGATACTGAATCATTTTATGTCATATCAGTATGTGAATACTGAATCTTATTCTCCCACATCACTATGTGAATACTGGAACATCATCTACAACATCGGTATATAAATACTGAAACATCATCTACAACATTATTATGTAAATACTGAAACAAAAACAACATCATTAGCATGTTAGTGCTAAAACAACATCATCATCATTAGTATATAAATACTCTAAACTATCTCATCAATCATCACAACAATCATCAGTATGAAAATATTGAACCTGCTACATCAATATAGGATTATTGAAACTATCTCATCAACCTCACAACAAAATCAGTATGAGAATACTGAAATTGCTACATCAGTATAGGGATACTGAAACTACATATTTCCCACTAACCATCTTGAAGCAGTATCTTGCTGAGTTATATGGTATATCCATTCGGGAATTTTTTCTAACTTACTAACCCTTTCGAGTCAACAAGCCTAGTCAGACAAATGGATCTTCCTGGGGACCAACAATACTTGTTCTAGCTTACTAACCCTCTTGGGCTAAACATGACTAGCCATACATACTAATACCCCTAGGATCAACATGCCTCGACTGACTTACTAACCCTCTTGGGCCAACAAACCTAGCCATACTTACCCTACTTTAGGTTGAGCTACCACCACTGCATCCTTCTACTATCGTGTTCGCTCCCTCTTTCGAGGGAGGTCCTTTTGAACTACGCCAACCTTGTCTCAAAAGTATTCAATCTTTACACAAGACAGAGGCTTAGTCAACACATCTTCCACTTGTTCCTCTGTAGGAACATACTTGAGCTTTACATCTCCCTTCTGCACCATATATCGAATGTAATGATATCTAACTTTGATATGTTTCAACTTAACATGAAACATAGAGTTTCCTTTCATCTTAATACAACTCTTATTGTCACAAAGGGTATTAGTAACATCTATCTCTACATTAAATAATCTTTTCAACATCTTGCAAATCCATACTGCTTCGCTATAACTTGAGCATGTTGCAATGTATTCGACTTCTTTCGTGCTAACTATAATACTAGATTGCTTTTTACTTAACCATGAGATCATGCCTAATCCCAAACTAAAACAACATCATGAAGTGGGCTTTCTATCTTCGACACTTCTTGCCCAATCTGAATCGGTAAATCTATGTAATATTATCTCACCATTTGATGCATATATGAGCCCATAATCTAAAGTCCCCTTTAGATACCTCATCACATGTTTTGCTCCTACTAGGTGAATATGTTTGGCATTCACCATATATTTACTCAGAGTGTTTACAACAAAACATATATCTGGTCTTGTATTGGTTAAGTACATTAGAGAACCAATAATCTGTCTGTATAAGGTGGAATCTATTGTTTCTGAAGTGTAATCATTCAATAGCTTCAAATTTGTTGTCATCGAAGTATTCACAGCCTTGCATTCTATCATCCCAAATCTCTTTAGGATTCATACTGCATATTTTTCTTGGTTTAGCAAAATATCTTCTGCATACTACCATACATCAAGACCTAGAAAATAATGCATCATTCCAAGGTCTTTCATCTCAAATTCTACAACGATCTTCTTCTTACATTTGTTGTTGGGATTATCTACGCCTGTTAAGAATAGGTCATCTACATACAATAGTAATATCATAATTCCATCACTCTCAACTTTATAGTAGAAGTTGGAATCTTCTTTACTCTTAGTAAATCCCAAACTCATCAAGAATCCGTCAATTCTTTCATACCATGCTCTAGGTGCTTGATTTAACCCATATAATTCCTTCTTGAGTTTACATACATGAGTTTCCTTATCATTTGTCTCAAAACCTTGTGTTTGTTCTATATATACTTATTCTTCTATCAAGCCATTTAAGAAGGTGATCTTTACATCCATCTGATGTATTTCCACTTCATATTGGATGCCAAGGAAAGGATGGTTCTAATTGATGTGTACCTAGCCAAGGATGGTTCATAGTCGATTCCTTCCTTTTGGGAGAATCCACAAGCTACAAATCTTGCCTTGTACTTCTCTATACTACCATCTTCTAAATTCTTTGTCTTGTAGATCCATTTCAAGGATACCATTGACTTGTCTTTTGGTCTTGGTACTATTTCCCATACATCACTCTTTATAATGGATTTATATTGCTTAACCATATCATCAACCCATTCCTTATTCTTTGTTGCTTCTTCAAAACATGTTGGATTTGTATCAATGAGATCACACATCAAAGCCACATAACTAGGGTATGGATTTGGCTTCTTTCTTTCTCGGGTGATTCCTTCTGGGACACCATGTCTTTTTGCTTCTTCAATTACTTCACAAGCCCAGGGAGACCTTCTCTTACGTGAGATCATTTCACTGGGAAATTCTTCAGGTATCTGAGGTTCTATTATGTCATGATCCTCAGGCGTATGTTCTTCTTCTTCATTTCTAACTGGTTTAGTACCTTCTGCAGCTCTGGGAGTTTCATGCTCCTCTTCATCTTCCTTGTCTATTTTTTATTTTCTAAGGGTTGTATCTTCGTCAAAGGTGACATCTCTACTTATTTAAATTTGACGATATCATGGGATATAGATTCGATAATATTTTGATTGCTCACTATATCCTACGAATAATCCCTTCTTTCTTGAAGGGTCTAGCTTTTATCTTTTCTCCTTGGGGATGTGTATGTATACCAAACAACCAAATGTATTTAGATGACTTACTTCAATATTTTCTTCAGTAAACATCTCTTATGGAGTCTTGTTTTCAAGGGTACTGTGGGAGATTCTATTCTATACATATACTGTTGTTCTAGTTGCTTCTTCCCATAGCTATATAGGTAGATATTGATCATGGATCATAGATTTTACAGCTTCCATGATAGATCTATTCTTTCTTTCTGCTACACCATTTTGTTGTGGAATATAGGGAATGGTGAGCTCCTTCTTACTCCCATCTTTTTTGTAGTACTCATTGAATTCACTTTATGTGGAATTTTCTCCATTATCTGATCATAAGATCTTGATCGTTTTTTCAAAAAGGTTTTCTACAAGGGCCTTAAACTCTTTCAACCTTTCAAACACTTCATCCTTCTTCTTTAAGTAATAGATCCAATTTTTGTGGGAGTAGTCATCAATAAAGAAAGCATAGTAAACATACTCGCTTAATGAAGTAGTTTGCATTGGCTCGCATATATCTGAGTGAATAATATTTAAGATCCCTTTTTCTTTGCGGTCATTGTTTGGATAAGGTTTCTTAGTATTCTTTCCTTGTGCACATCCTTTGCACACTCCTTCAAATCTATTTTAATCTTTGGCAAATCTGTCACAACCTTGCTCACAATTGGAAATGCTTTGTAATGCATATGAGAAAGTCTTATGTTCCACAGCTCACATGGGCTTATGGTGTTAGTATCAATGTTGAATCTACATGTCCATTTAAGTTGTAGAGTCCTCCTTCTTCAACTCCAATCACTATTGAGTCATCTATAGTTTTTTCCTTTTGTCCACGTGAGGACTTATCCATCCACAAAAGTAAATATGAACCCTTTACTGTCTAAGGCTAAGATAGAAAGAAGGTTATTATTTAATCCTAGCACATACAGGACATCCTTCATCTTCATGGACTTTCCAAAGTCCAACTTATATTGGGATTCCCCCATTTCTTTGATGGGATATTGGTAATCTACTCCAAGCATTACTTTGTGTGGGGAATCCTTTTGTACAAGACATGAGAGTGAGTCTTTGTAACCTGTCATGTGCTTGGAGGCACCACTATATACTAACCAGGTGTCATTTCTTGGTGAGACTGAACCTCTGAGTGCAGAGATCAAGACATATTCTTCACAAGAATCTTCATTTTCCTTAGCTTTTTCCTCATCTTCTTTATCATTGTCTTTAGCAGCATGGGACTAAAATATTTTGTTAATCTTCTTGACTTGTTCTTCCTTCATGGGACAATTAAAGCAATGTGTCCCATCTTATGGCAAGTGAAGCATTCATAATTTGAGAAGTATTTCTTGGACTTCTTAAACCCTTGAGCTTTTATAGGATGATGGTCATAGCTCTTTCTCTTGTTCTTTCCTTTGGTATGGACTGTCAAATATTGATCTACATTTTCATTGAGCTTCTCTTCTCTGGCTGCTATTCTTTCTTCTTCTTGAACACATTCCTTGAATAAAGGACTCCTAATCTCTTGGGAGACCATTCAAGGTGGTCATTACAATTTCTGCTTCTTCAACCATATCACCAATAACTTCCAGCTGCTCCTTGATTTGAACTAATTTTGTCAAGTATGATTGCATGGTTTCTGACTTTTAAGCCTTTACACTTTTGAGTTGATCCCTCGAGGTCATATTTCTGTTAATATTTATTTCTTCAAGTAAGTTGGATAGAGCATCAAACGTTTCCTTTGGTGTCCTTCTTGAGGATTCTTAAGCAATGAAATTATGTTTGATGGAGTCAGCTATGATCCTCTTATACTTGGCATATCCTTCTTCTATTTGGACTTAGCTTCATATTCTTCTGGTCCTACAACTTCCTCCTTTATAAATCCTTATAGATCATTTTCTTCTAGGATGAGCATGATCTGATAGTTCTATGCTCTAAATTTTTCAACACACTCAAGCTTCTCGTCTAGATTGGTACTCTTTGTCATCTTTTAACAGAATTAGAACTTCAAATGGAATTATAGGAAGTAATACTTACTTGATGAATATAGCTTCTAAGTGACCTTCTTCAGGATGACCTAGGGTTTGATGAAAAAACCCTAATTTTCCAGTTGAGATCACTGGTAGGGTTGAGTGATGGAAAATATGTGCCTTCCCAGGGCGAGCTAGACTGTATATTGCTTTTTCTGAGATTGATGTGGAGTCTCAAGAAAATTGAATCCCTAACTCTTATTGGCAGTATTGAATGGTCAAAAACTAAAACTTCTTGGAATTCAGTTATGTTTTCACAAAAAGATGCGCCCTTTTGGGGAGAGATGAGTAAGCCATCATTTTTTGTTGATCTGTCGAGGGATTTTTTGGAAATGACAAACCCTAGTTGTGCAATGTCTCCTTTCAGGGTGGCTCTGATACCATGTTATGTTTTCTTAATTTCTTAGATGATATCTTAAAACTATTTTGAATAGTAGGATCACTAAAAGAACAACAAGAATAGTAACACAAATATCACAAATATTTTCCTCACGGAAACCACAAGGGAGAAAAATCCACAAAAATTCCTCAATATAGAACTCAACCAGAGCAATGTAAAACCCAAGGAAACTTCTTCTCCCTTCTTCCTGGTGCACTTGTTCTTCTCTCTCTTGAAAACTTACTTGAGTGAGTGTATATAAATGAAGGGGAGTGCCTCCCTATTTATATTTATCTCTTGAATTGCCCTGGAACCTAGCAAGGCCGACTTGTCTAAAAAGACACCAAAAATAATATTTATTATAATGACACTTAGGGACTATTGACCCAACTTACATGCATAGGTTTACATTGATTCTTTCAGTAACTCTTACATGACCAAACTCATCTCCTAAAGGAGGAATACAATCAATACATCTGGAATATATTCCTAAGTTACAATACTTTAACACTCAAGAGGTGGAGGATCATTACCCATGGACGATCGGGACGGAAAATAATTGTGTGAATGGGTCGCAACATGAATAACTGACATCATATTTATAAAACCATGACTATTTTTTGTGACTTGCAAGTTCTGACTCCCACCAACACCACTTTCGGTGGTCAAATTCCTCAAAGTCACGTTTTGATTATGTCTAAGGGGATCAATCAGCACAACTGGGCTCTATACGATGAAGTTCAAGGCCTCCTCAATTCTAGGGCATAAGTACGTAAGATGGTATCCTCCATAAAGCTTACATGTGAATTTGATCTTTTGTTTAGTCTTCTTGTCCCCCCCCCCTTCATCCGTCTTTCTTATCATAATTAACATTCTCCTTTTTTATTCCCATCATTCTGATTATTCCTTCCATTCTTCCTATTCCATTTGGGTTTCTAGTTACCCTTCTAGTTTGATGATTGCATATAATGTACATCCTCTGATTGGGTAGGGGTGGACGAAGCCGCATCTTGTCCGGCCGCAGACTGTTTTAAGCGACAAGTTTTGAATTTTACTTGTAATCTGGTCCATAGCATTTGTACTTGTAGAGCCAATGATTTTATCAACATGTGTCCTAGGTTTAAACTTGGTATCATGATTTGACCTTGGAGCATCAAGGATATTATCATAAAGGAGCCCAAACTAAGCATAAATAAGTTCTAACTGTTGAGCTCATAAAATGGCATGTTCCTCGATTTCCACTCCGAATGTCAAAACATCCTTCGCAATATAAGGCAGTAAGGACTTAAGGAACCATTCTAATAAGAGTTCAGGTGGAATTTTGGCTTTAATCAATCACTTTTGTATACACCACTCTTGGATATGGTCAAAAATATGGGTGTTGTGTCTTCCCAAAAGGTAAAAAAGAGTTCGATACTGGCATCATAGAGAACTAGCAACTGAAAGTGATTAAGGAATACCATTTCCAAGTCATTGAAGGTCTAGTATGTTCCCCCAGAAAACTCTATACACCATTTTGTGGCTAAAACGGTTAGGGTATGTTGAAACAGTCGTAATCGAACAGAATCATGATTCAATGAATTTGAAGAGAACCATAGATGAAAATTCGTAACATGATCACTAGGATCCTCCCCATTCTTACCTTCAAACTTCTAAAAACCTGAAGAAATTTTGGAGGGAACAGGAGTCCATGTCGAATCGTGACACGTCAGGTCATTCATGAGTTTGGATAGATCAGGAAATTTCCACGTAGCTAAAAATGGGAGCCTAGGTTATGCCATTTGATTCCATGCTCCTTAGAAATATTAGTTCTAATACGATGGGGTCTGGTAAAGGCCATGATCTTGAACATTTGCATAGTAACCTCGTCCCATATGACCCATGTAAGGATGCATGGGAATTTTCATATGGGTAATTCTTTGAGAAGGGGGAAGCATATAACCAAAATTAGTCGTCTAGTGTATTGGATGACACACTAACACCTAGGGAGGCACGTAACCTCTGGAAACAAGGAAACTCTATGACGTGGAAACAATGTAACCAAAGGGATCATACCTTCCCGAGGACCCACTTGGAATTGGGGAGGATTTTCCATGAGAAATGCATTCGAAGGGATAGGTATAGTGGACGATGTGACAATAAAAAGGATGTAGTTTGTAGACCCAACGTTCACATATGCACCACCACTGATCTAGATGGAGATTGGTGGCCACCCACCTATTCCACTGGCTCAAAACAATTGTCCATTGTGGCAGTTTTGTAGTTATTTTTCTACAGTTTTTCGGGTCCCAAACTTCCGGGGCTGTTTTGAGGCCCTAAACAACGTTTTTTGGTGATTTAGGGCCAAATGGTTGCCATCATTAAAAATTTAATTAACCAAAAGTTGTAAATCTTAGATAGACCTATCCAACAAGCTATTGAACACCCAAATTGGAGATCATATGCAAAAGTTATGACCCCGGGAAGTTGACTGCTCAACTTACCACCTTGGGGCCGCAAACTTTATGACAGTTCATCTTCTAAGGTTACGTTTTGGAATTTTGGGGTTCTCACCTCATTCTTATTATAAATAGGCCCCTTTGGCCTCATTTTTTATTCAGCTTAGCATGGATGAGCGTAGCAGCCACATCTCTTCTTAGAGATAGCTACCACCATTATGGCAATTGTATTACAGTCTGTTCTATTTCTGCAATTTAATAGAATATATGTTTACTGTATCTCTGTTATCTTTGCAAAATGTATGTTATAATGACTCTATATATGTTCTTTCATTTCGTTCACACATAAATCCAGATCAGTGGTATCAGAGCAATCTTCTCTTTGATTGTTTCTCGGCGCATGTCCCCAATGAGGTCCGAGTATAGAGAGTTTGGTCTTGGACTACTTTCACTTGATCATTCTCGCCGTCCCAAATGACCTCCCATGGTGGAAGAAAAGAGAGATAATGGAGCAAGAGATCCTATCAAGTCATTGCTCGAGGAAGCCCTCGAGCGACAGAGGAACGAGATGATGGATAGTTTCACCCAAATCCTTCTGCAAATGCCGGCAACAACAAGTGCATCTTCAACGAGCAGCTGGTTCGGGGATGCAACTCCCTTCAGGGTACAAGTTAACTTTGATATTCCTTTATTTGAAGGAAAAATTGATGCAGATGCCCTAGATAATTGGTTGAATGTTCTAGAAGGGTATTTCTCTGTCCACAATTTTTCCGACAGAGAAAAGATCACCTTTGCACTCCTTAAGGCAGTCCCCATGTCCAAAATTGGTAGGGTACTTATTGTGAGCAAAACTCATCAGATGAGTCTGGAATGTTTGAAACAAATCCCACTTGGGCCTCTATCATAGATGTCGTCAGGGAACAGTATTACCCTATGGGAAACTATGATGACCAGTACACAAAATGGACCATTCTGCGTCAAGAAAGGGACCAGGCGGTGTCGGAGTACACCAACAAATTTCATACCCTGTGGACAAAGCTGAGTATCAAGGACTTCGAATGGCACCTGATCTTGAAATATCATAATGGTCTACATCGGTACATCCAAATTGAGATGGACTTCCTCGACATCTCTTCACTTGGATCCGCCTATCGGTATGCTATCAAAATTGAGGAGAAATTTCAACAGAAGAACAAGCGAGACTCTGGACCTACGAATCCACCGCAGAAGCAAGGTAAGGGAAACCCTGGCCTGCAGAACACAACAAAAGAAAATGACAACCAGTCCCCGCCACAAGCAAAGAAGGGGGATGGAAAGACAAAGAAGGACACCGGTAAGTGGTGCGAATTTCATAAAATCCCTTGGCACAACACTAATGAATGTCACTCAAAGTAGTCATTAGTGGTCGAGATCAAATATTCAGAATCAGATCCATATTCTGATTCCAATCCCAATGCCACAACCGCATACAATGGGAGGCAAATCATTGATGCAAACCCCACTGCCACTGTTGCTACCGCACATATTCAACTAGAGGATCCTAAAGAGTCAGAGGCAAAGGAGCACCTATTCCACTCGCAGATGTGGGTGAAGGGAATGCCTCTACATTTTGTTGTTGACAACAGCAGCCAAAAGAACCTGATCTCATCAGAAGTCGTCAAGAGATTGCAGCTTCTTACAACACCACACCCGCAACCTTACAGCATCGGTTGGCTAAGCCAAGGATGAGGTATACGCATTACTCAACAATGCCTCCTACCATATGGCATCAAGCCTTTCAAAGACGAGGTACTGTGTGATGTGGCCCCACTTGAATTCTGTGATGTTCTTTTAGGACAACCATATATGTGGAAGCATCATGTTGTATATGAGTCACAACCTTGCAGTGTCATTGTCACTTTGGGAGGGCAAATCTATCGGATCCTAGAGATAGTTGCACCTGCCACAGTATCGCGAGGTATGAAGATAAGCTCCCACACCAGGAAATTATTCCTCCTCACAATTGCGTCTGGAGGAGAGCATAAGATCACAGAGACCTCCACACCCTCTGCACAGGGTGTCTCTGCTCATCAGACACAAGAAGAAGATAGAGCCATTTTTTCCTCATCTATCTGAGTACCTCTACGATGCAAGGCCATGCATTCAAGGTGCTCATCCAGAAACAAATCATCCATACAACAATTACAACCCTCTCGGGATGTCAAAGAAAGGAAGCCTCTTCACTTCAGCAAATGTTGCACCAGGAGATCAACTCAACATACAGTTCGAGAGATGATACAAGATTCGACACAATGGAGGCCATTGCTTCCTAAGGAGGGAGGATTGATCCAGATGGAGATCGGTGGCCACCCACCTATTCCACTGGCTCAAAACAATTGTCCATTGTGGCAGTTTCCTAGTTATTTTTCTACAGTTTTTCGGGTCCCAAACTTCTGGGGCCGTTTTGAGGCCCTAAATGACGTTTTTTGGCGATTTAGGGCCAAACAGTTGCCATCAACATACATTTAATTGACCAAAAGTTGTAAATCTTAGATAGACCTTTCCAACGAGCTATTGAATGCCCAAATCGGAGATCGTATGCAAAAGTCATGACCCCAAGAAGTTGATTGTTCAACTTACCACCTTGGGGCTGCAAACTTTATGATGGTTCATCTTCTAGGGTTACATTTTGGAATTTTAGGGTTCTCACCTCATTCTTATTATAAATATGCCCCTTTGGCCTCATTTTGTATTCAGCTTGGCACGGATGAGCATAGCAGCCACATCTCTTCTCAGAGATAGCTACCACCATTCTGGCAATTGTATTACAGTCTCTTCTATTTCCGCAATTTAATAGAATATATGTTTACTGTATCTCTGTTATCTTTGCAAAATGTCTATTATAATGACTCTGTATATGTTCTTTCATTTCGTTCACACATAAATCCAGATCAACCACCCCTAACAGGTTGAACACTAGTGTGAAGACTGGATGAAGGGGGTGGACACCCCCCAAAAAATGGAGTAGAAGGAGGAATATGACCACCTTCAAACTAATATGTAGTGGAAGGGGATGATATGCCCCCTATTCCAACACTAGAGTTCACACTAGGACCTTGGATGGATGATGGAATACTAGCATAAAAATTTGGCATACCGAATGTAAAAGGACTCGAACTAAAGGGAATGGATTGTGTCTCAATGCTTGACCCTCCTGAGGAAAAGTTTGGGATAAATCCCATGAAGTCAAAATAATTTGTTCCTATAGAGTAAGAAGGACCATCCATATGAGGGTTGGTATAGATTAGAGTCCCATAAATCCATAAAGTAGATGAAGAAGTATCCTCATGGACTCGTCCTCCTAATGCAGATGACAGGGATAGAGGGAACTCCAAAGTCTCGAAAGTGGTACTCATCGTGAAAATTCTATGGAGACCTTTATGGCAAAGAGGATGCCTATAATGCATGGCCCTCTTATAAAGAGGCTTTGAAGGGTCAAAAGGTGGTAAAACTACTAAACGATGAGAATGGCGAAGTGTTGGAACTTGATCCATGGTGACTCCATATATATACATATGTATGTATACATATACATATAGATAAGTATATGTATACATATACTTTATATATATATGTGTGTGTGTGTATGTGTATGTGTATGTGTACGTGTACGTGTATGTGTATGTGTATGTGTATATATGTGTGTGTGTGTGTGTGTGTGTGTGTGTGTGTGT
>LPNX010620547.1:733659-817044 GCA_001517045.1 Pseudotsuga menziesii
GTGTGTGTACATACATATGTATATACATACATATATATATAAATGTATATGTATGTACGTATATATATGTATGTATATACATACATACATACATACATATATATGTGTGTGTGTGTGTGTACACGCATATATACATAGGTATATGTGTGTGTATACACACATATGTGTATATATATATACATATATACATATGCGTGTGTGTATATACATATATATTTGTGTGTATACACATACACACACATATATACATATGTATCTATGTGCACACACACATATATATGTATATGCATATATATATATATATATATATATATATATATATATATGTATGTATGTATGTATGTATGTATGTATGTATGTATGTATTGTTGAAATATTGTAACTTCGAAGAATATTCTATATGTATCTTTTTGTGGTCCCCGATGGTCCTATCGGGAGAACCACTTGTATTACTTTGTACCTCGATGCTCCTAATTGGAAGAACTAATAAGAGTCATGAGGTAGTCCCCTCTAATTGTAAAGGTGGGTCATTAGCACCCCAGTGTGGTTACTTGAGCCTACATGTGTAACTCGAGCCTACATGCCAAATGAGTTAACTTAAGTGAACAGATGAATATAAATAGAGGTGTAGCGCTCCTCATTTGGAGCACACACTCTCACTTGTATAACACATTAGTGGAGAAGAGAAGAGTAGCTGGAGAAGGAGGAGGATCAGGCTTTGATCTCCTTGTTGGTTTTATCTTTTATCTTTTGGGGCATCTATATTGAGGAAGCTTTTGCTGGGTTTTTCCCTTTAGGGTTTTCCCAGGATAAATCTGTGTTGTTCTTGTGATGCTGTTTATTTCAGTGATCCTGTTTATATTCTTTTTTTATGAAAATGAAATGATATATTGATGTCTTAGCTAAGCATATGAAAAGTTAACATGGTATCAGAGCTAACCTGAACAGAACAGCTTTCATAAGGTGAAATAGCTCTCTCTCTCTCCCTGGAAGAAATTAGGGCTTCTTCTAGAAGAAGAATTTTTGAGTGATCCTAGCATAGGATTTCTCTCCTCATCAAAATCGAAGTTTAGAGACCTAGATCAAGATTTTTGGTTGGGTGAAACTCTGGGAAAGTCAAACCCTAGTTTGACCCCGAGCTAGAAAAACCCTAAATACTAAAACTGCTAAGTTTTGGTACATTCGCTATATCCAGAGATTGGTGAAGGTTCAAGAGCTGAAAATTGCAAAGGCCAAAGATAAAATCTAGATGTACACTGTGTCCCAAATTCAGCCTCAGATTCACTATATTCTGGGAGATATGCTCCCTCCAAGTTAGGGTTCCAGCCTCTTCCAGAATTCATCCCTACACAAGACACCTGGGGAAAATTGCTATAGCTTGGGCTACAGAGGTCCAAATTGAATTCTTGAAGATGTTCCAGAAATATAAAGAAATTTAATTTCTGTGGTCCAAATTTCAGAACCAGAAGATGAAACAGTGACACATGGCATGCCATACAACTTCGTTGTTCTGAACAGTGCTATAACAGGTCACCTTGGGAAAAGGATCATAAATCCCAATTGGTGAAACCTATGGTGTTGGATCCAGGAATTATGAGGTTACCTTAGTGAGAAATTTCAAACACATAGGAGTAGTAATTTTGGAGATATCTTAGAAACAATGACATGCGTTTCTACAGAAGAAATTGGAAAACTAGGGCTTCCTATTTCGGGAGCTTCCCTCCATTGTTTTCAGAAAAGGAGTACATTGGACAGCTCCATTTGAAGAGATCTATCTTTCTATCCAATCAAATCTGAAATATTCCAAGTTTTGAAAATTAGGGTTTCTCTGACAAACCCTAGATCAGCCAACTTCAGAAGCAGGACGAACACCTCAAATCGATAAGATCTAATCTTTTTCTATTTGCATTTGAGGTTCTCATTTCAAAGTGATATATCACATCAGCTTGATGATAAGCTTGGTGAAGTTGACAACTTCCAAGCATGGAAGTATTTGATCTCTCTGAAGAAAATGAATTGGACACCTACATGAGTAGAGAGGTTCCAGTTCTAGAGGGAGATGAAGCTCAAAGCCTTACACAAGAAGAACTTGATCAAGGCCAAGAAGATCATTGTTGATTCAATCACGGATCAACTTGTACCACAAGTGTCTTCCCTAAACACACCGAATATGTTTGATTCCTTGATCAAGATATTTGAAAATAAGAGCATAAATCAAAAGAGGGCTTTGATAAAACAGTTGAATAATGTGAGGATCCAGAATGCAGAACATCTTGAAGCGGTAGAAGAAGAAGCGAAGAATGTAGAAGTGGTGATAGCCACCTTTAATGGTCTCCCATGATCATAGAATTCATTCATTCAAGGAATGTGTGCCAGAAGGAAGTAATTACTTTCAAAAAACTCTTGGAAGAAGAAGAAGAAGCTCGTCTCATGAGAAGAGAAGAAGAAATATGGGAGCAATTGAAGATCAAGCTCTCACCATTCAAAGAAGATCCCTCAAGTGATGAGGAATATGAAGAACTCAATTCTTAAAGAACCTCTAATCCATCTTATCATATGGTTTAAGAAATGATGATTTCATGAATGAAGAAGATGATGAAGCAGAATAATCAAGAAGGAGTCTACCCATGAAACAAACAAAAGATAAGTATTCAATTGTCATTTAATGATATTGTTTTGTTATGCATTTGATTATATTCAGTTGATGTGTTATGCATGATAGATTGTTTGCATGAATGACTGTATACTACTAATATATGGGTAAGTAGCTCATGGTGCTATACAACTCTCCATTTCTACTTATCTAGAATGAAACCTCTTTGCTGACATATTGGATTAGTGCACAATCTCAATGTTGTCCTGGTAGAGATGGAAGGCATCTAGAAAAGTTTCCGTGAGATATGGATGAATGTTGTATTGGCTAAACAGTTGCATGATGCATAAGAATTTGTTGTTATGCATATGTTTTATGAAATATTTCTAGCCATGCAACTGGTGCATTTGAATTGTAGGAAAGGTCCTGTACAACCTCCTACAAGAAAACAAGGATGAGACTTGTTCCGAAGAACAAGTGATGACAATTCAATATTCACTCCAATAAACATGAATTTGAAGCTCCCAGGGTCAGAGACACCATGATGGAAGAAAGAGCTTCAAAGAGCGGTAGATCCACCCCAAAGGATGAAGACCACCATGGGTATGAGAGATAACTCAAGATGAAGAAAAGAATGCTATGAAAGAAGCTATGATCAAAGAATAACAATTGATCATGGGGAATGATGTATTCGATGTGGTTTCGAGACATAAAGGGAAGTACGTAGTATCTTACATATGGATCTACAAGAACGAGTGTACAAAGCAAGGTTCATAATTTGCCTCAGAAAGAATAGACTATGGCATGACATACTCTATTGACCAGTATATATCAAGAATAGAACCACCTGTACAGAATGAAGAGGGAAGATGATACTCCACTTCAGGGGGAGTGAATACTGAAGATATTTGAGTTCGACATGGTACGACATGATGGACAGGTTCTTGATGGATTGAGACTTTACCAAGAGTAAAGTGGGTTCCAACCTTCAAGGTTGAATGTAGAAGACTAGAATATGTTGATGATCTGACAAGACGAACTCATGGAAGATGTTATGATACTAGAATGATGTTTGGGATATAATACTCAAAACAGAAAGAAAGAATGTGGTATCTTCCAAATGGATTTGTAAGATAAAATATGCTGCTGATAGAAGTAAGGAAAGACTTGTGGCTTCTCTCAGAAAGAGGGAATTAATTCCGAAGAGACACTTACTCCAGGAATCAAGGTATACTTCCTTCGGAACTATCATAGTAGTTTCTTCCATGATGAAGTAAAGACAAGCTTTCCTTAATGGTATGATTGAGAAATAGTTTTACATCGAATAGTCACGAGGATTTGAAGTTGAAGATAGATGGAATCACGTATGCAAGTTGAAGAAGGACCTCTATGGCCTGAAGCAAGCTCCCAGAGCTTGGTAGTTTTCTATCGAGCATGGGATTTACCAAGAGTAAAGCTGATCCTAACCTTTATCTCAAGGTTGTAGAAGATGAACCTGTCATCCTGTTATTATATGTGGATGACTTATTCTTGACAGGGAATGAGAAACAGGTCATGGAAAGCAAGAAGAAACTAGCAAAAGAATTTGAGATGAAAGACCTTGGGTTAATGCATTATTTCCTAGGTCTAGAAGTATGGCAAAGTTCAGAAGGAATCTTTTCTCTACCAGGGAAAGTATGCAGTAGAGATATTGAAGAGATTCAATATATTGGAATGCAAAGTCATGGCCACACCCATGGATTCCAACCTGAAGCTGTTAGCTGATGACTCATCAGAGTTGGTGGATGTGACTCATTACAGATAGATCATTGGGTCATTGATGTACTTAACAAATACCAGACCAGACATTTGTTTTGCTGTGAACACCTTAAGTCGATATCTTGTTCAACCAAGACGTGTTCACCAAATAGCTAAAAAAACATGTGATGAGATATCTGAAAGGGACTATAGACTTTGGTCTATACTATGATGGTAGCCATGAGTATAGATTGTATGGCTACATAGATGCAGATTGAGATGGAAGTATCTTAGACATGAAAAGCATATCAGATAGATGCTTTTGTTTGGGGTCTACTATGAGTTCATGGTCTAGTAGGAAACAGTCCAGTGTTTCACTTAGCATGGCTGAAGCAGAATACATAGCAGATTGCTCTTCTAAGTTGTGAAGCCATATGGCTTCAGAAGCTAATATCAGGTCTCTTTGACCTGAACATGGATACTACAATGATTCTATGTGATAACCAGAGTTGTGATGATAGAGAACCCTATGTTCCGTCGTAACACACAGAAATCTGGTATTTCTACATACGAGATAAGATGCAGATGATGATGTTTCAGTGTTCCCATACTGAAGATATAGATGATGTTTTGGTATTTACATACTGTAGATGCAGATGATGGTGATTCCATATTTCTATACTGAATATAGAGATGATGATGCTTTCAGTATTCACATACTAGCGATACAGATGGTGATAGTTCAGTATTCACATACTGAAGATGAAGGTGATGATGGTTTAGATGATGATGTGTTGACAAAGCCTCTGTCTCAAGTAAAGATCGAACACTTTTGAGACAAGCTTGGTGTGGTTCGGAAAGACCTTCCCCGAAAGGGGGAGTAGTGATGTTGCAGTGGGATTGTATCATCCCTGGGCACTTTCCCTAAAGAGATCCGATGATTGTATCATCCCAGGACATATGTCTAGAATGGATCCAGTGACTTCGGTCATCGAGAATGTGGTGGGATTGTATCATCCGTGAACCTCGGTTTAGAATGGATCCGGTGATTGTATCATCCCGGGACTTATGTCTAGAATGGATCTGGTGACTTCGATCATCGAGAATGTGGTGGGATTGTATCATCCATGAACCTCGATTTAGAATGGATCCGGTGATTGTATCATCCCAGGACTTATGTCTAGAATGGATCTGGTGACTTCGGTCATCGAGAATGTGGTGGGATTGTATCATCCGTGAACCTCGGTTCAGAATGGATCCGGTGATTGTATCATCCCGGGACTTATGTCTAGAATGGATCCGGTGACTTCGGTCATCGAGAATGTGGTGGTATTGTATCATCTGTGAACCTCAGTTCAGAATGGATCCGGTGATTGTATCATCCTGGGAATTATGTCTAGAATGGATCCGGTGACTTCGGTCATCGAGAATGTGGTGGGATTGTATCATCCGTGAACCTCGATTCAGAATGGATCGGATGATTATATCATCCTGGAACTTATGTCTAGAATGGATCCGATGACTTTGGTCATCGAGAATGTGGTAGGATTGTATCATCCGTGAACCTCGGTTCAGAATGGATTCGGTGACTTTGGTCATCGAGAATGTGGTAGGATTGTATCATCCATGAACCTCAGTTCAGAATGGATCTGGTAACTTTGGTCATCAAGATGGTGGTAGGATTGTATCATCCTTGAACTTCGGTTCAGAATGGATCCGTGACTTCGGTACTCGAGAACATGGTAGGATTGTATCATCCCTAGACTGTAAGTCCAAAAGAGATCCAAAGACTTCTTTGTCTTTGTACTGTGATTTGCAAGTTGTTGCTGATGATGATGAGGTTTCTAATTGAAAGATCAGAGTGTGATGATGATGATGTTGCTGAAGATGATGTTGTTCATCGAAAGGTCAAAGTGCTGAAGATGTTGCTGATCGAAAGGTCAAAGTGCTGAAGATGATGTTGTTGATCGAAAGGTCAAAGTGTTGAAGATGATGTTGCTGGTCAAAAGGTCAAAGTGCTGAAGAAGAGGTTGTTGATCGAAAGGTCAAAGTGTTGAAGAAGATGTTGATGATCAAAAGGTCAAAGTGTTGAATATGATGTTGCTGATCGAAAGGTCAAAGTGCTGAAGATGTTGCTGATCGAAGCAGTCAAAGTATTAATGATGATGAAGACTGAAGATTGAAGATGAAGACTACATAATGTCGAAAAGCTTCCAATGATTTATAGATGTGTTACCCTGATGATGTTGATGATGTCATATCTCTCTCTCCCCTATTATTGTTGTTGTTGATGTTGTTATAGAATACCCTTCTTGTTAAGGGGGAGTGTTGAAATATTGTAACTTTGAAGAATATTTTATATGTATCTTTTTGTGGTCCCTGATGGTCCTATCGGTAGAACCACTTATACTAATTTGTACCCCGACGCTCCTAATCGGAAGAACTAATAAGAGTCATGAGGTAGTCCCCTCTAATTGTAAAGGTGGGTCATTAGCACCCCAGTGTGGTTACTTGAGCCTACATGTGTAACTCGAGCCTACATGACTTAACTCGAGCCTACATGCCGAATGAGTTAACTTAAGTGAACAGATGAATATAAATAGAGGTGTAGCACTTCTCATTTGGAGCACACACTCTCACTTGTATAATGCATTAGTGGAGAAGAGAAGAGTAGCTGGAGAAGGAGGAGGATCAGGCTTTGATCTCCTTGTTGGTTTTATCTTTTATCTTTTGGGGCATCTATATTGAGGAAGCTTTTGCTTGGTTTTTCCCTTTAGGGTTTTCCCAGGATAAATCTGTGTTGTTCTTGTGATGTTGTTTCTTTCAGTGATCCTGTTTATATGCTTTTGTTATGAAAATGAAATGATATACTGATGTCTTAGCTAAGCATATGAAAAGTTAACATATATATACATACATATATATACATACATATATATACATACATATATATACATACATATATATATATATACATATATATATATATATATATATATATATATACATATATAGATATATATATGTGTGTGTGTGTGTGTGTGTGTGTGTGTGTGTGTGTGTGTGTCAAAGCAATTACAGTTTTTTTATGGTCATTGCCCAAGAAATGATATAAATGTTTTGTGGTGGAATTGTTAAGCTGTGAGAGAAGGAAAATAAGCTTGGGATTGGTAGGAGGCCTTAAATTATCCAAGATTTGAAAATCGCATTCACAGCAAGATCTAGGAGCTAAGGTAATCCTCACAACTCAAGAATTTCACAAAATATCCAGAAAAAATAGTGAAAAGAGCAAAATTAACACATAGGATTAGTGCCAATAAATGAAGTTTCTATTATTTTCCAACATGTAAATATCTCTAGAACATTATTATAATACAATAGGTGAAAATATTTAGTCTTTGGAGGAAAATTGGAGGCATACATGTGGCAGTCTTAGATTGGACCTCAAACCCCCCTAGGTGGACCAATGAGCTCTTAAGACACCTCAAACAGTCACGAATGGCCATGTGAACGTGATTGGAGCATGCTAGGATATAAATGAGGGTAGGATATGCGTGCTATATTGTATGGGTGAGTGGGAGTGGCTCTAAGTAGCAATAAATGGTCCAAAAGAGACAAAAATACTCAAATACAATGTATGGGTGCCTCTAGTCAAACCAGTTCCCTGTTTTAAGGAGTGGCAACACCCCAAGGACTGAAATGTCATAAATGATGGTGAATGAGTCTCTTGAATGATCAAATATGGGCACTTGGGTGCATTAATGAGTCCAAAACCCCCAAATACCTTAGTAGACCAACACAACCAAGGTTTGGACCATATGACATATGTACAAAACAAATGAAAGTATGTCCTTGGTGTATGTGATCATGGCACTAGGTGGTATGATGCTCTAACACCCCCCCTTAATCCTGACTTAGTGTAACCATATCAAAAATTAATGCCTTGGAAACTAAGGCTCAAGTCACCTCTTACAAAAAAATATTTGTCCATATAACCAAGGTAAGGAGGAAAACCTCATGGGAACAAAACCTCCCCTCTAAAATGGAGATGGAGAAAAATATGAAAGTAAATATCAATCATCACCATGTGTCACCCACTCCAATTAGTGACCTCATAAAGGTGAATGTCTTCTTTGTGACACTCTTGTTGAAGATGTCAACAGTTTGCTCTGTAGATGGCCAATACTACAATGATATCAGTTGCTCATGCACGAAGATCCTGATGTAGTGCATGTGTATCTCAATGTGCTTGGTCCTCTATCTCTATATTGTATAAGTGGAAATATTGATTTCACTTTGATTGTCAAACAAAATTACAGTGGGTGAATCAAATGCAAAACCAAGTTCTCCGAGAATGCCTTGCAACCACACACATTGTGTAGCTACATTCACCGCTCCTCTGTATTCGACCTCAGGTGATGAAAGGGATATAGTGTGTTGTTATTACTTGACCAGAATATGGGACCATGTGAAAGCATGAATGCATAACCTAGATTGGACTTTCTATCAATGTAATCTCCAACCCAATCATAATCAGTAAATCCAACTAGTTCTAGTGGAGAACTAGCAACATAGTGTATCCTGAAGTGTTTAGTTCCTCGCACATAATGAAAGGTCCTTTTAGCATATTACAATGGATCTCATGAGACTCCTATATATACCTTACAATATCACCTACTACATAATACAAATCAGGTCGGGAGTGTGTGAGATACAACAAGCTCCCAACTAGTTGTTGATATAGTGAGTTGTGCACCAATGGAGATGAACCAAAATCTCCTAGTTTCACTCTTGACAGGAAGGGACACTTGGTTTCCTTAAATTCTTCAATTTTGAAATTCAATAACAGTTCTGCAGCATACTTTGATTGGATGACCTTGATACCTGCATCAGATTGCTCAATCTCCAAGCCAAAAAATTGTTTCAACAATCCAAGGTCAGTCATTAAAAACGCACTATTGAAAGAAGACTTAATTGAACCTATATTAGCAATGCAGCTTCCAGTGATCAAAATATCAGCAAAATAAAGTACTATTATATGTAATGAATCATATATATGCTACAAATATACATTAGGATCATATTTTCATCTTTCAAATCCTAGTGATAGAATAAAGTTGTCCATCTCGGCATACCAAGCCCTGGGGGTTTGCTTGAGGACATAGAGAGACTTCTTCGTCCTGAAAACAAGTGAAGGATCATGAATGAAACATTTATGCTACTACATATAAATATCCTCATGAAGGTCACCATGAATAAAATCACTCTTCACATCCATGTGGTGCACCTCCCATCACTTAGATGCAGCAATGGCCAAAATTAGCCTGATGGTGTCCATCTTTGCAACCAGTGCAAATGTATCTGTATAGTCCACTCCTTGGAACTGAATAATCATTTGGAAACCAATCTAGCATTATAATTCTTATCTGAACCATAATCATCCATGTTGGTTCTATAAACCCACTTACATTGCACTAGTTTCCTCTTGGATGGTAGAGGAACCAACTCCCAAGTTGCATTGTCTTGCAAAGACTTGAACTCCTATTGCATGGTTGTTTGAAATATTGGGTCATGTGATGATTCCTCATATGAATAATTATTATATCCAACCATATTGAATCACTTATCTGGAATATTTGAATCACAAGTGGAGAATGCATTGTGAAATTGAGATCTAGTCTTCCTAAAGTCTAGTGGATCGTCAGCAAGATCACCAGCTACTTGTATGGTTTCTCATCCCATTTTGGCCTTATGGGTGATTCATGATATAAATACATGTCATAATATTCATCTTCCATATTATAATTAGAAGAATAAAAAAGAATCATTACTTACATCATCATTGAGTGTAGGGTGTGAGCAATCCCCCTTGACTAGTTCGATCTCCTGCATGGGCTCTTCTTCGAGTTGCACACTTATTTCAATGAATGTTTTATGATATGAGGGATCAAATATCTTGTATCCATTTTCATATTCAGCATATCCAACCATTATGCACTCCTTTCTCTAAGGTTGCAAGGATTTTCTCTTCTTTGGAGGAATTCTAGCCCAAGCCTTTGAGCCAAAAACCCTGAAATGAGAAACATTGGGCTTGTGACCGTTCCAAGCCTCAAATGGAGTTTTGTCTTCCAATTATTTGTGTGGAAATATTTTATGAACATATGCATCACAATTTATGGCATCATTCCATATATTAGGAGACAAATCCTTAGCTCCCATCATGCAAGTGGCCATCTCTTTCAAAGCTCTATTCTTGTGCTCTACAACACCATTTTGTTGTGGTGTGTAAGGAATAGAATGCTGCATTTGAATTCCACTCTAATCACATAGATGATGTAGTTTATTTTTGGCATACTCCTTTCCATTATCAGCCCTTGAGACCTTGATCCTATTCCCACTCAAGTTCTCAACTAAACCCTAATATACTTTGAAGGTCTCAAATACTTCATATTTTTGCTTGAGAAAATACACCCAACAGTACCTTGATAAATCATCTATGAAAGTAAAAACATACCTTGAGTTTCCATAGAATGTTGTGGGAAGAGGTCCTATCATATCTTAATGGATCAAATCAAGCACTTGGACAGCCCTTCTTTCCTTTCCCTTGTCATACTTGCGCTCTTCATGTTGCCCAACTATGCATCCCTTGCATGTACCTTTGGAAAACTTGATGCTTGGAAGCCCTTCAACCATGTTTTCTTTGCTCAATTATTGAAAATACATGTAGTTGAGGTACACAAACCTCTCATGCCATAGCTTATTGGTCTCATTGGTATATGACAAGAGCGCATTCCCTTGGGAGTAATGAATAAAGTGAGAGAACTTATACATATCTGCAATACCCACTGCAACAACTTGGCCTGTAGAAATTTTTTATATTTCTGAATAATATTGAGTAAATGTTACTTTATTTTGTACCTGTGTGTGTCATTTTATAGACAGAGAGTAGGTTGGGTGCAAGATCATACATAAACAACACATTGTTGAAGTGCCCAGTGTCAAGGTCGATCCTGCTAATCTTTTTGGTTGGGATCTCGGAGTCATCACCCATGAGGATGGATGGACCACTGTAAGGATGTAGGGATGAGAATGAGTCTTGTATGGAATCCATGTGCCTTGAGGCACCTTATTGGCACAGGTTTTGGGATAAGTCAGTTGTGCACCATCGCAGATGCTGCGCAAGCTTAGAAGACACCGCGCAAGGTGGAAGATAGACTAATTTGAATCTTTTGTGTCACTTTTTGTACTTTTGGAACATATTTTTTCAATGTTGGTCATTAGTTGGTAGAATCAGTTAAGAATTAGTTAGAAAATCGTCCAAGTGGACCATGAATGTAAAGGCGCAAGCCTATAAATTGAAGAAGAATTTCAAATGAGGGATCCGAGAATGAGAACTGAGAGCTTGAAACTCAATTGAATTGTTGTCTGTTTTGGATCTATGGTTGATTGCACAGAATTAATATAAGAAGATAGAGGTTGATCTGAACTACTGTTATCTTTTGTCTCTTTTTGACTTTCTATGGGTTCAATGATGAATGCATGTGACATGGATCTATAATGCAAAGTTTATTGCTTATGAATAATGTTAACTGTTTAGATCTGTTTGCGTAATAGTGTGGTTATTTCTATTATGAATGAATCATGCGATGAATGTCCTTGTTAATGATGAAGTAATTGGTCAGATCTGGTAGACAAGTTGATGAATTGTTGATGCCCATAGTCCTATTCTATTCTGCGGAAAATTGGTTCTGCCACCCTCCCTCGAACATCTCGGGTGATACTTGATCCACTTTGTGGGTGTTTTCAGACAAGGTAAAACCTGTCTAGGTCGATGCTCAGGGAGATCGCGGTGAGTTAAGCGTCGACAGAGTGGGAACCCCTGTTGACTGGGTTTTGTTGGTGGGGTTTGCGCCAAAAAATGGTTCTGTTGTCGGGACCTTGTTGCGACTGAAAGGAGGATATGTGGCATCTGAAGCGACCAAAAATTCAAGATTGGTTTGATTAGAAGCTACGAGAATTTGTTGAAATAGAAAATCAGAATCCTGGACTGACAACGGACAAGTGGTTGGAGAGATACATGCACAACAGTCCTCACAAATAATTTTTCTCTAAGTTTCCCATCATATTGTATGAGTGGTTTGTTATAATAATCAACCCATAGTTACCCACATTTGACATTGATTAATCATTTTTGTCTTATTACCTAGATTCCTAGATTCCATTCTATGCTAGTTGTCTTCCACATGTCCTAGAAGTCAACACATGCTAAAAATGGGTCATGGAGCGCTTGGGAAACATCCTGGAAAGAAATTTTAGCAAGTCTACTTTTACTCCTGGTTACTAAAGCGCATTTCTTCTTTTTCTGAAAGTTACCTTGCTTTACAGCAGTTTTAAGGCAAAAGGAAAAGCTAGTCTAGGTGTAACTGCCTTGTTTTTTGCCCACATCATCCTCCCTCCTTTTCTCCAAACAAAATCATGAATGAGATGTCTTTCCATCACTCTTTAACTTTCCCAATTGCTTTAGAAAATTCATGAGCATCTTCATAGATTTGGAAACAGCTTTATGCACCTATGGGGGATTTGACTATTTTTGCTAAGCCTACTTTTTGACCAATTCGAATAGCATCCTTATGCTTTCAAACCACTCATGTAATTATATATTTGAGAATCCTATTACTTCACAAGGTTTTCTATTGTACACTTAATCAATATAGATTAGTGTTATGCTCCAATTTCAGTCTCCTTTGGTGTGAATTTTGCATGTTTGATTAGCAATTTTGTAAGTGTAATTGTTCTATCACTTGGGTTACATTTCCACATGGTATCAAAGCCTTTGTAGATCGATTTATCTCCTTCCATATTGCTATTGCAGGTTCGACATCTTTACTGGGAGCACATTCTGCTGACTGGAGGGCATAATTGTTGAACTATGGACCAATCTCAAAAGATCATCTTGACTCCATTTAATTTCTTTGAGTGGAAAGATGAGATGGAGATATTGTTGAGATCGAAAGGTCTCTACAGGGTTACCATGGAAACTAAGGTAGAGCCCAATGCAGCTGCAGAGAAAATTAAATGGCACAATAGGAGGGCGAGGCCTATGGTCTTTTATGTTTGAGCATTTCAAGAGACCTCCTCTTTCATCTTGATGGGTTGACATCACCTAATGAGGCTTGGGAGAACATTGTAGAGATTTTTGGAAAGATAGATGAGATGAGATGACATCAAATCAAGAATGAATTGATCTCCTTGAGTCCCAGTAGCTTTGAATCATTGCAACTCTACTTTTCCAAGTTTAAGGCCCTCGTTTTGCAGCTAAAACAATATGGGATCGAAAAGAAGGAAGAGCAATTAGTCTTGGCCATACTCTCTTAGCTTGGTCCTAACTACTCAATGTCTGTTTCGACCTTCCATGCCACCAAGTTGACAGCACGAGCCTAGAAGATGCCTAAGCTTGTAGAGTTAATGGAATCCCTCACACAGGATCAAGATAAATTGGTGATGATGGGCACCATCAAACCTTCCAAAGACCAATATTTGGTTGCTGGAGATTCAAGGGTGGATTCAAAAGGAAAGAAAAAAGCTAAAAATCCACCTGAGCAAAAGAGGGACAAGTCAAAGTCTCAAGAGGAGCCCCAAGGCTCCAAGAAGAACTCCCAGAAGAAGAAGAATAAAGGAGAAATGAGCAAGTGTGCATACTGCAGTAAGGGATATCATCTTGAGAGCTCTTGTATGAAGAAGCAAATTGACATGTTGACCCAACTCCTAGAGAAGAATAACATCCCCCTTCCTGATTACTCAAATAAAAGGGAAGGAGGATCAAATTCAAAAGACAGAGAGAGAATACATGCCTTGGTTGCTGGCACATCAAGCTCACCTAGCTTCATCATTGATTCTGGAGCTTCTAGACATATGGTTTCAATAAGGGAGACATTCTCTTCTCTTGAAATACCAAAATATCCACCAATAGTTTTGGGAGATGACTCTCTCACTGACAGTATGGGGAAGGGTAGGATTGATCTTGACCATGGTAATCTCAATAATGTGTTGTATGTTCCAGGTCTTGCCTCTAATCTCTTGTCAGTGTATCAGATGACTCACACTGGGTCTCCAAAGAAGGTCATATTCTCCCCTGATGAAGTTGAAATCACTGAGATTTCAAATGGTAAAGTCATAGCAAAAGGTGTTGTTGATCACACTTCGAAGGTATACAAGTTTTCACATTTTCTACCCTACTCAAACCCCTCTGCTCTTCTTATTCATGCTAATGAAGAAAGAAAGGTTTGGCATGAAATATTTAGCCATATTAACTACAAGTATCTTTCTAACTTGAGTGAAAAAGATATGGTCATAGGGTTACCAAAGATCAAGTTTTCTAAAGGAGTCTGTCAAGGTTGTATCCTAGGAAAACACCCAAAGCACAAGTAAGAGAGAGCTAGTCATGAGAGAACCTTTGCACCTATTGAGTTGATCCACAGTGACATTGCTGGTCCATTCCCTCATATGTCCATGATTCAAGCCAAATATGCACTCACCTTCATAGATGACTTTTCCAGGTTCTGATGGGTCTATTTCCTAAAGCACAAGTCTAAATGTTTTGACCTCTTAAAGGTCTTTCGAGCCTTGGTTGAGAACCAGTCTGGGAGGAGACTCAAGATCCTCAGATCTGACAATGGTGGTGGATATTTCAAGTCTGATTTCATTTAGTATTGAAAATATGCAACATTCAATCCCTTAAACACCACAGCAAAATGGTGTTGCTGAGAGAAAGAACATATCACTGAAAGAGATGGCAACTTGCATGATGGAGGCTAAAACTTTGCAACCAAAGTTTTGGGCCGAGGCTATAAATTGTGCATCCTAAATCCAGAATGGGGTGCCTCATAAGCAGCTTGATGGTATTACTCCTTTCTAACCTTGGAGTGGGAACAAGCCAGATGTGACCCTTTTCAGGATTTTTGGCTCAAAGGCTTGGGCTAGAATTCCAACTGAAAAGAGGAAGGCTTTGCAACCCCAAAGCCAAGACTACCTATTTTTTGGGTATTCTAAATATTCAAAAGGGTACAAGCTGATCAACTTGAGAACTAAAAAATCTTTCATTGAAAGAAGTGTTTAGTTCGAAGAAGAGCCTTTAGCAGCAGTTGAAGTTGGCGAGTCCTCTTCATCACCAAAACCATTGATTGTAAGTGAAGAGACTAATGAGTTTGTTGATTCTGATATGTCTGATAATGATGATTTAATTGCACATCCTAACATTCCTACAAGACCAAAATGGGCAGAAAAGGCCATTCATGCAGTTGGGGAGCTATCTAGAAATCCTAATGACACTAGGAGGACTAGATCTCAATTTGAGAGTGCCCTTTGTGTGAAAGATCCTCTATTTGCTGAGAAGTGATATATGATGGTTGAATCAGATCCAAAGACATATGAATATGCCTCATATGATCCAAGATGGAAAAAATCCATGCAAGAAGAATTCAGCTCGCTCCAGAAGAACAGCACTTGGGAACTGGTTGATCTTCCCCTAGCTAGGAAGCTAGTTCAATGTAAGTGGGTCTTCCAGACTAATTTTGTTGTTGATGGTTCACATTTGAAATATAAGGCAATATTGGTAGCCAAGGGATACTCATAAGTACATGGTATTGAATACAATGAAACCTTTGCACCAGTGGAAAAGATGGACTCCATAAGGCTAGCTCTAGCCATTGCACCTTCGAAGCAGTGGGAAGTACATCACATGGATGTGAAGTGTGCTTTCCTAAATGGAGATATCACTAAAGATATTTACATGAAGCAATCTGAATGGTTTGTTTCTAATCCATATTTAGTGTGTAGGTTAAATAAATCATTGTATGGGATCAAGCAATCCCCCAGGGCTTGGTATGCCAAAATTGATGGCTTTCTATTGTCATTGAGTTTTGTTTGATGCAAATCTAATCCGAATGTTTATTTGAATTTGATTCATGGTTCTTTGATGATTATTGTTTTATATGTGGATGACCTATTGATTACAGTAATTTCAAAGAAAGAGATTGCCTCCTTGAAGGATGCAATGAACCATGCATTCTCCATGATAGATTTGGGATTGTTGAACCAATTCTTGGGTCTCGAAATTGCTCAATACCAACACGGAATCAAAGTTCATCAGTCCAAGTATGCTTTAGATTTTATGAAAAAGTTCAAAATGAAATATTGCAAGCCAAGCAAGACTCCATTCCTTTCAGGATTTAAGCTTGAAGAAGCAGGTTCTTCTCCTATGGTAACTAATACACTGTATAGGCAATTGATTGGGTGTTTGCTTTATCTTACACACATTCGACCTGATTTATATTATGAAGTTAGTGTGGCTTTAAGATACATGGATCAGCCTCATGAGATCCATTGGAGAGCAGCCAAGAGGATCCTAAACTTTGTTCAAGGAACAAGAACTCATGAGATCTTCTACAAAGCAAAATATGATCTTGATCTGGTTGGATTTATTGACAGTGATTGGAAAGGTGACAACACAGATCGAAAGTCTACATCATGATATGTGTTCATGCTTGCAGAAGGACCAATCAGCTGGTCAAGCAAGAAACAGAGTGCCATAGCACTCTCATCTACAGAAGCAGAGTATAGAGGAGTTTTAAATGCAGCAACTCAATATTTATGGTTGTAGGGGATACTTGGAGAATGTGGCTTTGAATCAGAGTTTTCAACTATTATCTACTGTGATAATAAAAGTACCATTTGAATATGCAATGATCCAATTCAGAGACAGTGAACCAAGCACATTGAGATCCATATGCACTACATCAGAGAGCTTGTGCATGATGGTACCATTGTTCTACTCTTATGTGCATCTTCAGAACAAGTAGCAGACATCTTCACCAAAAAAAAAATTGAGAAGACCTTCAACAATCTCAAATCAATGCGGGGGCTTGTTGATCATGTTGTGAAGCATGATTGATGACAAGATTTCCAAATTGTGTTTCATGTCCATGTTTAAGGGAGGATTTTTTCCACTGGGTTTTTGCCTCTTTCCTTGGTTGTATGGACAAGTAGTATGTAAAGGGTGACTAATCCTTGTTGCTAGGCCCTATAGTTTTCTGATATTTACTCATAAAGTCAGGCTTAAGGGGGGGTGTTAGAATAATCAACCCATAGTTACCCACATTTTACATTAATTAATCATTTTTGTCTTATTACCTAGATTACTAGATTCCATTCTATGCTAGTTGTCTTTCACATGTCTTAGAAGTCAACACATGCTAAAACTGGGTCATGGAGCGCTTGGGAAACATCCTGGAAAGAAATTTTAGCAAGTCTTTTTTTATTCCTGGTTACTAAAGCAGAGTTCTGCTTTTTTTGAAAGATGCCTTGTTTTATAGCAGTTTTAAGGCAAAGGGAAAAGCTAGTCTAGATGTAACTACCTTGTTTTTTTCCCACATCATCCTCTCTCCTTTTCTCCAAACAAAAGAATGAATGAGTTTTCTTTCCATCGCTCTTTAACTTTCCCACTTTCTTTAGCAAATTCATGAGCATCTTCATAGATTTGATAACATCTTTAGGCACCTATGGGGGATTTGACTATTTTTGGTAAGCCTTCTTTTTACCAATTCGAATAGCACCCGTATGCATTCAAACCACTCATGTAATTATATATTTCAGCAGCCTATTACTTCACAATGTTGGCTATTGTACACTTACTCAATACAGATTAGTGTTATGCTCCAATTTCAGTCTCCTTTGGTGTGAATTTTGCATGTTTGATTAGCAATTTTGTGAGTGTAATTGTTCTATCACTTGGGTTCAATTTCCACATGGTTGGCAGGGTTCACTTACAAGAAGACAAATTTATGAGAAGGAGAGCCAACATCTTGGACCCCTGAATTGATCCAGGAGCTACAAGATACTAACAACAAAGCATTGCGAGCTGTTGAGGTCTGGATGGATAGTATCCTAGATTGCTAGCCCTTCTAGAGTATATAATGAAGAATGATTTAATAATTGAAAAGGCAAGGTGAGAGAGATATCACCAAAGACAATGTGAATCCACAACTCCAAAAACTCCTGCATCGACCTCCAAAGTCACAACTTTATTCCAACTTCAAACAAATATTACAATAATTTTGGCAGAGTGTTCATGCCCAAAATCTCCATCCATAGAGAGCTCCAAGAGTCTCTATTTATACAAAATACCAAGCCTAAAACCTAACAGACTCGGCATGCAAGGAGCCAAACACAATAGACATACTCGATTTCCCAATCAACTCCGAATTTGTGTCTCCTCCTATCTCATGCGAATTGGAATGAAGGCTCGGTGTGAACTCCAAGTTTGGACTGATGTTAATATCCATCATTTGCGAGTGCATGGATACATGAATGGGAGACTCGCTACAAACCAAATCAGTGTGATCTCATATCTTGGGTTTGACGTCACCACTCACTCCTTCAATGCTATTTGAATGTTTTATAAAAAAAAATTATTAATTGGATGGGGGTCCACTCAATACCAATCACTAGCCTCTATTTTCATCACGTGAGCTAACTCCCACCACACGTGATCCCCTTCATGTCACCATCCATTTTCTAATTTGCATGTGCATGGAATATACCATTTGGACCATAATTCATAATCTATTTGGAGAGAATGGGTCCCCCCATCCTACTCATCACCGCCACAAAATCGTGAACCCACTTTTCCCTCACATCATCACTTTTCATAACAATTCGTGGTCATACCTTTAAACCATAGCTCAAGTCATATCATATGTTGAAGTGGTTACATGGCATGAGGGACCCACCTTCATGTCACACCCATCATTAAAATATATTTATTTGACTTTGAAATTGACTTTTTAAATATTTTGATTTAGTGCCAAAATGTCCATTTTTAGCATTAAAATGCCATCTTGATGCATTTTTAGTCAAATACTGCCTCATGGGGTGCTCTAGCTGCCCGACTGATGGTGAAAGTGGCCCCTAGGGTAAATATGTTGCTCCAAGCTTGAAAATGAGCCCAAACATGCCAAAAACGGACTCTGGATCATTCTTTTTTTACATTTTGAAATTTTCCATTGAAACCATTAAAAATGGCTTAAAAACGGAAAAATTATTTTTCTCAAAATTCAACAAAACTCTAGGGGACCTAGTGCATGTTCATACGACTCAATCGGAATGCCTAGCATGACAAAAAACACTAACACGAAGGCTCTAATAACCTCCCAAGGCTGAAACATCAAGACAACTACCCCAGCTTTGGAGGAGTGAGTGAAAAACTCAAAAATTATTGGTCGTTTGTTCAACAACCAATAATAACCAAGGGAAAAAACACTCTGGGCTAGTCGGCTTGATGTCCAAGTCCGGGAAGCCAAGCCTTTTATAAAAATTTAATTGCTAGGACATTTTTTACATTTTCCCCAAGGGGGTATGAACATGTATTTTACAAAAAATTCCAAACAGACTCCCAGGAAAAGGCTGGCAGACTTTTGAATTCTGATAACGAACAAGTTTACTTCTTCAATGCTCTGGCGACTCACCGGAAAATCCGCTAAGTGCAAAATTAGTGGATAACATCTGGCTCAAACTACGGGACGTGTGCTCGATCTAGTCTTTTATGCAAGGAGAGCATACGAGAAGATTGGAATCTTTGGTTTCCACATCCTGTAAAAACATCTCAACTTGACAAGAAAAACTTCAGTAGCACAAGTTTCATGAAAAAGAGAAAATGATCCAAAAGTTGCTTTATTCAAGGGAATGACAAAACTTAACTGAAAATTTTATTTAATCCTAAGTACAGAAAGAAAATGCTAGAGTAAATTCTCACTTTAAGAAGCCTATTTTCCTACTCTAAGCATGAAAAATAAAAACGGTTATGTGTAATCATAAATCCAATGTAACCACCTAAGCATTTTATTAATGTAAAAATATTTTTCCTTGTCTTTGGTTACCAGCCAAAACAAGAATATTTTATTCAAAAATGCAAACCTACGTGATGATCCAGAATGGGCGGGCTGGATGGGAAATCATGGGCATGAATAATGTCGTCAAACTTCTTCCCAAACTGGTAGGTGCTTGCACATGCCCGCTTCTATCCATGACTGGATAGTGCTGATATACAAATCGGGATGATGAGGCAAGTCGACTACTCCATCATGTTGATCTTCAAGGCTTATCAAATGATAACTCGTTGTATAAACCCCAAGTTGCTCCAAAACATAAGGAACATCTATATGTGAAGACGATAGCTGAGAAAAAACTACAACTAGTTGTACCCCATCTGATTCTTCACTGCACTACTTTTTCAAGTCCTTATTACAGATACCCAGATACAATTTTGACTGATCATATGAAAACTCTGACTGTTCTTCTTTACAACTTTCATAAGTTTCAGAATAAACACTCCCCTCGCTGGACACATCATAGATGAGATTCTCAAAAATATTTTCAAAAGTATCATAGGTTGGATTTTCAAAAAAAATCTCATAGTCATCATTTCCATCTATGTTAGATATGAGAGATGCCTCATCACTAGTATCAAGTCCCTGGCTACACTCCTCATTGTGCTCAAAACAATCTTCTTCAAAAAGATGGGTTTCAAAGATATCAAATGGGACCCAACTTTCCAAATATTTGTCATCCGGTGGAGAGCATGGAGGACTCTCATCACATGACACTTCTAAGATTGGATTTTCAATTAAAGTCTCATAGTTATCATCCATCTCAGATGTAAGGGATTCTTCCCCACTTGTATCACATCCCTAGCTATATACCTCCTCATGATCATAGTCATCTTCTTTAGAAAAAAGGTCACAAGCTATTAAACCTTCCAAACTATCATCATTATGCTCATTTGTAGGATTAGTACCAAATTTTTTAGTGAGGTTATCCAATTGTTGACTATAATCTTCGACTTGACCCCAGGTTTCTATGGTGACAGGATGGAGTTGTCCAACTGTGTTAATGTACTCAGGCTCTCTTGAATATTGTTTTGCCTCTCTCCAACTTTCTTCGGAAATATTATGCATGTCACCTACATAGTTTATGTACTCAGGCTCGCTTGATGATGCTTTAGGACCACAGCCCTCTGGAAAACCATGCTCCTGAACATAGCATGCATAATAGCAAGAAGATTCCCTATGAAGATCTTCACATGCCCTACAAAATGGTGTGTAAGTTTCAACCACATTAGCAGCCTCTAGCTAATGAGGAGGCCTCTGTTCATGGTTGGGAGGCTTTCTTTGCCAAGTTGGTTTTGCAGGAAAAGTTCTTGGAGCAGGCTATGTCTGTGTTCTTTCCATAGTTATCACCCTGTTCTGTATTTCTTTTAATTGTGCCAAGTGTTTTTGTTTAGCTTGTTCCATGTTTTTCTTCATTTCCTTTTTCATTTCCAACATCTGCTTTTCATAAGCATCCTTCATAGCTGATAAAGGATCTTTATCTTTGGGTTCATTAACCTTTAAAGGAGTTGAAGATCTCGAGTAACCATGGAGGTTGGACTCACCTGATGATTGCATGTTTAAGCCAATTTTAATAGCCATCTCTTGAGCTTGAAGAAAATTAGTGGGTTCCTTGTCTCTTATCTGATATTGCATCTTGCCACTAAGTGCCTCAATGTAATAAACCAGGATGGTTGGTGTAGTTGGTGCATAAGCAATATGAATAGCTTTTGATAACTCGATGAATCTAGTGTTAAACTCATCCATTGTTTCAGTATCCTTCTTCTTGATATTGGTCAGAGAAGCAAGTTGATGTCGAGGTTCCTTCTTCTCACCAAACTTGTTGGCGAAAGCGGTCTTGAAGGCAGTCAGTGTAGCAAAAGCGTTGTCTGGTAAATTGTTGTACCAGTCACCAACTTTTCCATCCAAGGAAATAGAAAATAATTTCATATAGACATCATCGTGCTGGTTTGCAGGATCACTGACATGGGCATTGATGCATCTGGAAAAGTTTTTAAGATGCATGGCGGAAGTTGTGGCATCCATGCTAGTATACATTAGGAGCTTCTCGACAGATTTGTCTGGAAGACAATGGGGTTGACTTGCTATCTGAGAAAAATCGAGTTGAGTAAAGTACTCACCCATTATGTTGGAAATACAAGTGTTATTGTTTTCTTCAAAATTATTTTCTAAAAACAAACTATGGATGTCCGACAAAGACTGAGATCCAAGATCTTCAAGGATCCTACGAGAAGCAAGTTTATTTAATCTCCTCCTATAAACCTTTTCAAGTCCAGGAATGAAACTAAGTAAACCTTTAGAGTTTCTTCTTGTTGAATACCTTGGTAAATTTAAAAACAGTGGAGTCCCCGGATGGATTTCAAATCTAATATTAGAGAGTTGATTAAATTAAAAAATCTATCAAAAAAGGTAGAAAACTAGAAAAAACTAAAAACGATTTGTCCCCGACAACGGCGCCAAAAAATGTTGTCTACCGAATGCACACCAGCAGCAAAAATATAATAAAAATTGTCTCCTCACTTGAGAAAGTGGGAGAGGTGTGGCCTTGGGGGCAAGCATAGAGCAGGGTACTGTCACCTACTTGTAGCTCCTCCGTTTAGGCTAACTCCTAACGAAGCCAAGGGGGGTAGTCCCTAACAAAGAGTTTTCTATAGCTCAATGTTGTTAAAGTGTTTTTAATTGGTTACGGATGCGGATGGGTGTTGTTTAAAAGTTTTCTGATGGGAAGATCGGAGTTTTAACTTTTTAGCAAATTACAAAGATATGCTTGCGACATTTAAATAAAACACAACACTGATTGAATTAAACAAAAGCATCCATAATGATAAGATATTGAACAATACATTTGAGATATGAAAATAAAATAATAACAGACCAGTGTCTTATCCAATGGGTATGGAGTCACAAATTGTAGTGCTGGGATGCTTGATACAAGAATTCAATGTTTGTGCGATCGTTTTGCAAATGCTTTTTGTAAATTTTATCAAGTTTTAGTGATCTTGGATTATTATGGCCGAGAGAACAAGGTATTAAAGTCCAACCGAAAAAGTATTCTAAGTTGTTCCGTTCGAGACCTGTTGCCCCGTCCAGTATCCCAAGTTAGGTGTTCGGAGAATTTTAACCAACAAGCCGGGAAACTTAGACAACGGGGGGTTCCGACGCCCTTACTGAGAACAACTCGAATGCTTTTGACAACGCCGGTGCGTTGGTTGTGGGGGTCAAGATTTTATTATGTTATCACTTGCAAGATTAACAAATCCAATCACTGTTCTGAGTATGAGTCCAACTTTTCAGGGTCAGTAGAGGATACTAGATGAGGGATAGCAACGAAGTAAATTTTAAGTGGGGAAATGTGAGATGGAATGATTTTATTATTATGAGCACATAGTTCAACTCTCCAACAGAGAGTGCTCCTGACTTTGTCTTATGACAGAAGTTCAAGAGACTTTAATTAATCTATATGCTTGATGCAAGGATAATGCAGTGGGAATGCTCTTCGACAGAGAGTGCTCTTGACTTGGGTTATTGCAAGTTCAAGAGACTTTGGTTTTTTTTATAAGACAATCAGCTTGTAAATTGAAACCACATGATAGCTCAACAAATTGTAAAACAACGAAACAATGTCATAGCAAAAATGATAAACAACCTGCAAATAAAGTAAATGAGAAACTAGTGTTCTACAACTACAAGAAACTAATCTAGCAAAGAGAAGTAAAAAATGACTTCAGGACACACTGTCCTCGAAATTTCCTGCTAGCTGGTCATACGCAGGAAGACAATGGAGAAAGAGAGGTAGCACACATTGTCAATGCAGCACTTGGGATAAAATCCCAAGGTACTTCTCAGGTCAAGACTGAATCAATACAAAGTTCTAAGTACAGAATTAAACTACTCTAAGCATGCAAAGTAAATCGAGGCTAAGAGCACAAGACACTCATCCCCAAATGGGGAAGAAGAAACCAAAAGATGGGAGGCCTTATCCCACTTTGCCATTTTATTAAGAGAGTACAATATTTAGGATTTTCAACCGTAGAGAAAGAAAAAGCACTTGGAAAGACAAATGGAACAAGACTTAATCACTGTTTTACAAAAGAAGAGTAATTTGGAAAATTTTCTCTTCTTTAGCTCAAATCCCAAGTATTTGGATCTTCGTGGTTTTGGTACTTAGTTTCTACTCTTCTCTTTGGTTTTTATTCTTTTTTGACTCAATTTTCAAGTCCTTCTCTTAGGATTGTTTCTCTTCATACCTACACACAACACAAATCAACTCAAAGCATCCATCAACTGTTAATTAAACCAAATCAAATATAAACTACTTCTAAGAAAGAGATCTACAAGAATAAAACTAAGTGCAAGATCTAATCAACTCCGAATTTCCGTCTCCTCCTATCTCATGCGAATTTGAATGAAGGCTCGGTGTGAACTCCAAGCTTGGACTAACATTAATATCTATCATTTGCGAGTGCACGGCTACATGAATGGGATACTCGCTACCAACCAAATCAGTGTGGGCTCCTATCTTGGGTTTGACGTCACCACTCACTTCTTCATGCTATTTGAATGGTATATAATGTTTTTTTATTAATTGGATGGGGTCCACTCAATACCAATCACTAGCCTCTATTTTCATCACACGAGCTAACTCCCACCACATGTGATCCCCTTCACGTCACCATCCATTTTCTAATTCGCATGTGCATGGAATATACCATATGGACCATGGCTTTAATTTATAATCTATTTGGATAGTATGGGCCCCCCATCCTACTCATCACCACCACAAAATCGTGAACCCACTTCTCACTCACGTCATCATTTTTATAACAATTCGTGGTCATACCTTTAAACCATAGCTTAAGTCATATCATATGTTAAAGTGGTTACATGGCATGAGGGACCCACCTCCATGTCACACCCATCATTAAAATATATTTATTTGACTTTGAAATTGACTTTTTAAATATTTTGACTTAGTGTCAAAATGTCCATTTTTAGTATTAAAATGCCAGTTTGATGCATTTTTAGTCAAATACTGCCTCACAGGGTGCTTTCGATGCCCGACTAATGGTGAAAGTGGCCCCTGGGGTAAAGATGTTATTTCGGGCTTGAAAATGAGCCCAAACATGACGAAAACGGACTCCGAATCATTCTTTTTTTACATTTTGAAATTTTCCATTTAAACCATTAAAATTGGCCTAAAAATATATATATATATATATATATATATATATATATATANTCGAAATGCCTAGCATGACAAAAATCACTGACACAAAGGCTCTAATAACCTCCCAAGGCCGAAACATCAAGACAACTACCCCAGCTTTGGAGGAGCAAGTAAAAAACTCAGAAATTATTGGTCGTTTGTTCAACAGCCAATAATAACCAAAGGAAAAAGCACTCTGGGCTAGTCGGCTTGATGCCCAAGTCCGGGAAGCCGAGCCTTTTATAAAAATTTAAATGCTAGGACATTTTTTACATTTTCCCCAAAGGGGTATGAAAATGTATTTTACAAAAAATTCCGAACAGACTCCCAGGGAAAGGCTGGCGGACTTCTGAATTTTGATCACGAACAAGTGTACTTGTTCAATGCTCTGGTGGCTCACCAAAAAATCCACTAAGTGAAAAATTAGTTGATAACAAGCACTTTCAGGCTTAGGGATGAGATCAAATACTCCTTCGTAGTTCCTTCGGGTAGAATACCTTAGAGGGATATTAAACAGTGGATTCGCCAGATGGATTGAGTTTTAATTTAAAATTTTAAAGACAAGATCTATCATTTTTTTTTATCTTTTTATCTTTTTGAAATAAAAAGAAAAGTTAAGTCGTACTCAGGAATAAAAGGATTTATCCCCGGCAAGGGCACCAGAAGATGTTGTCGCCTTTCACACACTTGGGGGTGGATGTGGAAGAAATATTCAATCCATTCGGTGTGTCCTTGGGGGAAAGTCTCAAGTCAAGGCTGTCACCTTGTTCTTGACTCCTCCATTTAGGCCAACTCCTAACAAAGCCAAGGGGGGTAGACCTTATTAAAAAAAAATCTATGGTTTTTAGTCTACGAAAGAAAAGACAAAAACTAGGAGTTAATATGAAATGGATAAAAATAACACAACGGACTATTGCAAGAAAGAGATCACATCAACAACCAATAGGTGTCAAACCACTTGTATATTTCCCAATGGTAAATCATGTACACCACCTTGGATATGTGAGATCCAAATGGAGGAAAACTATCTCACTAAGGGAGGCATTTCTTGTCCACACTACATGTCAAATGGTTAAAGAATTAGTGAAAATAACACTTGCCCCTTGGAGGAAGGAGGTAAGGGATCTTAGTGAATGCTTAACAAAGGAGGAAGAGGTGAGATATTATGGATATCAAGCACAATTCTAGCATCATAACCTTCCAAAAATTTCTTCTTTCAATAAGCATGCCCATGGATTTATTTTATAGTCCAATATGTGGCCAAGAAATAACTGAATCAAATTTGAACCCTTTGATCTCATGATCTAGCTCTCAAGTAGACATAGGAGTCCATTTAAGGAAACTAAGTGTGTGAAGAGCCAAATTTGAACTATTTGGAGATAATGTATCTTTCAATGAGACTTTAATGTGATGTTGGGGGATGAGATCCCGCCATTTGTGTCAATCATGCAGGTATCGAAGGAATATTTGCGTTACAACGCAACAGTTGTATTGGTGACACACGTTGTCATATGTAATAATAGTTTTCAAGTTGCACAGGTGTACCTTTTGACTTTTCTTTGGAAATTCTATGCTCATGTTGCTTCTTGGATCCAGTGATGAAGTTTGTTAAAAAAATAGGATCGCAGAGCAATAACAATAAATAAGATGCAAATATAAAACACATAAACACATTACAAGAGAGACACTAGTATAATATGGTTCACCCAAAATGGGCTACATCCACATAAGAAATACCTAATCCTTTATTATTATATCTTCCAGCAAAATCAAGGGATACAACCTGCAGTAAACCCATTGCACTTCCTCTTCACTCTGTTACACAATCACATAGATAATTTTACAATAATACAATACAATACACAGTCATATTATAATTCTTTCATTTTATAGGGTAATTACCATGAGAAAATACTACGGGGAACCCAATACCATGGGCTCGTAACTGTTGTCCAACAAACATACCAAACAATATTCCGAGGACTTTGCCCTCGAACCCCTGTTGTGTGCCCTCTAGCCCCTGCACCCCACTATTGGGACAAGTGTACAATAAAACTGGAGTACAAACACAGCTAAAAATAAGATATCTAAATCTGGAATATGAGGCTCCACAACCAACAATCTCCCACTTGGAGACTGATCACAACAACTCCACCGTTGTTGCACTCGTTGGACTATGCTCTAAACCTTGGACCTAACAAATTTATCATCTTCACCTTCATGCTTGAATACCAACAGAAACTTATCAAGAATTCATTTTCTCTATGGTTACTACCTTTGTCAACATGTTTGTAGGGTTCTGGCTAGTATGTATCTTTTACAACTTTAACAGTTCATCTTCCATAATAGATCTTATGAAATGTTACTTGAGTTATATGTGTTTAGTCTTCGAATGGAAGGATGAGTTCTTTGTAATATTAATGGAACTATGGTTGTCACTGTACAACCTTCTATTCTCCTGCTTCTTACCCAATTCCTTCCTGAACATCTGCAACCAAATCATCTCTTTACTAGCCTCTGTAACAGCTACATACTCTACTTTTGTTGTTGAAATTGCAACACCTTTTTACAGTTTTGAAATCCAACTTACTCTTGTTCCACCAATGGTAAAAACATACCCTGTGGTGTTCCTCTTGTTGTCTTGCTTACTTTGAAATGGTTGTCCAAAGGTGTACTAACTAGTTTTTCATTCTGCATTCTAAACATCTCCAACACCTTTTCTATGTACTCACCCTGAGACAATGTCAATTTGTGATTTTTCATGTCTCTTATTATTCTCATACCAAGGATTTGCTTTGCAGCACCAAAATCCTTCATCGCAAATGATTTAGCTAGTTTCCTTTTGAGCACATTTATATCCTGCATGTTAGACCCTGCAATAAGCATGTAATCCACATGCAATAACAAGGTAATATATCTTCCATTATCTAGCCTCTTGAACACAGTGGTAAGAATGACATCTACTATAACCCTGTTCTGTCATAAACTTATAAAATTTCAAATACCATTGTCTTAGATCTTGTTTTAGGACATACAAGTTATTCTTCAACCTTCAAACCAAATGCTCCTTCCCTTTGACCTCATATCCGTGTGGTTTCTACATATAAATCTATTCCTCCAAATCCCCATGGAGAAAGGTCATTTTTACATCTAACTGTTCAATATGTGAATCTTTTACCGCCACTAGAATTAAAAAAATCCTAATTGAAGTCATTTTAACAATAGGAGAAAATATTTCATCAAAATATATACATTTCTTTTGTGTAAACCCCTTTACCAAAAGTCTATCCTTATACCGCCTCTTGCTTCCTTCTTCTTCCTTCAACCTGTAAACCCATCTATTCTGCAATGCTCTTTTACCTGCAAGCAACTCAACCAAATCCCAAGTCTGGTTTTTCACCAATGAGGCCATCTCCTCATTCATGACTTGCTCCCACTTCTTTTTAGTTTCCACCCGCATTTATTTTTCATAACATTTTGTTTTTCCATAATTAGTCATCAATAAATAATACAGTGAAGGAGAAAGTCATTTAGGGGGTCTACTTAACCTGTTAGATATTCTTACACTTGCAGGAGTTTTAGGTACCTATTGTTGTTATTCATTTTTTGGTACCTTTAGAACTTTATTTTATTTTATTCATCAAGCACTATGTACTTTGTGTTTTTCTTTTCCTCTTTCTTTCCCTACAACCGATCTTTGTACATAACCTTTTCATTGAATACTACATCTATACTCCTTATGATTTTGTCATTTTCATAATCCCATAACGATAACCAAAATCATGAACCTCGTATCCAATAAAGTTGCATTTATTGGATTTATCCTCAAGCTTTGTTCTATTTTCTTTGTCAATGTGGACAAATTCTTCACAACCAAAAGTTCTAAGAAATGAGTAGTTTACATTTTTACCTATCCATGCCTCTCCAAAATCCCACCATCCAAATCGCTTGAAGACCCTCTATTTATTAAGTAAACAACAATATCTACAACATCAGCCCAAAACTATAAGAGAAACCATACATGCAATCTCATACACTATGCACGCTCCATGATCGTCCTATTCATCCTTTCTGACACGTCGTTTTCTTGTGGTGTTCTTGGGACTGTATTCTCTCTGCAAATACCATGGTAGGAATAGTAACTATCAAATGCCTTGCTGCAATATTCACCTCCATTATCAGATATGAGACACTTCAATCTTTTCCCTGTCTCATTCTCAACCAAATATTTCCACTTCTTAAAAGTAACAAACACATCATATTTATTTATAATGCAATAAACCCAAGTTTTTCTAGTTGCATCATCAATAAAAGTCACATAATAATGAGATCCACCAAGAGATTGTACTTGAGTCGATCCCCATACATCTATATGCACAATCTCTAACTTTTCACTCTTCTTATGTTTCCTAACCCTGAGAAATATAACTCTCTTATGTTTTCCATAAACATGGTTCTCACAGAATTCCAAACTTACCTACTTCAAATCTAAAAGCAATTTCCTTGAGTGAAGAATCTACATCCCCTTCTCACTCATGTTTCCAATCCTATGATACCACAATGTTGCACATGTTTATGTGAAAGATACATACATAGAATAATTAGCATTATGAGAACATAAATACAACGTACCTATCCCATCTCCTTTTTCTATTACTAGTGCTCCTTTAGTGATCTTCCACCATGTTTTCCCAAATGTAAATAAATAGACACTATCTCCTAACTGCCATGTTGAGATAAGATTTCTTTTCATATCAAGAATACACCTTACATCTTTTAGAAGCCATTCATTTCCATTATTTAACTTAATTCGTACCTTACCCATTCCAACAATTTTACATGGTTCATCGTCCCCCAATAAATCATGATAAAAAATCACCTGGAACATAATCATGAAACAATTTCCTATGGGGTGTGTCATGATATGAAGCCCCTGAATCTACTACCCAGTAATCACTAGTATTATCTGATGCAAGAATCAAAGCATCTTATAACACATCACCTTCTACATTAGCTTCCTAAGTATTCTCTTGTTGCCCATATCCTTTTTTCTTTGGAGATCTGTAGTCTTTCTTCAGATGTCCTCTCTTACCACAGTTCTAACACTCTATCATTCCAAGTTTGGAGTTGGATCTACCCTTTCTAGACTTGTTGCAATTACCCAAACTCTTTACTCTCTCCCTTTGTCTTGCTCTTCTCTCCATGGTCAACGCATAACCTAATGTCTCACTTGTGCCTTTTCTTCGCATTTCCTTACTAAGAATAATGCCAACAACATCATTAAATTTAAAACTGTTTGAACCAGAGACAAAGTTAATTACATCCATGACCAAGCCATTCCAACTTTCTAGCAATGAGCACAAGATTGGAAGAGCCCTAACCTCATCATCAAAGTTCACTCCTACAGAACTTAGTTGATTAGTAACCATATTAAATTCATTTAAATGGTCAACAACAGATCCACCTTTTGACATCTTCATATTAAATAAACACCTCATTAGAAATACCTTGTTGGAAGACTATGGTTTTCCATAGAGCTTGACCATTGTGCTCAACATACCCTCCATTGTCTTTTCTTTCAAAATATTGAAATCCAGGCACAACCGTATTGTTCCTAGTGCCTTTCTATCAAGAACCTCCCATTCTTCGACCTTCATAGTTGTCGGTTGTTTTTTTTCCACCCAATAGTAGGAACATATCCTTCTGGTACAAATAGTCCCCCATTTGCATCTTCCATAAATGGCAGTTTTGGTCGTTAAATTTCTTGACCCTAAACTCGCCTTCTTCCACCATTGCTCCCACTCAAACCAGGAACCCTTCTTTCCTAAGAGTTTACCAGCCAAATATACCCTTGGCTTTGACACCAATTTTTAGAAAAACATGATCACATAGCGATGACAAGAGAGACACCAATATAATGTGGTTCACCCAAGATGGGATATGTCAACACATAAATTGACAGTCCTTTATTATTATATCATTCAACAAAATGAATGGATACAACCTGCTGCACTTCCTCTTCACTCTCTCACAGTCTCTCTCACACAATCACAGAGATCATTTTATAATTAAACAATACAATACACAATCGTATTACAATGCTTTCCTTTTATAGGGGAATTACCATGGGAAAATACCACGGGTCACCCAATACCATGGACCTGTAAACTATTTTCCAACAAACATCCCAACAAATTTATTTCAAGGGCGCTACCCCTAAACCCCCACGGGGGGATGATGTCCGCTTACACCCCCTACTGGGACGAGTGTACAATAAAACTAGGGTACAACCACGGTTGAACAATAACATCTCTAAATCTGGAAGATCAAGATCCACAACCAACAAAATATTTGGTTGGTGCATGTTATATGTTGAGGACACTTTATCATGCAAATTGTGAAAATGTCACATGTGTGTGAGATATTCATAATAACACAGACCATATTTCTCCATGAAGAAACTAGATCTAGCTACAGTTTATCTTATGAAGAGTGAGCTTCAATATATTATAAAAAAAAAATATCCAAACAAATTAGGTGATATGAGAAACTCTTCCATGGCCTTGTAGATATAATTAAGGGGTTGTACAAACTTTGATTTTAGTCTCTAGTTCTATTGGTACAATAGAGTATGCATCCTTGAATGAACCTATCTAAATCTTCCTATATTCTAGACCAAGAAACATACAAGTAGTTGCAAGTTGTGTATAGTTTCTCCAACATTATATTAACCCCTAACTTTGGAGGTATGAGATTTTATTATGAGTTATGTTATCTCTCCTTTTGGCACTCACAAATTATCCAACTTATAGAAAAAACCATCTTGGATATGGAAATCAATCACCTTGCTCTTCATGAAGTACTTGACCATGGAGAGGTTGAAATATTTCTTTGAATTCCATGTCTTATATGTATTCCTATGTGTATACATTATGGGTAAAAGGCTCCATGTACATAAGAGGACAACATGCCTTCTAGCTTGGGCTTTTCTAGCAAGGAAACACAATGTAAGTTAATACTTTTCACACAGGATATGAGTTAGTACAATATACGTCTTGAAAGTAGCTCTGAGTTTACATATCTTTTCAGGAATGGCATGTATGAATAGTCTCGGTAACTAGCCAGGTGTGTGTTCATTAATATGATTGCAACTTGACTCTTGTTATTTGACATTAATTTTAGGGACAACTAGATAGAGATATGTTCGATATTGTTTTAGATAGCGGTGGTAGGTATGAATAAAGAGGAGATGAAGAAACATCACACAATATGTTAAGAACCACTATCCGTGGTAAAGTCAAAAGAAAATTTTAAAAACATATGGATTTGTTTCTTGTTGAAGGAGGGACATGCTCTTATGATAATGAGACTAATCAAGACAAAGTAGTTCCATTGAGATACATACACTATGGGAAGGACTAGGAACTAAACCGCTTTCAAAGTTGGAAACTAATTTTTGTATCATTGGGAGAACATTTCAAATTGCTCCATCAAGTTTAAAAGGATTGGGGATCTTTTCCATGGACAATGTAAATGTTCCATAAAATTGTGAAGTTGAACTGATGGACTATGTTGGTTTAACATATAATTATAAACATTGTTTATAGCTAGCCTAGTATCTACCAAGTATGTGTAGATATGGAATTTGTGCAAATTATAACAAAATCAAATAAAACAATCAACATAAAAGATATTCTATATATATTGTTACAAGGCAAAAATATTCGAGAAATGTTGTTGGGTTTATAAGTAGTTCGCGTCCTATAAGCATGAACAAGCTACTCAATTGTTTGTTTGAGGATCATGATGGAAATATAGCTATAATTTATGCAATAAATCAAGTAGTTGAAGAGAAGGAGTTGTTAATCAAATACAATTTGAATAGAATTAACGAATCAGGTAATTGTAATTTACTACTCATATTCATTATTTACTAAAGAACGTTTGCAATAGTTTTATCTTAAGTATATTTTATATATATAAACATACCCTTGTTCTATATATTATAGATTGAAAACACTAATTTTTTTGTTTTGAACAAGATTTGCAAAGATTTTCTCTTTGCACATTAGAAGGAAATAAAGAAATTTGCAAATCCATCATGAATGAATTCCCACCATAGTCTTATTATGCAAATTGTCTAGCCTATGATGTTTATGATTATTCAACACATATTCTCAGTGTTCAAATCAACCACGTCCAATGGGGAAAAAAAGAAATATGTTTGTAGACATGATTTGGAATGCACAAGAACAATCATCATTCCCAAATATGTCAAGTACACTAATAGAATTCTTACCAGGCTCCCTGATACTAATTTTCCTGTTAACTATAGTTGGAAGAGCATGCTTGGAAAAGAAATATTTGCGGCGAAGTGAACCATAGGTTCCCCATGGCTTCATTTCAACCCAAACCATGTGACCCAATGCATCATTTTAGACCGACGAAAATGATCAGCCACTGGGTGCACCTATGGGGAAGATAAATGTATGTGTTTCAATGATGAAGTACCTAATAAAGGTACTTCATATGCAAATAATAAATTACACCTTTTACTTGTTTTGTGCATGATGTTTCAATTTTTAAATAAATTATTGTCACCATTAATTATTAATATATTTTATGGTTATGCTTATATTTTTTAGATGTATTGGATGATGTTTATAAAGGACAATCATATGTCAAGTAGGAAGATGTACATCATTTATTTCCTTCATTAGGACAATTTGAGTCTCTTTATTCTCTATTTTTTGTTGAAAGCACATAACTCAAATATTTTGATCTAAAATGGACCAATATATAACTTGTCATCTATTTTTGTGATTTATGGGTGGAAATATTGGATGAATTGGCTTGTAGGGCCCATTTTAGGGGTAGGTCTCACTTAGTAGATTTGGGGTCTAAAATCCTATGAGTCTTGTTTGAGGGATTAATCGATATTTTTTTAGGTTAAATTTTGATCACTTACATAATTTCCCTTGGCAATATTCTACTCTCTAAGACCTTTAAAACAATGCACAAATCACCTAAATCAGAGTCTACATGAGGAAATTATGCCTCCCACAAGTTGAACTATCCAATTGACCACCATGGTACCGAGTGGATTCCACATCAGCTCTCATTTTTCACCCAGAAATATCTAGTCATGTGTGGACTTTCATGAACATTATAGAAGGTCCAAAACCCTAACCCTAATTAGGATTTGAGGGATGAGGGATGCAAAAACCTAGTACTAACCCTAGACAACTATTAGGCTATGTTAAATACTAGGTTGTTAGGAAAAGAAGGGGTTTCATTTCTTATGATGTTATTGTATTTTTCCATAGTGAGCAATATCATGGGAGTATATATTAGAGCACACGAAAGGAAATAGGAGATCTTGTATTAGTCATTATGGCCACATAGTCATAGATAACTCTAGAGATAGTATCATTTCCTTTGTATTTTCATTTTATATGAAGAGCAAGGCATAATCCTCATTTTCAACTGGGTTTTTCCCCATAGTGGGTTTTTCTAGCGTAAATATTGTCTTACTTATGTGGATTGTGTATTTCTTTGATCCAGATATTTTTCTGCTAGTCCCGGTTTATTTAGGATTCAATGTAAATAAGCCAATAAAATGAACTAAGTTGTAAGATCTATTGTGACACATTGTTCCAATGGAATATCCATGGTAGTTTATGGATCATATTGATATCAAAGCAATTTTCATTGGGTTTTTGTGGGAAATTGTAGGATCTAGTAGTATAATAAATAAAAAGTATCTGAAACCTTTGCCATGGCATATGAGTATGGTGAAGAAGTGGCTGCAATTATAAGCAATGAATTAACAAAGCTTGAAATACAAGTCATTGATATATCACACAACATGACAATCCTAATGGTGGATATGGAGAGAGATTTTGGAGCCTTCGATGATTTTGGAGTATCTAACTCAGAGATCCGATAAGAAAGGAAATCAAAAGATAATGGAAACCTAGAAAAGGAGTGGAGGAAATATCATGAGAAAGAACAACCAAGTTTCAGTTCCATTACTCCTTCCTGATATTTATTTAAGATAAAATTCAAAGTCGATATCAAGTTGTAACAAGGTGATATTGATTCTTTAAATTTGAATCATTGGTTGTAGCAATCAGAGGTCTATTTTAGTATCCATAAAATAGATGAGGAGCATATTTTTTCATTTACTCAAGTGAAATTAGAGGGCCATGCATTAACCTAGTGGGAAAGCCACATATATACATTAGGCTGGAGAGTGATCCACTAGCAACTAAGTAGGAGGATTTTAAAAAACCCATTAATTCCCAATTCTACCCTATCAGGTATTTAGAGGACCAATGGGTATGTTCGCATTACTTCAGGAAATGACAAGGGTAGAGTGTGCAAGAGTACACCACTGAATTCAAGAATATGGATACCATTATGGATATCTCACCCAATAATCCATATGTACTCCTCAAGTATTTGGGGGGTCTACACAGTCATTTACGAAAGCAAGTGATTCTCTTCAAGCCTAGGACAATTGATGAGGCATGTGTGGAAGCACAATACTTGGAAAATATAGGCCATAAGAAAGGATATCCAAGTGGTTTCAAATAGAAAGAGAGCCAAGACGCTTCCAAGGAGGGGAAGAATAAGTGGAAAGGAAAATATAAGAATACTAAAACCATGGCACATCAGTGCAAGGATTCAAGAAACCTTTGTAACATCAATGGTCACACTAAAGAAAAGTGTTGGAAGTTACATCTAAAACTAAACCCTAAGAACCGCAAGAAGGAGGATAAGAAGAAGAACCTTCTAGCTACGAATTCAAACAAAGAGGTAGAGAGAAACCCATATCCCATATGTGTTTGATAAGATTGTATGTACTTTAGTGCACAAGGAGGTGAATCAGATTATCCTTCATCACAAGGAAGAGAAGGAGATCACAAAACTCTTCATATCAAGATCCAAATCAAGAAGACCAAGATAGATGCTCTGTTCAATTCTGGTTCACAATAAAATATCACAGTATAACATCGAGTAAGTAAGCTTGGATTGCAATTACATGATCATCCAAGCCCTTACCAATGCAATGGGTAAATAAGAATACAGAACTTAGGGTCACAAAATAGTGCAAGATTACATTTTCCATAAGTACATATTATATTGATAAAGTGGAGGTAGACATAGTACCCCTTGATGTTTGTGGTTTAGTGTTTGGAAGTCCCTACATGTATAATAGGGAGGAAAAATTTATGAGGAGAGAAAACCAATACTGCTTGATCAAGGATGACAAATATTTCATCAACAACATGCACAAATGTATCAAATATCTCCCAGGTAAGTGCCAACTAAGAGAACAAATTGATCATTTCAAGTAAAAATTTTGTGTTTCTTTTCTTAAGACATAATCAACAAGAAGGTGAATCAGTAAAAGTAAATTCATCTCTAAAGGGATGTACCAAAGAGAAGAAACATGAATTGGAGAACCTTTTGCATGCATATAGATAAGTGTTCTATGATCCTAGAGGGATATCTTTTAAGAAAAAAGTGGAGCATGATATACAATTATTTTCAGATTCTCCATTTTTGAGTAATCCGATCAAGCACCTCACCTTGTGGGTCACACATTGTTATAGTACCCAAGATGGATGGGACTTAGAGGATGTGTATTGACTACAGATCTTTGTATTGTATCACTCTCAAGAATTGATACCCTCTACCCATGATCGATGATTTGCTTGATAAGTTGCATCATGCCAAGTAGTCCATTAAGTTGGATCTCAAATTGGGATACCACCAGGTACGAGTGAAAGAAGAGGATACCTAGAAGACAACCTTCGAGACTAGTCAAGGTATATATGAATTGTTAATAATGTTGTTTGTTTTGTGCATTGCACCGACTACATTTATGCATTTGATGAATGATGCATTGTGTCCCTTCATAGCTTCATTTGTGACAGTTTATTTGGATGATATATTAGTTTAAGTGCTACTTAGAAAGAGAAAATATTGCATCTAAAGTAGGTGTTGGAGCCCTTGAAAAAGCATCAACTACTAGCAAACATTAGAAATTGTGAATTTGTTCAACGGTATTTGGTCTATTTAGGGTATGTGATTGGTGGAGGAGAACTTAAGATTGATCCTGAAAAAATGGAGGCCATCATTAATTGGTGTACTCCTACAAATGTCACTAAAGTTAGGATCTTTTTGGGAGTAGGACAAATTTTTGGAAGTTTAGCTTCCTTTTCGGCTAAGGCGACACTTTTCCATTCCATAACAACCAACTGCAATGGGTTATACTGGGGAAAGAATTAGTAGAAATCCTTTGAGGATCTCAAGCGAAATATCAATCAAGAATCAGTTCTCGCATTGCCTAACATGCATAAACCTTTTGAATTGGAGATAGATCAAAGTGGGTATGCTATGGGAGCAATTTTAATGCAAGGAAGGAGGACAATATGATATGATGTTGAAATGTTCCATGGTGGAGTTCTAAACCACCATACACATGACAAGGAACTCCATGCCTTGGTTCAATCTCTTAAAAAGTGGAAGCAATATCTGATAGGAAAGGAGACCATCATTCACACTAATCACCACCCATTGTAGTATTTTCAAGCCCAAATTAAGCTACAACAAACATGACACTACAAGTGGATGGTATTTTTACAACAATTCCATCTAATCATCATATATAGTAAGGGTAGTACAAACAAGCTGGTAGACATTCTCAAAAGTACACCTATAGACAACATCGTATATTTGAGTACTCTTATGCATCAAGCAAGCCCAGTAATAGGAAGCAAGGTCTATACCATCCCTTACATGTTCCTACAAGACAATGGGAGATAATATCCATGGATTTTGTGGGTGGTTTTTCAAACAATAGGAAGGTACATGCCTATTTATTTGTGGTAGTTGGGATATTTAGTAAGATGTGCATTCTTATGCCTTGTAGAAATACCATCGAAGGACAAGAAGCAACAAACATGTTCTTTAAGAAGGTCTAGGTGCACTTTGGGATACCAAGGAGAATCATCTTAGACAAGGATACTATATTTCTCGGTGCCTTTTGGACTACACTTTGGGAGAAGATGGACACTAAGTTGAAGAGATCTACAACATTCCATCCACAAATAGATGGGTAGATAAAAGTAGTCAATAGGAATTTGGTGCAACTTTTGAGGGGTTACAATATAAAGAATCTACATACTTGGGATGAAAATCATATCTACATCCATCGCTATTATAATATAGTAGTCCACACTTCCATTGGAAGCTCCCTTTTTGAAAGTTGTTTTAGGTATTTTCCACCTTCACCTATAAATGTTGTTTATGTCCAATAAGGGGGAGCTAGGGAAGACACCATAGGTGAAGCATTACAAGATGAAAAATCATTGATAATATTAGGAAAATACATTTGCATGTAAATGATATTGAATAAGTCATGTGAAAAGTACAAGGCTAGACATGATCAATACCAAGTTGAGAAAACCTTCAAGGTGGGAGATAGAGTTTGGTTGAAATTGAATAAGGAAATATTGCAAGGTCCCAGTAAGAAGATCAAGGCATTATAATATTCTCCTTTTGAAGTGTTGGAGAAAGTGGATAAAGTGGGATATAATTCCTATAAACTTAGTTTACCCCCATAAATGTGCATTTACTCAATATTGTTGAATGTGGAAAATATGAAACTCTATGAACCTTCCATGTTGGACCAAGAACTTGAATATGTCGTACCTTTTATAGAGGAATTAGTATCAAAGGATCAGGTAGAGTTGGAAGAAGACACAATTATATATAAGAAGTCCATAACAACTACGTGAGGATAGTATGAACTCTATCAGGTGGGGTTGAAAGGACAAATTCTAGGTAAAGCTAAATGGTACTCTAAGGAGAAGGTAAAGGAAATATTTCCTAGCCTCATTTAGTAAAATCTTTTGGAAAATAGAATCCTCCCAAAATGGGAAGGTGTGATCCAAAATGGACCAATATATAGTTTGTCATCTATTTCGATGCTTTCTGGGTCAAAAGATTAGATGAATTGGCTTGTAGGTCCCATTTTAGGGGCAAGTATCACTTTGCATATTTGGGGTCCAGAACCTTCTGGGGCATATTTGAGGGATTAAATGATGTTTTCTGCGGTCAAAATTTCATCACTTGTGCCATTCCCCTTGATGTTATTCTACACTCCAATATCCTTCCTATGGTGCAAGAATCACCTCGATTGGAGTTTGAATTAGGAAGTTATGCCTACCACAAGTTGACCTATCCAATTAACCACCATGGTACCAAGTTGATTCCACATATGCTCTCATTTCTCACCCATGCGAAACTAGTATCGTGTGGACTTTCAACGGCATTCTAGAAGTTTCAAAACCATAACCCTAATCGAGACTTGAGGCATGAAAAAACCCTATAACTAACCCTACACGACTATCGAGCTATGTTAAATACTGGGTCACTAGGAAAAGAATGGTTTCCATTTCTTATGATGTTATTCTATTGTTCCATCGTGAGCAACAACATGGGAGTGGATCTTACATCATAATAGAGGAAATAGGAGATTATGTAGTATCTATTCTAGGTAGATTCATTCGTAACTCCATAGAGAATACCATTTCCTTTGTATATGCATTTTATATGAAGAGCAAGGTATAGTCCTCATTTCTAGATAGTTTTTCCCCATAGTGGGTTTTCCTAGGTTAAATCTTGTGTGGATTGTATTAAAGAAATGTAAATGTGAAAGTTCTATTTTGTATTATTATCATTTACCCCTTTCAGAGATGTTGTTCCTCCGATTAGGGATGCCATTTATGTATTTGGTCATGTAAAGTCTTGAGGTAAAACCTTCAATGTAAGTTGGGTCAATTGTACCCACAAAAGTATTATTAAAATGTATTTTTGAGTCTTCCAAGGAAAGTCGGCCCTAGCAACAAGGAGAAGTCGGCCCTGTTGGGTTATTAGGCCTCTCAGCTGATTAGTATAAATAGGAAAGGTGCCTTCCTCATTTGGACATGCTGAGCACTCAAGCAAGTTTGCTAGCGAGAGGAGAAACAATCCATCTAAGATGAAGGAAGTTGTATGGTCTTATTTATTGGGTCTTACAGTGTACTTGGTTGAAATCTACATCGAGGAAGTTTTTTTGGGTTTTCTTCCCCACGAGGGTTTCTCGGGATAAATATTTGTGTTCTCTTTTCTGATGTGCTTGTTGTTCTTTCAGAGATCCTTTTGTTTTGACATAACATATTTGAAAAGAAAACTTAACATGGAATTAGAGCTAACCTAAAAGAAGACATTGTGTAGCATCTCATCCCGCATTCCAACAAGCTAGGGTCAACTATTCCAGGAACCTTCCTCCACATATCAATTTAAAAAGGAGGTCCATTCAACTCGCCCTAGAAGGGCGCATCTTTCCGTTGAAGCATTTTTCAATTATGAGGATTTTCATTTTTTGACCTACCACTACTGCTGGGGGAAACTAGGGCATCATATTTTTCAAGGTTCCATCCTCAGATTCCAGAAAAGAAAGATATAGTTTAGCTCACCTTCAGGAGGCACATCTTTTCCTCCACTCAGCTCTACAAGTGATATTAGCTTAAAAATTAGGGTTTTCCAATCAAACCCTAGGTCATCCCGAAGCTAGTTCTAGAAGCAGTCCTCAAACTGGTAAGTACTATCTCCTATATTTCCATTTGAGGTTCTCATTCATTAAAGATGACAAACATTACCAATCTTGATGAAAATCTTGAAGGAGCAAAGAATTTCAGAGCATGGAAGTATCGATTCATGTTCATTCTTGAAGAACATGACCTAGAAGACTACATCAAAGAAGAGGTTAAAGAACTAGAGGGAGATGAGGAAAAAACCAAGCAAAAGAAGGATATGATCAAAGCCAAAAGGATCATAGTTGACTCTATTAAGGATCATTTGATCCCCCAAGTGTCCTCAAAGAATACTCCAAAGGAAATGTTTGTTGCACTAACTGGTCTGCTTGAAGGGAATAACATCAACAGGAGAACGACCTTGAGAAATCAACTCAAGGGTGTGAATATGCAAAAGGCAGAAACCATGTAGTCATACTTCTCCATAGTATCTCAAATCAAATAATAGTTAGAATCCATTGGTGACATGGTAGAAGAAGCTGAAGTTGTGATGACCACTCTAAATGGTCTTCCAATAGAATGGGATTCCTTCATTAAAGGAATATGTGCTAGAAGAAGAAAGCTAACCAAATTTAGTAAGCTATGGGAAAAATGTGTACAAGAAGAAGGAAGGTTAGCAAATAGAGAAGAAACGTTAAATGAAGATGAAGATCAAGCTCTAACTGCTCATACAAAGAATGGAAGAAACAAAAGGAAGGATCAAGGATCTCCTACAAGAAGATCACAAGAAGTCAAACAAGGTAAGAAGATTAAGAAGGATTACTCATCCTATAAATGTTACACATGTCATAAGTTAGGACATGTCTCCAGACATTGTCCACTTAATAAAAACAAGTTCAAGAAGAAGAACCGAAAGTTCCATGCCCATATAGTTGAACAAAATGGATCAGATGAATAGAAGACCAGAAAGAATGAAGACTCTAATGAAGAATATGTGTTTATATCAACCCTCATAGGATCAATCTCTCATGGAAGTGATACTTGGCTAATAGATAGTGGTGCCTCCAAACATATGATAGGTCACAAAGATTCTCCCTTAGGCCTCACTTAGAAAGACTATCCACACAAAGTGCATCTTGGAGATGATTATCAATACCCTATCAAAGGAATGGGAGAAGCCTCTTACAAGCTGAAATCCAGTGTTGAAGAAGGAGGACTCTAAAAACTAAAATGGCATATAGATTCAACTTTCACAGTTTGTACCACCAGTCCATGTGAACTATGGTATAGAAGACTTGCTCATGTAAACTACAAAGCATTAACAATTGTGAGTAAGGAAGTAACAGGTCTACCAAAAATCCAGATCAACCATGAAGGGGTATGCAAAGGATGCACTCAAGGGAAGAATACCAAGAATCCATTTCCAAGTAGTAATAGTAAAGCAAAAGGGATCTTAGAGATTGTCCACTCAGATGTGTGCAGATCAATTGCAACTACTTCCTTAAGGAAGTATTCCTATTATGTTTCTTTTATTGATGATTATTCACGTAAGACTTGGATATATTTCTTGAAAAGGAAAGATGACGTATTTGAAAAATTCAAAGAGTTCAAAGCTCTTGTGAAGAATCTCTCTAAAAAGAAGATTAAGGTATTAAGATCAGCGGAGGAGAATTCACTTCAAATGAATTCAAGGACTTCTGCAAAGAAGTTGGGGTTAAGAGGGAGCTTAATACACCCTATAATCCTCAACAAAATGGAGTAGCAGAAAGGAAGAACAATTCTATCATGGAAGCAGTCAAAGCCATGATCCATGATCAATATCTACCCATGCATTTATGGGATGAAGCGAAAAAAACCACAGTTTATGTTCAGAACAAATTATCCCACGGTGCGCTTGGAAACAAAACTCCAAAAGAGATGTTTACTGGTAAGAAGCCCGAAGTCAACCACCTGAAGATATTTGGCTGTCCTGTTTACCTACATGTTCCCAAAGAGAAAATATCAAAGTTGGACCCGTCAAGAAAGAAGGGAATATTTGTTGGATATAGTGATCAGTCGAAAGCATACAAAATATGTATTCCATGTTTCCATCAAATTGAGGTCAACAAAGATGTCACATTTGATGAAGATGCAACATTCAACAAATCCAGAAAGACCCATGCAGATGAATTTTATGAAGAAGAGCAAGATGCTCCCATAATCGCAGAGGCCAGTAAACCACCAGTTAGAGATGATGAAGAAGAACCTATACTAGAATATAATGACATGGCAAAACCTCGAGAGACACCTCATGAGACAATTTCAACAAGGAGAAGACCATCTTGGGCTCGTGATACAATTCAAGAAGCATAAAGATATGGTGCACCAGAAGGAAGCAAGAGACCAGGACTTTACTCCAATTATGTAGTAATGGAGAAGTGTGAGAGACACATGTTCCAAGAGAGTGAGAGCTTGAGCTAAGCAAGAGGGAAGAAGGGTAGTAAGAGAAAGAGGGCACACTTTCCAAGAGGAGGGGCATGCACTTCAAGGAGAGAGAAGGGGCACACACTTCAAGGAAGGTACACCAACCATTAATGCTTTCCATACAACAATAGAGGGTGCACTTGTTATGGTTGATAGTGGCTACACATCTTAATGAAGGTACAATATCATTTATTGTTGTCATGTACAATGACACATGGGTGCTTTTTGAGCTAGGAAGAGGGCACACACTTCTAGGAAGTGCTCAACATTTAATGCAGTATGTACAATTGACTACAGAGAGGCCATACAACTGAGAAGGGGCTGAGTTTGACACGTGTTTTGAGGAATCTTAGGACCTATAGGTGGGTGTTGTGTTTAAGGCTGATGTGGGTGCAATTATGGGCATAACACTATACTGGGGGAGGCTGTACAATAATACTGTAAGTTGGCTCAGATTTCGCGGTGTTGAGGACTGTGTATTTGTGAAAAATATTGTCATTTAATGTGCTGTACATGACTCCTTTAATTTTTCTGAGTATTATTCTTCTGAACTCACAATAAAAATTTCTCTTGGACTAGTTTTTCCCTTTGGTGTTTTTCCAGGGTTTTTGGACCAAAATATATAGTGTCAAAATGTGTTTTACAGTCTGTTGTTTCTAAGTTATTTTTCACTGCAAATGTGTTTTACTTAGCTCAATTTTTCAACTTCTGCTCATTGAGAAAAACACACAGACATATATTTATTATATGACTCTTAAAACTGAGATATGTGTTTTGGCTAAGTGACTTTAAGATTTGTGTAACTACATTTAAATACATAATTTAACTTAAATTAAAAATATAGTTTCATTATAAACATGATTTTGTTTGCTCTTTCACTATATAACTATCTAATTTAATGTTTAAAGTTTTAATGCATAACTATCTAATTTGTTAAACTATCTAATTTAATGTTTAAAGTTTTAATCCATAGCTATCTAATTTTATGACAAACTTATTTTCTGTACAAATTTCAATCGATTTAAAATTGACCTCCACGATCTTGTACACACTCGGACAATGGCCAGGAAATGTAACCTTTGGTTAATCTTTAGCAATATCGAAAGATCCACGTGGCAGCTTCTCATCCGTCTTGACGGTGATTTATAAGGACGATAGCATGCCTAGAGCAGGGTGGGACAGAAACGAGAGGACGACGGTGATCACACAGGCAAATGCAAACGAAAATGCAAGGAACGGGCGCAGTAGTTGGAGTTGGAGGGCAATCGCGCCTCTGGTATTACAAGGATGTTACTGTTTCGTCTCCCTCTGTCAGAATGCTTCAGCAACACCTTCACATCCCCAATACTTGCAAATTTCGTCAGTATAATTTCTCTCTTTACCCTTATTTACATTCTTATATTTTAATGGATCAAGGTCAGGCCGATTTAAATCACAACTTCAGAGCTCATCTTGCACTTGAAAATGGAAACCTGTAAATGGTATCCATTTTCAAGTGCAAGATGAGCTCTGATGTTGCAACCCAACTAAGAACCATTCTGTGGATAAGAACAAAGACTTGGCAATTGCTTTGTTTATGCTGATTGGGCATGATTTATTTTGTAAGGCAACCGGTAAATCCAGGGTAATATACTACGCGTTGGAACTGTGTCTGGTGTTTTGTCAAATTCAGCAGACTGCATTGCCAAATTCAAGCTGTTTTTGACTGAGTGATTTCTGTTGTGTTAAGTTTGCTTTTATCCCACTTACCGCCGTTGCCCACCCGATTCTGTCAAGCAATTCTGTTAAAATAAGGGCCACTTCTTAGTTCTATGAGATTTTACTGAATTCACGGTTAGTATTTTCTGTTAAGGTTAAAGTCAGCTAATATTATCGCACTTTTACATGTGTAATCTCTTTTGAGTGGGAAAAGTGAGTAAATTATAACAGTGGCAACTAATTAAATTTAAGAGCACCCCACGAGATGCTTTAGCACAACACCCAAATGCGCAGAGTTTTGTCAGATTTAGGGTGGTTTCCCACTGTCTGACCAACTAAGTAGCCAGAAGTGGTGTTTTGCACATAGTTCTTTTAGAGATTTTCTTAGGCTAAAAGTTGGACAAGTTTCTTTTCTCAAAGAAAAATGCATCTTATATTTCGTTCATGCACATAACACTTAAAATAATACGTCATATAATCACACATCAGTGGGCCAAAGTCATACATGTGGATTGCCCCACCCTACATAGATAAGGGAATCGGACATATCCACTTTGATACCAGTTACAAGAGAATCAATATCGTTGCTGATTAACCATATCCTAGTTGAACAGTGAAAACTGTATTGCAAGATCGAAGTTGAACTCTGTGAATTCACCCATATGGAGCGGAGTAGACTCTCCATTAAAAGTAGCTTGACATTGTATGGTCCACAAGAAGAAAATTCTGGTTGATCTTGTGGTGTCCCAAATGTTTCCACTTGCCTATGTTATCACCCGTCTCTAAAAAATTACCCCTTCCAGTGGAAAAGAAAACAAACAGAATGCATTCCCACTACAAATGTTTCGTTGTTTCTGTTATGTGACAGACAATACAACAATTATTCATAAATCCTGTGACGAAGTCTATCTTTGACCAATAGGCTTTCATCAATGAACAACCACCCGAGCATTCTGGACTTAAAGGACGACAAGGCTTTCTAGATGCCCTGAAATCTTTGAATCCATTTGATTTTATGATCTACAACCCAACTTCTGTTAAGCCTATTTGTAAGTTAAAAGCATGGCCAGGTCTTAACGTAAAATTCTTTGTTCCTGTACTTGAAGAAAGATTTTTTGTAAGACCATCTCCTATCCTTCCATATTGATCCCTTTGCATCAAGACTCATTTTGAATAAAGTATCATCAGGGATGATCTTGCAAAGTTGTGTAAAGCTTGCTTGTCTGATGGCTGAAGCTTTTGTCATCATCTAACTGTTCTCCATACAAAATGACTTGCATAAATAATAAGTGCTCTTGAACTACCAATGTTGAGAGTTTCTTGCAAGAGATTTATGCTGCAGAAGCAATCCTTGTTCGAATTGAAGAAACCCTTGTTTGAGCACCATGCAAAGAAGTTGAAGAAAAAATATACCTTACCCATTGAAAGAGTGTGCCACCGCAAATAAGAGAAAACTACCCGTCTGTTTTCATTGAGAGCAGCCCTTCCTACTCACAGTACATGTTATTGTCATAGATGTTGAATACCACCGTGAAGAAAACTAAAACCAAAGTTTTATGCTGCCAAAAAATCTACTTGAGGATGCCATATAATTATTGAATTTGGTAAGAGTTGTCATGGGATTGTGTAGAGCCACTATGTTTTTTTCTCTGCCTGCTGCTAGTGAGGATTTCATATTCTACCATTCATCGAAGACTTTGCTTTCACCATTTCAACTCCACCCCTTTTCTTTATATGCCTTGGTCTCATGTTGTCTCTATAGGGCTGTGGGCTAAGGAGCAATATTTTTATCCATGTAACATTTTTAATGTATATGCCGTGGGGAAGAGTATGGGAAAGGAGTGTAATGTTCTGTTATTGATAAATAGGGAATTCACTGAGGACATTTAATACCAGGACCATATTAGAAAAATTATTCAGTATTATTAAGTTATCAGTATAGTAAAGAGGGCCATGAGAGTTATTATCATAAAGCATGCAAAAAGTAAAGTGCAAACCCTAAAAGTGACAAGCAAACCCTAAAAGTATATGCTAAAGCTATATAAGGAGGGTCAGTGAACCAAAAGGATCATCTATGATTATTATTGTTGATTTTGGGTTTTTGAGCAGCAACGGCAAGTGCAACAACAATAGTTGGGGTTGAAGGCGGTGTCTTCAGCTAACAAGGGTTTCGACAGGGAAATATATCTGCCCTAATCTCTTTCAGGGTAGGCCATCCAGGTCTACTATCGGCGTTCACCGTATTCTTCCGTATTCAGTGATCCAACACCCACAGAACATCTATTTGCAGGTTCACATTTTGTAGTTGGGGGAATAGCTGGAAAACCCCAGAAGGATTTGTTGGGACCCTTAAGCCCAGTTTTTCCTCCACATGTCATCACCATTTCTCTCAGCAGGCTTAGCACATCATACTAGGTGATCATTAGCTCATTGCCAGCACATCCAGGGCATCCACCAACATATTCGTGGGGAAGAGGAGACGTCACCCTCTCAAAGAAAAACAATTTGCCAGGTGCCTCAGGGAGGACAAAACTTCTGCATGTGGCCACCATTTTCTCCAGGAGGTGTAGACCAACATCTCGACAAAGTTTCAGCAGCATCGGGCACCTCCTCCAAAAACGTCAACATCTTCCTTAAGAGGGCACACATGTTGTTGGGCGTCAAACTGAGGAAAGCAGCACTACATTTCGGCACACTTTGCATGCATCATATCTCTAGAGTACTATTAGCTTATTTATCAGTGGTAAGTGTACATCTGCTTATTGAAAATCTCTACCTTATAATCTCTCCAGATTAGCTATATTTTAGGGCCATTTGGCACGACAATTTTGCATGCACTTTGTATTTAGATTTTTGCACATCATTGAGTATATGAACAACAACTTAGTAGCAAAGAACTGTAGAATATCAATTTGGGATATTATAGTGGTATCAGAACACGATCCTTGCCAGCTGTGGGCACATAGCAATTGAATAAAAGTGCATGTTGATGCATGCTTGTACATGCAAATGCATGTCAGTGATGTTGGTGAAGTGTATGTCAAAACAAAGGTTTTGTTTTGCCAGCTTGTAAAAACATGAAGACAATGAAAAGGATCTTGACTGGAAATTTGCAGAGGTTAGAAACACTGCAACACTTGCCTCAATATCGGGAATATCTAGCCTTTTGTCCTTTCAAGGCTATTACAACATCAAGTTCGGGAGCCAACTCAAGGATTTGGATCAAGATTTCCTTAAAAACATAGTTGTAGTGGAGAAAGATGAGCCCGAAGTATAGGATGATGGTGAGCTTGATTTGGAGTTAACAGTACATGATGATAGCATTAGAGTCATCCAGTGAGTCTAGCAACACCAACACATTCGATAGTCAAATTGTGGACAAGTTGTGTGATGAGTTGGAGTTGGTACACTCTTCATCACCTACAGCAAGAGTCCAGACAGTTATGACACGTGAGATACATGAGGTGTAAGGCAATGAGCACAGCAGTCGAGACAGTGGGCAGATGATAGTCACCGAAAGAAGATTGAACTTGTTAAAGAAAGCATTCTAGCAATGAAAGAGAGGACCAAGATACTCCGAGACACCATATTACAACGAAATGTTGAGCTTACACCTCTTCGAGTTGTATGTACCGAGTCGGCGGCCAGGATTTCTAGCATTGAAGAGAAGTTAGATTCCTTGATGGGGCAGTAGAGGAAACACATTATTGCATTTCAAAGTAGCCCTCTTCAGGAGTACATAGACAAGGCTTGCAGTAGCTTGAGTTCACATTTGCATTATGGAGGATGGTTTTTACAGGTTGGCCAGGATCGAGAAGTTGGGCAGCAGTATATGAGCATTCTAGTTGAAATCAGAAGGGCAAAATGTCATCTTGGTAGGATTATTTCTTGTGATGGTGCTTATGGACAAGGTCCTTTTTGGGGGTTGGATGGGAGAGAGATTAAGAGTTGGTGTCCTATTGAGTGGGCGATTCTTGGGAAGACATTCCTAGCCAAGGGTATAGTCCCACAAGAGCCTTGGGATATTTGGGATGAAAGATGCACGAGTTTGCGTTTGGATCCAGGTGGGAGACCTTATGAGGGATGGATACAATGTTTACTGATGGTGTTACTTGGGAGTCTACAAGATGCTCCTTGTGTCGATACTATGCAGGGTAGCCGTGGATTCATTTTGACCTCTGCAATTCTCAAATTGATTTGGGACCCTGGGATTACAGTGACTGGCAGTTTAGTGATTGTTAGAGGATGCTTTCAAGAGGTCTCTTGTGATGGTACCTCATTTACACCGTGGTTAGTCACTTTACTTATAGGAGGCTTCCATGGGATATTTTGGGATGGTACCGTGCAGTGCAGTGCTTTGAGAAGAGGGTGCTAGAGATCTCCTAGGATAATTTGGGACTCGGGGATCATCCCTAGATTTAGTTGGTTTAGTTGATTGATTGTGGAGTTGCGTTGACATTGCTTGAGGACACACAATATTTGGCGAGGGAGGACTGTAATGTTTCGTTATTGATAAATAGGGAATTGACTGAGGACATTTAATACCAGGAGCATATTAAAAAAATTATTCAGTATTATTAAGTCATCAGTATAGTAAAGAGGGCCATCAGAGTTATTATCATAAATCATGCAGAGCATGCAAGCTTTATTTATTCAGTCTTTAGTCAACGAGGAATTAGAATTGCATGCATGCAAAAAGTAAAGTTCGAACCCTAAAAGTGACATGCAAACCCTAAAAGTACATGCTAAAGCTATATAAGAAGGGTCATTGAACCAAAAGGATCATCTATGATTATTATTGTTGATTTCAAGTTTTTGAGCAGCAACAATAAGTGTAGCAGCAACAGTTGGGGTTGAAGACAGTGTCTTCAGCTAACAACGGTTTCAACAATGAAATATATATGCCCTAATATGATTATTATTGTTGATTTCAAGTTTTTGAGTAGCAACAATAAGTGTAGCAGCAACAGTTGGGGTTGAAGATAGTGTCTTGAGCTAACAACGGTTTCAACAATGAAATATATATGCCCTAATCTCTATCAGGGTAGGCCTTCCAGATCTACTATCGACATTCATCGTATTCTTCCGTATTCAGTGATTCAACACCCACAAAACATCTATTTGCAGGCTCATGTTTTGTAGCTGGGGAATAGCTGGAAGACCCCAGAAGGATTCGTTGGGACCCTTAAGCCCAGTTTTTCCTCCGCATATCATCACCATTTCTCTCAGCAGGCTTAGCACATCATACTAGGTGATTATCATCTCATTGCCAGCACATCTAGGGCATCCAACAACAGATTCGTGGGGAAGAGGAGATGTCACCCTCTCAGAGCAAAACAATTCACTAGGTGCCTCAAGGAGGAAAAAACTTCTGCATGTGACCACCATTCTCTTCGATAGGTGAAGACCAACATCCCGACAAAGTTTTAGCAGCATCAGGCACCTCCTCCTCCAAAAACGTCAACATCTTCCTGAAGAGGGAACACATGTAGCTGGGCGTCAAACTGAGGAAAACAACACTACATTCCGGCACACTTTGCATGCATCATATCTGTAGAGTACTATCAGCTTATTTATCAGTGATAAGTGTACATCTGCTTACTGAAAATCTATACCCTATAATGTCTCCAGATTAGCTATATTTTAGGGCCATTTGGCACGACAATTTTGCATGCACTTTGTATTTAGCTATTTGCACATCATTGAGTATATGAACAACGACTTAGTAGCAAAGAACCGTAGAATATCGGTTTGGGATATTACAAGGAGCTAAGGAATAATGGGTCAATTCCAAATAAGTTCTAAATTAAAACATAAAGAGTTTTGATCCACTCAATAGTTGGCATGTTGTCGAACTTTGACAAAGTCTGGCACTTCGACTCCTTCGACACAACCGACTTCGACTACTTTGACACAACTGACTTCGACTACTTTGACAGGTTTCATGCTCGACATACAGCATCTTGACATGCATTGTCGACACTGACGACTGTCGAACATCGACATAATGTCTCTATATCTTCCAGTCGTTTGCGACGGTTGAAATTCGAAACCCTTATTACTTCTTTTGTAACTGAACGTAACGGGTAGTTACCCAAGCGTCTCAGCATTCTGTATAAACTTGTACACTATTGTAGTATACATCAATCAACCTTCATGGAAAAGTAGTAATAATAGAAATTGGTTTGAATTCTTGCATATTGTCTATGTGCATACTTTCTGTCTATATAGTGTATTTCTTGCTTTATCTATTCTTTTTATTCTTTTGCCATAATAGTGCTAGACTCCTTCAGTTGAATTGTTGTCCTCAGCGTGCACCTGGGAACGACCTGGATCATTGGTATCAGAGCTTGTTCAGAGCTTAAGTTACCTAAGCATTTTCGTCGAAGAAACTTATGCCTGTTCAAACACGCTTGCAAACTCAACAACACAAGCAGGCACTATCTTCGACTTCAGAAAAGATGGCCGAAGAAGCAAACACTAGACATGCAGCTGAGGAGGCAGAGCAATTCATAGAAAAAGCACTGGCTCATCAATGAACTGAAATGTGTTTGAGATTGGGTTTAATGCTCCCCGTGAGTTTCGTGACATGGACTAATCACCTCCCGAGATCCTAACTTTGGCGATTGTGGCGGAGATTAAAACCTGCAGGTTTTGGTCTAATGACAATCGTGAGTCCAACAGATGGTATCAGAGCAACAGGTCAAGGGTTCGAAACTCACCTGACTCGCGTTGGGGCGGAGATTGTTGGACATTGGGTTCAATGCTCCCTGTGAGTTTCGTGACATGGACTAATCGCCTCCCGAGATCCTAACTCTGGCGATTGTGGCGGAGATTAACACCCGTGGGTTTAGGTCTAACGACAATCATGAGTCCAATAGAAAAGAGAGTTAACAAGCCTCCACATCACATTCAACTCTTAGAAACCAACAATTTGCTCAAAGAAAGCGGTGAGCACCACTTAGCCAAGATTACACAAGGAGAAATAAGAATACGATTTTATTTGATCCCATGATCTTGAGTCACAAATAAGTGAAGAGTGTCTTATTTATGTGACAAGACATACCTTTTCACTCCTCTATGTTGACTTACCTAAAATGTCTTAAAATGACTTAAAATTATTTTTTTAGGGTTTGTCACCTACAATTGGGTGACAAACCATAGAATAATGATAAAAATGATGAAGTGCTGCAACATGATGAAAAGTTGAGCCTAGAAGGAGGACGTCATGCGCCATCTAATCCCAACATTGTGCTTTTTCCTTCAATGCCCTCCTTTAGGTGGTACGACCTCTTTAAGCTTTCAAAGAAGGTGGACTATTTGACCTCAATGACTAGGATGACCAAGAGGAAGGGGTAGTACAAAGAAAAATAGGTCCAAGGGGATATCCATTAGGTGTGCTAAAGCGGGTGTGACAACTCTTACATGCGCTATCACCTTCTACATAGCATAAACAATAGTGTGGCTAGGAGCCTCTAAGCCATGTGTCCTAATGGAGTCATCCCAAGAAGCATTGAAGCACCAATATAGGGCACAAATACCCAATATGATGGGGGACTTCCACTCATCAAGGGGTAGTCAACAAAGCTACTAAGCCAATACTCCTTGAAATGAAAACCGAGAAGGCCTAGCATGACTAGACCAAGGGTCTTGAGCCCCACTAGACCAACACTTTTACATAAAACAAACCCCAACTTGGTATTTACAATGAAAAAAATACCCTTCTTTGGTACATCTAGTATGGCACAATGCAGAGAATACGGAGGGTAACAAAGTCAAACAAGATATGCAATGAATACTCAATGATTTAGAAGGTTTAAGAGCAATAAAACTTGATTTTGATTGTTTAACAAAGTAAATCAATTTTATGCAGTAAAAACCAACAAAATAAACTTGGGAGAAAACCCAGAATTGATTGTGGAAATATCCCCAAAAATGTCTCCTGACGATCAACAACTCAAGGAGACCAAATAACATCCCCATGTCTTCATATTAATTTAATCCTTCACATACAAGAAATGGCGGGCATTTGAAAATGGTCTTTTCAAACTGCTAATTCAACACTTAGACAATAGCATTTTTCTTTCTATTTGGAAGGTTGATATTTTCCTTATCTGATCACCATAAGGAAAACCAAGAGCATGGCTAGATAACCATTTCAACAATGAATAAGACCATATCACAAGATAAATCTATTGACACACACACAACCTCTGGCAAGTATTTGAAAGTGGTCTTTCAAACTGGTTTTATGACAAACAAATTTCCTCAACCCTTAGGTCACCAAGGTGATTTTATTTTCCTTCAAGTTTGGCAAGTGAGGTATCCAATAGGTAAAGGACAACTAGATGAATTCATCAAGACCTATTTCATCCTCTGAAACTACTTTCTCTCTCCTTGGCAGGCATTTTACTGAGACAGTGCAAATATGGCTGGGAGGCACTTTTGGCAGGTTCATATCTTTCTCCTCAAGGACCCTTTGGACAATATAGGACCATGGATGGATGCTCCAACAAACCCTCTAGAGGACCACACTCTCATAATATTTTTCACATCACCCTATGAGATAGGGAGTGCATTACCCTAAGGCCAATTTCTTGATTTGGTCCCCTCTGACTAAAACCCTGTTTTGGCAAATCATTATTTTTTCATCAAACTTCTTTAAGAACTGAGACCATGGTGAGATAGCCTCTTCAGCAAGATCTATGATGATAGATTCAAATAATTTTTATCATTCACCTATAAGGTACGGTGGGCATTTTCCCAAGGTCACCTGAGCCAGTTTTTCCAACACTTCGACAGATTTTCTTAGTCTGGTCCTAATCTGCCTAAAACACTGTTTTGGCAGGTCAAAAACTTTTTCTCCAGACATGATCAAGGAGAACTAAGGCCATGGTTAGATAGACAATCCAACATACTACAAGATTACCATAGGGAACGGGCATTTTCATTCTTCTACAACTTATGGCGGGTATTTCCATAAGGCAGTTTTTACTAAATTTCCTATACTTAGTCATTTTCCTGTTTTTCACAAAATTGTCATATCTTTCCAGAATGATGTCAATTTGTAATCCTGACTTCCTGATAGCACTAGGACACCATCAAGTGTATTTCAAGCCTCATCACACATGCCACATCATATATGCCATGTCATCACTTTCTTTGACATTCCTTTGTCTTTTATTGAGTTTGCCCTGCCATCATGTCTTGGTTATTCTTTTGACATTCCTTTATCTTTTACTGAGTTTGCCCTGCCATCATGTCTTGGTTAGTCCTTTGTCATCATTGAACTCCTCTTGACATCAATGACAACTACTGCCAACTTATATTGTCATATTTTCCAACATAACATTCCACTTTTGACATGTCAGAAAACTTACCTTGAGGCTTCTTTCCCTTCTTTTGCTGATGGAAAGGATTCTTGAACTTCTTTGTCTTTGCTGCAAGTGCAAGGTTGTCTTCCTTGGTTACCTTGGCTGTAGTCCTTCCCTCTTCTTCTATGCAATCATGCCAGAGCCTTTCAAAGGTTGGCTGATTCTCACGTCCACTGACAGATGCCATGAAGGTTTCCCAAGAGCTTGGGAGACCATCAACCACAATTTGCACAAGGTTATCATCATCAATAGTAGTACCAATAGCAATGAGTTGATCTCTTACCTGTGCAATCTTTGTGAAGAAAGAACCGACACTTTCGTCCTTGTTCAACTTCAAAGTTCGTAGCCTCTTTTTCAAGACTCTCTTATGACTGGGAGCCTTCTTTTCATATAGGTTGGCCAAAGCATCAACGCATTCTTTAACAGTCTTCAAAGGTGTGATGTTGGGCATCACTGTTTCTTTAACAGAATCATAGATTATCCTTCTAGCCTTACCTTGTTTCCTCTTGTAAGCTATCCTGCCAGTATTACATGTTGGCTCTTCTACCACATTAAAAACAGTGTCATCCAAGTCATTCTCTTCTAGAATGGCTATTAACCTGGTCTTCCAGGAGTTGTAGTTTGTTGAACCATAGAGCTTCTCTTCTGGTCTTAAAACATTGACAGCCATCTCTGGAACTTAGTCAAATGTTAAGTCTGCAAAACTTATCCCAAGGTCTAGGAAAACAACAATAGTGTCCCTTTACTGTGTTTTCACATACTAAGGTCTGATACCATGTTGAATTTTAGCATTAACATGATACTTAAAATTTTGCAGACTAACTTTAAACAAATGCCAAGTGCAGTAAATTAACATTCATCACATCAACACAATGGACATAAGAGTTTTTCACTGGGGAAAACTTTAAAGGACAAAAACCCCAAAAAAGCATTAGTAACCCATCTCGTAAATGAGATGACTAAAATTCTTCAAAAAGTTTGACAAACTCTAACAGGGTTTTCCACAATGACAGAAGATCAAATTTCCAAATTTACACAAAGAATTGCCAAGTCGGCTTTTTCCAAAATTAGGGGCTTGCTGCCCTAAATTTTCTCTGCTGCCCAAATCTAACAGGTTGCTCGAAAACTCTGTAAAGCCTGCCCTGCTTGTTTGTACTGTTTTCTGCCTTCCCGTACAGTTCAGATCTGCTCAGATTTGCCTGATCTGCCTGGCTGTATTGTTGTTTGTCCTTTTCTCTGCCCGACTGTCGATTTTCTCTTGCCCGCCCTGCCTAGATCTGCCCGATCTGGGATCTACTGCTGCTTGAGGGTTAGTAGCCTTGGACCAAGGCGTTAAGGGCTAGCCTGATGGCCTGTTGGAGGCCCAAAAGCCTTACGACTGCCACAGGACCCTCACGGGTCTGCCTTCGGGTTGCCTGGAGGGCCTATTAAGCCACAACAACCCTTAGAGGCTGCCCAGAGGTGCCGAGAGGGCAGGGCCCTTTAGTGGCCTGCCTATGACATGTAGAGAGAGGGCCGAACCCTCAACCACTTGCCTGGAGAGAAAAGAAGCAGCCCATGAAGAGAGAGAGAGAGTTGCCCAAAGAAGATGCTGAAGATGAGGGTTTGATAAAACCCTTAAGACAGAAAAAGTAAAAACCCTAACTTAGGGTTTGTCTTCAATGGAGGATGATGATGCCCTAGCTAGACTCATCCATGCTAGGGCACTTTGTATTTTGCATCTCGTACCTTTGATACAGTTTTATACATGTTTATGAGGCTTTAATACTGCTTGTATCTTTATTTTATCTTAGTTTCAACACTTTCTATGAGCTCCATTTGCACTCCTAGATTGCACTCATACTTGATGTATCGTCTAGTCCCATTGAGCTACTTTTGTCGTCATTTGTTGGATATTATTAAAATTGTCTTATCATATCTCATCTTCCTTGCCCCAGAGTCTATGTCCAAATTATGTAGTGCATGGTAGATTTTCTCATTCCTGACTCGACTTTTGTTAGTAGCCTGTGAACCGTGTTCGAAACGCTATCACCTTGGCCCTACTGGCCCATGGAATTATGGTTCCAGTCACTATTGTTGAACAAACTACCTTTGTGCACATTACTTGTCAAAGTAGAGGCTCTACTTTGAGGGCACACTATCCTACCTGATTTTGACATGTTGTAATTTCTTCTTGATGAGTAGATACCAGAAATGAATGGAATATAATGACAAAGGTGGTGAAGACGGCCTTCAACAAGACTTATGAAGCACACCCAGTATTAGTGCACCTAGCTGCTGAGTGTGGTGGCTGGTGTTTCTTGTGATCACTCCTTGATATGTTTACACAAGAAATTCTACCTCCTGTCTGATGAATGTTTGGGAGCAAGTGTCAAAATGATGGCTTATCAATAGTCTATTCGTCACTAATTAAAATGGGAGAAGAAAGACGGGAAGGGAGTAGTAGATATTGTGAGAGGGGTGTTTCATAAGGTGCCCAAGTAAGACTTCCTGCCTTCCTTGGGGACATCACCCATGGCTATAGAAAGAACCTTGTTCACAATCCAATTTGCACTTTGATTGGATGGTCTCTTGACATGTACAACTCTGCTTTGAAACCATTGATTCCACTTCTACATGATGTGATATGGCTAGATATTTCCCATGATGGGCACTAGGGGCCCCAGGTGTTACCATAAAGGAGATTGAGCATTGTTGGCACCTTTCACACACCTCGGGGGGTTAGTTGGTGAGGCATAAATCTTAAAGCCACTGGGTGCATCCTTCTGGGCAAGTCTTGAGTTGAGATACTGTCAGTCAACACTAAACTCCTCCTTCTAGGTCAACTCCTAGCGAAGCCAAGGGGGTGGTCCCTATTAAAGAATCTAAGGCTTTTAAGCGAAGAAACAAAAGATGAAATTAGTCTAGGGGTTTAATGAATTACTAAGACAAGACTTGCAATGATTTAGATATCTTCGACAACACATGAAATTTAAAGCATTCACAACACATTGATTAATTTAAGCAGAAAGTAAAGATAGTAGACCAGTGTCATGGAGTCAAATAATGTTGTAAAGGTAAATGTTGTGCAAGTGTATCTTGTTCAGTTTTAGTTATTATGGAATGAATGGGATTAAGGAGAAAAGGGGATTCTCGATATACCGTGAGGTATGGGGAATATGTCGAGATTTCAACTAATGTGACTTCGCACAAGGATGTGTGGGCTAGATGGAGTCACAAGGGTGTGTCCAACACTACACTAAACGAGCGTGTAGTCTGACGGGGCCCCGTAGTCACTTTCTAGTTGTTCCCGCTTCCTTTGCAAAATTTTCCCACAAATAGTGAAGCTCAAAATCGTCGGATTTTCGTTATGTTTTGTGGGTGATTGATTTTATTAAAATGAATTTTTTTATTAGATGTGAAAGATTAATGAGTGCACACTTTCACTTTTGGTTATCCCAAAGCTTAGGGCAAACTTGTGATGGGTGTTGCCCACCTATTTCGACTAGGTGGCAACCTCATGTACATTGGAGATGTACATTTTTGTTCAGTTGTTCCATGGAAAAATCCTTGTGATTTTTCACCTTGCAGGGCAATTTACCCCTTTGTACTCGAAATATTTGCTCCCCTGTGTGGGATAATTATTGTAATTTTATGTTCTAAGTATGGATCATATGATATGGATGCCATGTCATGGACTTTATCATTAGGGAAGTCCCCTCATCGAGTGTTTTTCCCCTTCTATTAAATTTTGTTCTTTAACGATTTTTATTGGTTGGGTTTTCACTCAAAAAATCCTCCAAAGTGGTGACGGGCGTTCTAGTAATCGAGTCCATGGGGTGGCTAAGGGTTCAAAGTGTTATTCATGATCATACTAGACATATCCTAGAGTCTTGCGGAATTTCGTTGAGTCTAGTCAGTCTTTTTTTAATTTTTTAACCTCACCGTCAGGGGTTAATTAATTAAAGTTTTGATGTAATAAGGTTGTCACTTGGTCCTTGGCATTTTGTAATAGGGGTATGAGTTCAAAAAAGAAATGCCATATCAACCCCTAAGCCACAGGATCAAGACCCATGTCATTCGGACATGTGGTTAGGATTTTAGCCCACTTTTGGTCCCACTCAGGCAAAAACCAGGATTAATTAATTTAATTGCCTGGAGTGAAAAATGCAAAATTTTTATTTTTGGGCCAAAAGTCAAAGTTAGGGGCTCTAATTTTTCCTAAAGTTCATTCCTATCAAGGTTAAGGAGAAATAAACCCAAATGGGGCCCACTCAAAGTGGAAAAATGAATTATTTAAAAGAGGGGACGTTTTTTGTTGTATGTGGGTTTTTTCCATCTTTATAAGGAGCCCCTCCCCTTCTTGGAAGCTTCCAAAAGGCCCCCTCTTGGATGGGTGACACTTGGCCATCATCCAAGGGCCTTCTCTTTAGTTTTTTAGCTATAAATAAGAGGCTTCTCCTCTCATTTTAGCATGAAGGTTCTTGGTAGCATGGTTATGCTGCCAAAATTTTTGCTTCTCTTCTCTTCTCTCTTTATTCTAGCATTTTGCTCAAGCCATTCTTGGCTCATCTTTGTATTGAATCTTGCCCTAGTTGGGTCTATAATAGAAGAAACTCTTTGGAGGAAATCTCTTCTATGGTGTGTTGGCTTCCCTATGTTTTTAATTAAATTTTTCCATAATTTAAATGGAAAAATTCAATTTGTAATAAGTCAGCCATCCGGGGTACGTTTTCAGTGATTGAAGGCTCTAACCTTAAGTCAAAAATCATTCATGATCAGCCAGCCAGCTAGCTCCAAGTTTCAAATCATCATTCAGCCACATAACTCATATTTTCTCAAAAAAGGTCAGTTTTGGGGAAAATATTGATTAAATAATAAAAATGATTATTTTGGAGAAAACCCAAATCTCTCTAAATTAATCCGAATTCAGCAAAATGAAATGCAGAATGACATGTCATCGGGCATTAATGATGATTGGAGTTAACAAAACTCGGCTTCAGTGAGCATTCAGTGAGCATTGAGTCCTCATCCACTTGGCCAATTCGCCTTTTTCAGTGATGACCACGCTTGGGTGAGTTGGACCTTGCTCATTGGCTTGGTGTTTTGATCGAGGTTGAACTGAGGCATGTATTGATGATCTCCAGGTATTGGCTCCTCCATACCTAGCCTGTGGCTCCTCCAAACCTTCATGCTCGCCTCTTCCTTCAAGCTCATGCCTTCATCTTCAAGATCATGCCCCTCTCTCCTCAAGGAGGTGTCTTCACACGTGTGAGCTTAGCATTGGTTGGTTTTCAGAGTTCAGGGTTGGAGTGGGGGCGCCTTGCCTAGGTGGAGGCCACCCCTCACTCACACCCACTTATTTTTAGGTTTGGGCTCTTAGTTATGTGTCGAGCCAGTTAGGTTTGGGTTTTAGCTTGCTCTCTTTGTATAAATAGAGGCTCTTTTAGCTCTATCAGTGTGGATGATTGATGTAGAGAACTTCTGGTGAAATATTGTAATGCTTGTTGCTCTCATGCAACCTATCTTAATAAAGAAAGGCTTTGGAGGCTCATGCTGTGTAGATCTTGGATGCATATGTTTCGGTTAATGAGGTGATATTATTTCAATTTCTTTGCTTTTGCTAATTTGTGGGTATTAATACATGCTTTAGAGGGCTTATAAAAGCATGTAAGAATAGGTATTTGCAACTTTCAAGTTACCTATTTATTCCATTTACTTCTAGAAGTCTTAAAGAGCATTGTTTTGTTCAGTTATATTTCATGCTTTTGTGATTTCATTTAGTAAATAATACATGATTTAATTCCCGTTTTGGCAAGTGTATAAGTCTTTGTCTGTAGATCACTTCACTGTATCAAGTAAAAGGTTGAACTAAGTTGCATCTCCTTTTCTTGGAGCCAAACATACGTTTCTAGCAGCTATATGCTATTTGGGATCCAGAGTGGTTTCAAAGATTCAAGATCCAAGTGGTTTTATCTTCTTTATTCACCCTAAAATTAAAATTTTTCAATTTCTCCACTTTAGGTTTGCAAGTAAAAATCTGATCTATAAGGCTAATCATTTGCTTGCTCTCATTTCTAGATCTAGGAAGTGTCACTTTCTTCCATTTTACTTAGATCTAGTTAGTACTTGAAGTAGCACAAAAATTCCTATCTTTGCTTAAGTACTAAGTGTAATTTTTAGTGTATTGTATTGTCTAGTCCATCATTTTGCAGGAAAATAGCTCGGTGGTTTTTCTCTTTTCATGATAGGTTAAGCGGAAATGTTGGTAAAAAATTAAAGATACAAGTTCCAAGAAACATTCATTTTTCTCCTTTCTTCAACCCCATTCTCCAAGTTGCCTTGAAGACATTCTCAAGACCACAAAATGACTCCAAACTTCAAGCATTGTAAACAAATTAATAAAGAGCAAGTGGGATCATGGCTCCCACACCCCTCTTCCCCCATTTGGGGGAAGCTTGTATCGTCTCCTTATTTTCATGTTTTGCTTCATAATTTGCTAAAAGTAGAATATGATAGAATAGTTTCAAATTGTTAGAATTTTGCTTTTCATTGAACTTAGATAGTTTATTTCTGAAAAGTTCATCTTTCATAAAATAGAAAAGATAAAAAGTTTCTTGTTTTATTGCTCAAGTTAAATTCAAAGTTTTATTTACCTTTTTGATATAATATTGCAAAACCTAAAAAATACCAAAATCTCTTGAATCTCACTTTGTGGATCAAGAGTGCTCTCTATCGGAGAGTTGCTTCTTTTTTGTTATCTTTTGTTTTGTTTACTTACCCCCATGCTCTTCCGATTAGGGCCTAAAAACCTAAAAGAGACTCTTGGGTAGATTAGCTCTTTTAATTTTTCTTAAGTTTAATCAATTAATTGCTAAAGTCTCTTGAACTTGCCATAACCGAAGTCAAGAGCATTCTCTATCGGAGAGCATAGTTAGTTTTGCATTTTCCTTGCATTAGGCATATAAAATAGCTAAGTCTCTTGAACCTTTGTCATAAGACAAGGTCAAGAGCGCTCTCTGTCGGAGAGTTTTAATTAATCTACTTAATAAAATCTTGCAACTCACATTCCCATAATTAATTAACTTCGTTGATTATCCTTCACCTAGTATGCTCTGCCGACTTTCGGGTTGGGCTCGTACTCAGAACGGTGAACGGACTTGCTAAGTTCGCAAAGAAAAGCATAATAAAACTTAACCCCATAACCAACGCACCGGCGTTGTAGAAAATTTCATAAGTTTTTCTTAGTAGAGGCGCCGGAACTCCCCACTGTCTAAGCTTCTCAACTAGCTGGTCAATCTTCGCGATACTAGCCTGGGATACTGGGTGGGCCGTCATGTCTCCAATGGATTAACTTGGAACATTTTTCCGGCTATTGAAAACCTTTCACTGAAACCATAAGCAAGATCATTTAGAACACTTAAAATATATCAAGAGCACTTGCACAACGTTACATCCACTAGCTTTATTTCAGGACTTGGTTTTATTTCATAAGGCATTGCAGAGCTTTGACTCCATAAAGGCACTGGTCTATTAATCTATGCGTGATTGTTACATCTGGATCACTTGTCTTTAGCTTATTTAAATCTTTATCTGTGAATGCATCTTTATCTTATAAAGTCTTCCATAAAGGCACTGGTCTATTAATCTATTCGTGATTGTTACATCTGGATCACTTGTCTTTAGCTTATTTAAATCTTTATCTGTGAATGCATCTTTATCTTATAAAGTCTTGATATATTGTTCATCTTTTAATCTAGTACAACAACGTGGATTGCTTTTTTCTTGTGCTTGAAATTCATAATTTAATCATTTCTAATCACAATAACTCCTAAACAACACCCATCTGCATCCATAACCATTAAAAACACTTTAACAACTTAAGAGTCATAGAAACTCTTTTGTAGGGACTACCCCCCTTGGCTTCATTAGGAGTTAGCCTAAACGGAGGAGCTAGGAGTAGGTGACAGTACCTAGCTCTGTGCTTGCCCCCAAGGTCACACCTCTTCCACTTTCCTAAGTGAGGAGACAGCTTTTGGAAAGTTTCTGCTGCTGGTGTGCAATCGGTGGAGAACAGAGCACATTGCTTCAGTAGACTCAAGCTGCAATAAAGGAGAGTGGGGAGGTGGCCTCCACCTAGACAAGGCGTCCCCCATCCCTTCCTGGAAGAATCACCTATCAAATCAAAACCGGCCAAGTGTATCCATGTGATCAAAAACAAATCTGCATGAGCTTCTTTGTGGGAATTACGGCCGAGATGAAGCTTGGTAACTCTTGTGCATTGGGAGCCAAGCCCATGAGGTGGCCACGAATCAAGGTAATCGCCCCACCAAACCATCCATGCGTGCTCCAATCTTCAGTTGATGTCACCACCTAAGATATCAGCGCGAGCTCCAAACTTCACGAATTAAATCGAGTCTAAAACACTTCGCATGGTACAGCTTAAATCCACGTGAGAGCTAGCTCACGTCATCCCTCATAACTTGAAACCATGTGATGTATTGGATTAGGATTATATACCATGGTTTTAATTGATATCTACTACGTGGAGAGGGGTCCATGCATGCTAGCGCAACCGCAACCACCTCATAGGCTTACAACTATACCCATGCTTTCAACTATTCGTGAGATTTCCTTATGTCACCCTCCTCTTATATCTTAACCCAAACTTCAAATTTAAATGAAAGTTTCATTTCATACCATGTGGAAGAGGGTCGTAAGTTACTTGGACCCACATGCCAAATCATCTCCACCACTTAAAAATCAATTTTGACTTTTTAATATTTGGACTTCTGTGCAGAAATGTCCAATTTTAGCATTAAAATGCCATTCTGAAGCTCTTTTAGCCAAATACTGCCTCACAGGATGCTCTGGTTGCTCGACTGATGGTGAAAGTGGTCCTTGGAGTAAAGATGCTGCTCCGGGCTTGAAAATGAGCCCAACCATGCCGAAAACGGACTTCAGATCATATATTTTTTACATTTTCAAAATTCTCATTTAAACCAATAAAAAATGGCTTAAAAAACGAAGAAAATTATTTTTTTCTTGGAATTAGACGAAACTCTAGGGGGACCTAGTACATGTTCATACGACTCAATCAGAATGCCTAGCATGATGAAAAACACTGACACAAAGGCTTTAATAACCTCCCAAGGCCGAAACATCAAGACAACTACCCCAGCTTTGGAGGAGCGAGTGAAAACCTCAGAAATTATTGGTCATTTGTTCAACAGGCAATAATAACCAAGAGAAAAAACACTATGGGCTAGTCCGCTTGATGCCCAAGTTTGGGAAGCCGAGCCTTTTATAAAAATTTAAATGCTAGGACATTTTTTACAATTTCCCCATAGGGGATATGAACATGTATTTTACAAAAAATAAAAAGTTCAGGCAAAAACTGGTGAACTCTGGAACACACTAAACTTCTGAACTCTGGAGATGAGCATTCATCATGCTCGATAACTGGCTACTCAATAGGAAGTTCAACTATTGTACAAAATAGTTGGTAACATCTGGCTCCAACTGTGGGAAGGGTACTCGTTTGATTTATTGATTAAAGAGGGTGCCCGAGAATCCACGAATCTCTGGTACTTGCACGTGAACAGAACTGTCTTAGCCCCATGTATATGATAAAAAAAAAATATGCCATGATGAAGTACCATAAAATATTTTTCAAATCAAAGTGCATGAAATAAAATCTTTTCTTTTTCAGCATATAAATGAAATATGATAAAATACTAATATACAAAAGCTATGATACAATATACTCTACATGGATATGATACATCAAATATGGTACAAAAATAAATTACATAAAAATACAACAAGGATGGGTTGAGAAAAGCCTTGGGATGACCCCTTGGTCATCTTGGAGGTTGTTTCGATAAAAAGGCTTTAGGGGTTGCCCATTCATGGGAAGGCTTAATGTCTCTCCATCCATGGTGTTAAGCAGAAAAGAATTGGTGCCAGCATTAGCATGGATGATAAATGGGCCTTTCCAAAGGCTGTCGAACTTCCCATGCTTCCCAGGCTTCTCCCTTTTCTTATCCCATAAGAGAACAATATCTCCCACTTGGAAGGATCTTGGTTTAGCTGACTTATCAAAGGTGCCCTTTATACTCTCTTGATGTCTGAGTGACTGATCAAGGGCAGCTCTTCTAGCTTCATCCAACTCTATGATCTGATGGATCCTCTGTTCCATTTCCAATCTTTCCGTGCCATACTCACTCAAAAGTATGAAGATTGGAATCTGCATGTTGACCGGAAGGGTGGCTATGAGTCCATATACTAACTCAAAAACTGATTTTCCAGTTGAGCTCTTCTTAGTAATCCTATCTGCCCACACAACATACTTAATCTTGCTATCCCATGCTCTTTTATTGTCACCCACAGTTTTTTTAAGAATGGTCATTAAGTTTTTATTTGTGGACTCAGCCAGTCCATTGCCTTGTGGGTAATAATCTGATGAGTGGGATAGGATAATGCCATACTTAAAACAGAAGTCATTTACTTCTCCTGAACTGAAGGCCTTGGCATTATTGGTTGTTATTTTTAGGGGGATTCCGAATCTGGTGATTATTCTTTCCTCAATGAAATCCATAACAACCTTTTCAGCGACATTCTTAATAGGTATGGCTTCTACCCACTTAGTGAAATAATCGGTTGCCGTAAGGATCCAGCAAAAGCCATTACTAGAGTTATCCTTAAATTTTTCGATAAAATCAAGCCCCCATTGCTGAAAGGGGGCAAGGACCACAGCAGGTGTAAGGGGAAGTGTAGCCAGCTTCTGCTTCCCAATGAAAAGCTGACACTCTTGGCAACACTTGACATGTTTATGAACATCTGCGAAGATAGTGGGCCAATAGTATCCAGCTCTCAAGATTTTGTGGGCAGTTGTATTTGCTGCATAATGGCCTCCACAAAATCCTGAGTGGAACTTAGTCAAGATTTTCTTGGAATATTGTTCGTTAACACACCTAAGTATGATGCCATCTGGGTTCCTCCAGCCCAGGCCCTCTTGGGTAAAGCAATACTTAGCAGTTTTGAGTCTCAAAGCCCTTCGTTTGTGACCTTTGAGGTGATAAGGGCAAGTGAAATGGAGCAGGAAGAAAATGATGTCGGAATACCAATGGTTGTCAAGCTCTTGAAGTGCAGGGGTCATGGCTGGTTGAGGAATGTTGTTTTCGGCAATCATTTCTATGGCTTCTTCATTCTTTTGAGTGAGCATTTTAGCAAGACCCTGTCCTTTGATTAGCTTGGTAGGCTTTATTTCAAGGTCATACTCTTGGATTTTGGACACCCATGTGCCCCTTATTCCTAAGCAATCCCGTTGAGACAGAATGTCTTTCACTGCAGCATGGGGAATGTATCCAATGACTTTAGAGTATCCAATATAAGTTCTGAAATGTTTTAAAGATTTGACCAAGGCATAAGCCTGCTTTTCCATGATGGTATATTTCAATTCAGAGTTTTGTAAGGCTCTACTCATGAAGGCTATAGGTTGCTCGAACCCTTCGAAGTTCTTCTGGAGCAACACACCGGCAATAGTGTCTTCTGAAGCAAAAGAAAAGATCATGAAATCTTTCTTGTAATCCGAGCTGACTAAGACAGGAGACCTAGTGATGGCATCTTTAATAGTGTCAAAAGCATTCCTTCCTTCATCTGTCCATATAAACTTCGCATTCTTTTTTAGAAGAGCTTGCATAGGTTTCATGAGTTCAACTAGGTTAGGAATGAATCTCCTTATGAAGTCAGTGTGACCATTAAATGATTGAAGACCCTTAACATTTCTGGGAAGGGGAATCTTTTGTATAGCTTCTATCCTCTTAGGCTCAATTTTGACCCCGTCTTTGTTGATAATGTGACCTAAAAGCTTTCCTTCTTCAAAACCCAAGACTGACTTAGCCGGATTCAAGGAAATACCATATTTCCTACATCTTTCAAAAACTTACCTGAGATGACCAACATGGCTGGATCTTTCTTTCGAGAATACAGTGAGATCAGCTTGGTAGATCTCAATGATTTTGCTAATCAACTCCTTGAAGGCATAATACATGGCCCTTTGGAAGGTAGCTCCAACATTTAAAAGGCCAAAGGGCATTCTCAGATATTCAAAAGTGCCCCAAGGAGTTGTGAAAGTGGTTTTGTGTCTATCCTCTTCTTGGATGACAACCTGGTTATAGCTTGAAAAACCATCAAACATGGACATCATGCCCGATCTAGTGACCCGTTGGAGGAGGGTCTCCATGTTGGGGAGGGGGTAATTGTCCTTCTGACATGCTATGTTTAGATTTCTGAAATCTATACATATCCTTAAACTCCCGTTCCTTTTTCTAACTACCACTAAGTTAGAACACCACGTTGAATGTCTCGTAGGAGCTATTATTCCTGCTGCTAACATCTTTTCTAGCTCCTTCTTTGCAATGGGTGCCAACTTCGGATTTTTTTGCCTATGTTTTTGTTGGAAAGGCTTGCCTTTTTGACATTCAGGTTTCAAGGGAATGGTGTGCTGAAAAACATCTTCCCTATAACCTTTAAGTTTGTCATAAGTGAATGCAAAAACATCCCTATACTCTTTAACCAAGTTTATAAGGCCGTTCCTTTCTTTTTCAAAAGTACCTTTTCCAATTTTTATTATTCTTGGTTCTGTTTCCGTTCCAATGTCGATCTCAAAGTACTCCCCCGGGTTCGTTTGTTCAACACTACTTTTTCTTCAATCCTGTCTGTCAAAGATATTCTCTAAGGCGACAAAGCCACGTGTCACAGGATTGAAGCGGTTATCCTCGTCTCGATATTCTTTACGTTCCTCATGTTCATTGGCTTTATAACTGGAAAATTCATCAATATGATTAATAAATTTCAGTATTTGTTCATCATCCTGGAAAACCTGCCAATGTTCAAGATTATCAGGAATTGAAGGTCTAAAGTTGATCTCCAAAGGACAATCCCCCTCTAACATCTCATTTGATAGCTGAAGTGTCGAAGCTGAAACTGCTAGTCTGTCAACGGCACTATTCTGATCTCTAGGGATTGCTTCTATATTAAGGGCATCAAAAAATTCCATTGTGTCCTAGATTGCATTTCTATACTTCTTAAGTCTCTGACATTTACACGCAAACTGACCCTTAACTAACTAGACAATTAGGTCAGAATCCCCCTTAATACTAAGCAATTTGATCCCCATGTCCTTGGCAATCTCGATGCCTAGTAGAAGTGCCTCGTATTCTGCCACATTGTTGGTTGCTTCAAATTCCAATCTGAAAGCAAAGTTAAAAACCATACCCTCTGGAGAAATAATGATCACCCCAGCCCCCTTACCAGCTCTAGAGTAAGCTCCATCAAAGTTCATTTTCCACAATTCGTTAAATTTTTCATTCTTTATTTCTTCTTGGATAGGTTCCAAGAAGGTAGAGTTGATTTGATAGGTTCCATGCTCATCAATGTTATAAACATACTCGTTCAATGGTCTTTGAGGGTTTTTAACATGGTATCTCTTTTCTTTTTCGGAATACAACTTTACAAGTGAAAACTCAGATGTTGGCACAGTGGCATAGGTCCAATCCATTTGGATTAATCCTCCTAAAGTGGCACCCCACTTCCTAGAAAGCAACATTCCCCGCTTATCTGGTACGTCGATAATAAGGATGTCCATGGTAATCTGGATGTCCGAATACTTAGCCAACCTAACCAAATGATTTTCAATCATTCCTTCAACTTTAACTGGTCTAGAATCCATGGCACATACATTTTGGTATGGTCTTGTAGGGGGGAAGTTTGAAGATGGAGCTTTGGAGTAAGATCTCCTTATGTTTTTTCCTCTTGGACAAAGTCCAACTTTGTGGATCTTGAAAGACAACAGTGCTAGAAAAGTTCTTATGATGATGGAGATGAGATTGATGCAACTGAGCTCGCACCCTTCTTCAAACGGCAAGATCTGCTAAGACAATCAAACTCGAAACCCGGTGAGATCAAACAAAATAACTAGTATGCTGTGAATCTTAAACCATGATCAATATTTCATATAACTGAATACTTGTACTCATCTAGGTTAAGATAAACTTTGCATAATAATCCAAATTGACAGCTGCAAATGGAAGATCTTATGTTCTAACAATAGACTTCTAAAGCTAATTATTTGATTCACCATATGAGCAACAAATTTAAAACAAGGAAAGAAATCACCTCATAAGATAGACATCCACCAATGAAGAAACAATCCCATAGACCTCCAAAGTCGAAAAGCTTTATTCAATAAAATAATGATTACAATTTTTGCAGAGTTTCTATGCCCAAAAGTCCATCTTGTAGAGCTCAAAAGAGCCTCTACTTATACAAAAATGAAAGAAAATAGGGCTCAAATACCTAAATCCGGACTGCGAGTAATACCGAAGTAATTGAATGAGCTTGACATGATGATTTGGAGTTGAACTAAGCTGCAACTGAGTGTTGGAGTAATGAGGGGGGGTGAGGTGGCTCATCCTCCCTCGTAATGATCACCCAACCAATAGATAACCCACACTTCAACCAAAAATGGATTTGACCAAAGAGGACAAATTTTTGACGGATAGTTCAACTGCTACACTCTGATACTTGATCTGAAACTGACCGATATTGATTGGAATCATCATAAATGCTCCGTGCCATGTCATTTAGCCTTTTATTTTATTCAATTTGGTTTATTTTGGAGAGTTTTTTATTTTCTCCAAAATATTCATTTTAAATATTTTACTTAATAATTTCTCTGTAAATGACTTTTTTGAGAAATTATTAATTATGAGGTTGAATGAACTTCTGAAACTTGGAGATAGCTGGCCGGCTGATCATGAATGATTTTTGGCTTAAGGTTAGAGCCTTCAATCACTGAATTCGGGTTTCGGATGACTAACTTATTACAAATTGAATTTTTCTATTTAAATTATGGAAAAATTTAATTAAAAACTTATAGGGAAAATTAAAAAATTAAAAAATTAAAAAATAAAATTTTTGACGCGTCTTGTAAAATCTTTTCAACTTTTTTCTGAGGGTCCTAGGACATGACCATATTCTATTCTAACAATGTCTAGTAGGTTTATATATACTCAATTGGGCTCTAATAACCCCCCAAGGCCCAAAATTCAAAATCGGGCATTTTAGCTTTGGAGGAAGTAGGAGAAAACCTCGACAATTATACTCGACTATAGGCAAAGCATAATTGTCAAAGGCAAAAAAATACCTGGAATACCTTAGTTGAAATTCTACGTCTTAGAAGACCGAACCACTCAAAAACACCCTACTAGCACATTTTATTACAAACCCCGCGGGGCCATGGTCATAATTATTCAAAACAAAAACTGACTAGCCAAAACTGGCTAGGCACAAAGGCAGATCATCTGATACACTGGAAACAAACATTTGTCATGTTCGTAAAATGGCGGCTACTCAGCTAATCCAACTAAGTGCAAAATTAGTGGATAACAACCTGCACACAACACAAATCAACTCAAAGTACCCATCAACTGTTAATTAAACCAAATCAAATATAAACTATTTCTAAGAAAGAGATCTACAAAAATAAAACTAAGTGCAAGATCTAATCTATGATATGAAAAAATAAACAAACTAAGCTTAACAAGTAAAGATCTAACTACTCTACTTTAAACACTAGATACAGAAGGAACCAAGCCTAAACTAAGCAAAAAAGGGGAGGAGAAACAACGCCAGAGGAGATAGGAGAAATCAAAGGGCGAAAGCAAGGGAAAGGGGGCTAGATGAGCGAAAGGGAGAAGGGTAAAGTCAAGAGGAGAAGAAGGCAAACTAGAGGAGCAAAAGCAAGTGGGAGAAAAAAGATGAGGTAGGGCGAGAGCAGATGAGAGCTGGGAGATGAAAGTTGAGAGCAAGGAAGAAAGGGCTAGCAAGCAAGAAATTGAGAAGATTAAGGAGCAAACAAGAGAACTGGAAGAGGGAAGTTCGTAGATCCAGGTAACCAAATGTGTTTTTTGAAACTTTGTTGATGGAGGGAAGGAGAAGCTCTGACAGCTATGTTTCTTTCTTGGATTGGGAAGTGCTTAGAAAGACCTGCAAGATGAAGGAGATAGATGGAAAAAACCACTGGTTCATGAAAAAGAGCTTGATCTCAAACTTGTTCTTCACCTCTAATGATCCTTGCAAAACCCTTACAAACAATATCAAATCCAAACAAAATACTCATAAACTAGATTGTTAGCCCTTCTAGAGTATATAATGAAGAATGATTTAATAATTGAAAAGGCAAGGTGAGAGAGATATCACCAAAGACAATGTGAATCCACTACTCCAAAAACTCATGCATGGACCTCCAAAGTCACAACTTTATTTTAACTTCAAACAAATATTACAACAATTTTGGCAAAGTGTTCATGCCCAAAATCTCCATGAGAAACGAAGGAGGCAATGCCATCCTTTTATAACAAAACTAACACAACCTAAAACCTAAAACAGACTCAGCATTGAAAAAAGCCAACAACACAGTAAACAGATCCGATTTCCCAATCAACTCCATGCTTGGAGAGCACACTGCTTCAGTAGACTCAAGCTGCGATAAAGGAGAGTGGGGAGGTGGCCTCCACCTTGGCAAGGCGCCCCCCATCCCTTCTTGGAAGCATCACCTATCAAATCAGAACCGACCAAGTGTATCCATGCGATCAAAAACAAATCTGCGTGAGATTCTTTGTGGGAATTATGGTTGAGATGAAGCTTGGTAACTCATGTGCATTGGGAGCCAAGCCCATGAGGTGGCCATGAATCAAGGTAATCACCCCACCAAACCATCCATGCGTGCTCCAATCTTCAGTTGACGTCACCTCCTAACTTATTAGCGCGAGCTCCATACTTCACGAATTAAATCAAGCCTAAAACACTTCTCATGGTACGGCTTAAATCCACGTGAGAGCTAGCTCACGTCATCCCTCATAACTTGAAACCATGCGATGTATTGGATTAGGATTATATACCATGGTTTTAATTGATATCTACTACGTGGAGAGGGGTCCATGCATGCTAGCGCAACTGCAACCACCTCATAGGCTTACAACTATACCCACGCTTTCAACTATTCGTGAGCTTTCCTTACGTCACCCTCCTCTTATATCTTAACCCAAACTTCAAATTTAAATGAAAGTTTCATTTCATACCATGTGGAAGAGGGTCGTGAGTTACTTGGACCCACATGCCAAATCATCTCCACCACTTAAAAATCAATTTTGACTTAACTTTGACTTTTTAATATTTGGAATTTAGTTCAAAAATGTCCAATTTTAGCATTAAAATGCCATTCTGAAGCTCTTTTAGCCAAACACTGCCTCACGAGATGCTTTGGATGTTCGACTGATGGTGAAAGTGGCACCTAGGGTAAAGATGCTACTCCGAGCTTGAAAATGAGCCCAAGCATGCCGAAAACGGACTCCGGATCATATATTTTTTACATTTTCAAAATTCTTATTTAAACCATTAAAAATGGCTTAAAAAACGGAGAAATTTTTTTCTTCTTCTCGGAATTAGATGAAACTCTAGGGGGACCTAGTACATGTTCATACGACTCAATCGGAATGCCTAGCATGATGAAAAACACTGACACGAAGGCTCTGATAACCTCCCAAGGTTGAAACATCAAGACAACTACCCTAGCTTTGGAGGAGCGAGTGGAAAACTCAGAAATTATTGGTCGTTTGTTCAATAGCCAATAATAACCAAGGGAAAAAATACTCTAGGCTAGTTGGCTTGATGCCTAAGTCCGGGAAGCCGAGCCTTTTATAAAAATTTAAACGTTAGGACATTTTTTACAATTTCCCCATAGGGGGTATGAACATGTATTTTACAAAAAATAAAAAGTTCAGGCAAAAACTGGCTAACTTTGGAACACACTGAACTTCTGCACTCTGGAGATGAGTATTCATCATGCTCGATAACTGGTGGCTCAATAGGAAGTTCAACTATTGTACAAAATAGTTGGTATCATCGACTTTTGCCGATTTTTCCCGATTTTTTTGTCGATGTTGCCGAGAAGTTGTATTCGAGACCCTTGCCGACTATTTGCCGAGGTCAACTTTTTCAAGATTGGTTTTGATGATCTGATGATTGGCACTGCTACTCTTCTATATTGAGCTTCATTCGGAATATATCTTGGATTTTTTCTTTATCCATCTTATCTGCAGGAAAGGGAGGCACGCTGTGAAGGAGAGAGGGCGTTTTTGTAGTGTTCCACAAGGATGTGTCCCGCAAGGTCGGGGACGCGTTTCCACGTTTCCTGCGTCCCGGGGACTTGGGGACTCCTGGCGAAACGTTTCCCCCCCACCATGCCCCTGAGAAAATTGTTTTTAATGTTTTCCTATTATTTTCACTTTTTCCAATCCCTACTTGATACTACTTAGAAAGTAGATCAATATATTTAGTATTTACATTGCACAATCATGAATATACATCAAATGAATTATTATTTTTGATATTTTATTTTATTTTTATAATTTTAGAGATGCCCCCCCCCCCAAAATTCCCTAAATTTGGGGGTGGTCTCCACGCGTCTCGAATGTGCGTTTCCCTGCTCCCGCCTCCCCTAGTTTCAGAAACTTGGGGGAACATTGCGTTTTTGTGGGGAAACTCACCTTCGTCCCAGATTCTAAATGTTCAAATCAGGGAGTATCTTGTTCTTTATGATTTTTTATTCTCTTTTCTTCTCCGTATTCTGCAGATCTCGTACGTTTGTCTGATCGATGATCTCTCTCTGATTTGGCAGGTTGAAGGAGGCTCTAGGGTAACTGGATGGGGCAAAATAACAACAAGATCTTCCTTGGAAAAGTTCATTTCGATCGGAAAGCGACATTCTTCATCATTTCTCAACTCATCTACAAGATTTAGGTACGTCTCACAGGCAAGTTTCTCTTCCTTTATTTTCTGTATATGCATTGCTCATCATTCCATTACATTAAAACCCTCGTTTCGTAGATCCATAGGTTCCAGCTTACGGCGAGCTATAAAAATTAAAACCCACTTTGGAATTAATATAAAACCCCTAGATTTAAATTTTCGGCTTAATCAGACTTTATTCGCCCATCCAAAGCACTGGCCAACTACTAGGGAAAAACGCCCCCTGGGGAAAGTTGGTATTTCCAAGAACCACAAACTGGGTATTGTTGGTTTCAATTCCATTCACCTAATCTTGCATCCAACAATCAATCCGAGTGTCCAATTTCGCTTAATTTCGCCATTTTTCCCTAGATCCCAAGTTTTTTGCATAAACCCTAGGGCAAAATTAAGGCTTTTTACCAAGATGCTCAGAATCTCTTGGTTTTTGTTTCAAACTCTAATTAACCATCCTACTAAGAGATTCCACCAATTTTCCCTCGGCTACTCATTCATTTTCCTTGTTTTAGGGTTTCTTGGTCATAGGGACGCCCCCTAGGATTGTGTTCTCACTGGTCCAAAGTGCTGGTATCCTTGACTGGTGTGACATCCGAGTTCTTTCGGAAGTCTTGGATATCGTAGGTCACGACTTTGGCTGCCTTTCCTTTGTCGTCCTGAATAGGATCATCTCACGAGGAAACTACAACATTCGTGATAACAAGCCCCAACATCATCCTTGGTTGAACTAGAACATGTCTGGGACAAGGATTTAGGGATGTGTTTTTTCTCAATATTTTCCCTTTTTCTAATTTTTTATTAACCTTTTGCCTTTTTTGGAGAGAATTTGACGTAGGTGATAAGTAATTACATAAAACTTAGGAAAAGTGGGTGTTTTGAGTTTGAAAACGAGCACCCCCATGGAAAATTTGCCCCCCTAGCCACACTTTTATGACAATTACAAATTTCCCATTTAAACTCTTAAAAAATAGCCTAAGTTTACTGAAAAAATTATTTTTATCGGAAAAATAAAAAAACCTCGGGGGGACCTAGTGCAATGTTCACATGACTAAAAAAAATGACTAGCATGGTAATATACATAAACACCGAGACTTTACTAACCTCCTAAGGCTTAACCACTAAGCCAAATATTCCAGCTTTGGAGGTTGAGTGAAAAACTCGAAAATTATGGCGTTTGTGCAACAACCGATAATTAACAAGGGAAAAAACACTCTATAGTACTGCATTGATAGATAATTCTAAGTTGGCGAAGCATTTTACAAAAAATCATCATGCTACGCCAACTGATTACAATGTCTCCGCAAGATATGAACATTCAAAAATTTAGAAAAGGGGCCAAAATGGGCCTTGAAAGGGAACACTGATAATGAACAAGGGACTTGTTCACAACCTCGGTGGCTCACTGGAAATCCTCCTAAGTGCAACTTAGTGGACAACAAGCACCACTTTGGAGTCACCTTCGAAGATTACTTTCTTGAATCCAAGTCTCAGCACTTCCATTATTCTGGTTATAATCGCTTCTTTTTCTCCTTGATTTTCCATAATCCTGGTAATGGGTGCATCCATTTCTGCTTGATTGTTGGACTTATTCCAAGAAATTGATAATTAATTGCCAGAATATGCCCATAAGAATTCCTAAACATATGCCTCCAAATTTTGTTGGGGCAGGATTTCCTTTGGAAGCCCCTTCAAATTTTAACTTTATCCACTCTACTTGAGGAGGACCCCACTTTTGCTGGCTGTCCAGGTGCTTGATGCTATGTCCTTTAATGTAAGCCTCATTTAATCTTTGATTAACTATGGTTCTTTGTTATCAATTATTTGAATTTACAACTTATAATCAAACAGTAGTTAATCAACTTCACAGTAAAGACAATATCTAATTGTACTTTTGAGTCAGTGCAAACCTTTAGGAAACTTCAACATCTTTTTGGAGATCCACAAAGAGGTAGAAAGGAATGATGTTATTGAAAGCTACCAAATATGACATGCTCATCTGAGTGCTTCTTTTTCCATAATATACTTTGGTGATCAGGTTATGCTATAATCGTTAGGCCAAATTCCTATTGTTCAGTTCTAGCTTGCTCATGTTAAATAACATTAAATGGAAAAGTTAAAACTAAAGATAGAATATGAGTTTTGAGTTCCATTCCCTAGATGCTCCTTACATGTGGAAGTTAATATGTTTTTCAGTTTATCAATAACGTCCTTTTGGTTTCTTTTCAGTATTTTGAATTCTTGGGTAGGTAGATATTAATTAATAATGATTCAATTCCTTCTTCCCTGCAGGAAAGTATAGGAGATTTAATGGCTCGAGTATAGTGCAAGGCTCATTTATAGTTAAAGCATCTGGTGCAGATTTTGGAAGTAACATTTATGAAGAAGATGAGGACAAGAACCCACAGAAGAAATTTTCTGTTGATGGATCCCGAAGTGAGAATGATTCAGCACCGTAAGTCCTAGATATAATTTAAGCCTTGTAAACTTCAGAATCTTTATCATTTGTGTGGGCTATATAGATATATAGAATACATGCCAAATAATCTCCAAAGAGTCGGGGAAGTTTTAATTGTAGAAGTTTTGAGAATCTGACTTTTATTGCAAATTCAGAATTGTCACCTCAAACTCGAGTTTCCTATGAACTTTTCTACCTTGAGTTGAATCTGAAATATAAATTTACAGTGGCAAATACTTCACTATTCAATTCACAGGGCAGTCCAATAAAATAAATACTGAACAAGTGTACTTCATTGCAAGAATTTTTTAGCCCTTAGGGAACACTTTTCAAGCATATAACAGGTCTGAAAATACTCATTACAACATAGTATTACAGAAGTAAATCTGCCTCTTTAGTGTCTATTACAGGAGTAAATATGCCCCGTTAGTGTCTGTGCTTGTCAAATCTCTGAACAAAATCAGCTAGCTGTTTATAATAAATCTGCATACCAAACAGCCTTGGAAACTCATTCACCATGAGATTATAGGCTGAAAATCGGATCTGCAAGTCCAAGTTTGGAGAGGAAGGCATTTTTCAGATATATAATAAAAGCTACAAGTACATACCGATAGCTTATCACAAGATGGTACAAGATAGTCCTTCAAGCTTACCACAGATGACAAATCTCCATTGCTCTCCAAACCTTAGCTAGGTTATCTACTATCAATAGTGAACCCCCACTGGCAATACAAACGCCTGGCAAGGCAAGTGTCTAGCCATACCAAAGGCTCCACAACAAGCAGGCATCAACACCAACAAGTCCAGCCTTGATATTTCACAATGTTTGCCTCAGACAAGCTCTTCAAGCAAAGCATCTCACCATGCTCAAAGTCTTCACACTAGCAGTATTGTCTTCCTTATGGTTTACAAACCCTAGCCAAATTGTATTACACAAGTTCAAGGCTTAAAGGACAACTTTAGTGCTAGCCTCCAAGTCTACATATCCATACCAAGGTTACTTGGGAGCGGAAAGCGAAATTTTCAGAAGCTTCCGGTTTGGAAGCGTTTTTTATATAATATATATTTTTAATATATTTTGATGCATATATGCGAACAAATGCTTGTAGAATGTTGAATTAGTCATGGAAAGAATAAAAACATGAAATAAACCATAACATGATAAATCATAATACTATATAACATCATTCATCAACCATCAATGATTCAATCAATTATCACATGCTAGTGAATTCGTCAAACATAGGTCCATTATCCATAACATCAAGTTATCAACCTTACAGCTTTATAGTTCAACTTCAAACTTCAAACTTGAATTGCCATGCAATGTTCACAAAACATACCATAATAAATATAAAAAAGTCAATGACTCAAGTTCTCGAATCTCAACAATGCAGAAACTTGAAAGTACTGTAAGTAAGAAAAGACAAGAAAAGTAGATTTTATGGATGTTTCCTCTTGCCACGGGAAATTTCTAATTTCTTTTCCTGTGGTCTATGAACAAAAGGAGCGGGATTTTCATCCCCAGTAGCCACCGATGTTGAGCGGCTTGAGCCACGCCCAAGACTTGGTCCTGCATGATCCCCCCTCTTCTTCTCTTCTTCTCTGCTTCTCTTCTCTGCTTCTCTTTTCTTACAAAGTGATAATGAGGTTGGAGAAAAGGGCTTTATCCCCCAAAGCCCTCCTCCTTCCCTCCAAATTTATGGCATCATCACAAGGCAAAGCATGGAAACCACTGATAACAACCCACACTGATGACATATGCACTCTCCCCATACATAAACTATATAACAGTTCAAATGGGAGGTTTGTTGATGACCATACACTTTTACCTTACTCAAAGATTCTAGTATGATGGTTGATCCCCATAGTGATTAAGTAGGTGCATTTGTTTGCAACTCCTCTTAACAAGTGTAATAGTGAATGCATGCTACAAGGACAAGGAGACTGATTCCTTACACCAAGACTTAAAGAAGGTAATCACCTATGTCCATGTAGAAAAAGGCACAAACAAAACACTCCAAGACTGTTCTGGCGGATTAATCCTCTGAAAGATCCAATATGGTACATGGTTCATAGAAACGGCGTTTGAAGAAATCAGACGGCAAAACAAAATACACAGATTGGAGGTCGGAAGCATTTCCCTTCCGCAACGGCGGAAGTTTCCAAGCTTTTCTCCTTCCGCAGATCGAAGGCCGGAAGCTTTTCTCTTCCGCAACGGCGGACGAGCAGATGACTTCAACCTTCCGACTTAAACCCTGCAAGCGGTCGCGCGGGGACGTTCAGAAACGGTTTTTGTAGGATCTTGATGCCGTATGATGCCGCGTTGATAGGGAGATGAACAGTCGAGGGCAGTTGGTAGAAGGAGGTGAACAGTCGTGTTCTTGAGTGTTTTGCCCATTGTAACGGCAAAGAAGAGTATAAAGGAGAGTTCGTGAAGAAGCACAGACAATCGGTTTTTTTCTGAGTTATAGAAGTTGGGCAAGTTCCAGAAAAAAAGGATCCCCATGCTGTTGAAGTCGACCATCCCTAGTTGTTACTTGGCTTCTTTGACTGTTGAAGTCCAGTTTGTAACTTTCATAGAGGAGGTCTTAAAGACTTTGCTGTTGATACCTAGTTTCTGTGATTGTCAAGAGTCGATCTGTCTTCTCTGTTCTATTTGGCTTCTCTTTGCTTCGAAAGCCAATTTGTATTATTCAAGAGAAGAGGTCTTGGAGACTTTTGCCCATACTGTTGAACTGATTTGCAGAGTCCAGAACCATTTGTACCATTTAAAAAAAAAAAGAATTAATTGGATCGGTTCCCATTGGAGAGGGACCCGGAGACGTAGCCCAGTGGAGGGGGTGAACTCCGTTATCAATTCTGTCTGTGACTTTGGGTTCTGTGTTTTCTGCTTGGCATTTGTTTATCAGTCTTGTTTTCATTCCTGTTCTGAGCATTTAATCTTCTGCTAATACTGTCCATTAGTTAACCTGTTGCACGCATTCTTTTACAACAAACTTTTGATGCACTAAAGTTGAAGTCCTACGGATCAAAGACCTACCTTGAAAATAGTACCCATATGAAATTGGATGGTCACAAATTAGAAATAAGAGCATGCATTGCTTGTGCCTATCATCCATAGACAGATAGAAGGTATATTCTTGAGGGAATAAAACATCAAGGCAGACATGTAAGCAAGAAATATATGCAATGGATACAAGTGAAATATATCCAACTAGAGGGTAATATATTTGAGCTTTGAAAAATAGTTGTTTAAATAACTTGTTGCCCACCTATGATAAGGTTCCTGAAATGTTTCCATGATGAGAAATATTGAGAACTTGTAACCTTCCTTTCTCAATCATTTCTCATGCCTGTTTATGACACTAGGCCCCCATTTGACCCTTGTCCTATTAAGAATACAACGATTTCTAGAATATTTACGAAACATTGTATGATTTACAACCTGGTCTGAGATGATTAAGAGACATTTCTTTTACCCCATTCCAGTCAAAAATAAATTCAAAAAGCATTATGTGGGTATTACTTTGAACCAACTATTTTTTGTCTCCAAAGACCACAGAGTCCAGCTGTGTCTATTTGCTATCCAAGAGATTTAGCATAATATAGAATATTTTATGGTTTGATAATAATGCTGTCTAATTTACAATTTCAGATAACTTTAGGCATGATCTTATACAATTCATCTCTTCTATGGTGCTTACATTTTGGTCCAATGTACATCTTCAATTTACTGAAACAAAAAAAATGGTGAATAGTAATTTAGATGTTTGTAACATGCCTGGTTACCATAAACAGAAACTAGCTGAATGCTAAGAATCTCAAGCTTATATATTGAAGAGTTCATATCAGATTCTTCTGATCCAAGTTCCCAAGATACACCATCTTCAGGCAACATCATGGACACTAAGTCAGTATCATTGTCTTGGGGAGTAGAGGACTCTGTGAATAGTTGATCATTATTCAAACTACAATTTGTTACATCCAAATCTCTTGAATTAGACAAATTCTCCAAGAGTCCAAAAACCAAATCATGGCCCTCTCTTCCGCGGGCCGTGGGCGTCGTTTAATGGGGGAAGCGCTTTAGGAAGCGACGGGAAGCATTGGGAGCGAAGTTGGAAGCGTGAGAGGAAGTGATGGAAGCGTCGACAAAGTGCGAAGGAAGCGTCTGCTTCCGGACAGAGCATGAAGTGAAATTTTGAAGGAGGATTCACGCTTCCAAAATCGCTCTGGATCGGGAGCTATCTAGGAAGTGCGCTTCCGGTTAGCTCCTGCAGCGCTTCCTTCGGAAGCGAGCTTCCGGAGCAGGGGCGAGGGGGGGGGGTGCTTCCCCGCAACCTTGATCCAGATTCCATACTAGGGTTTGAGTTTTCAAACTCTAGGTCTTCAACTTTTGCATCAAGACAAGTACCAAGACTTCCATGGAACATCAAGAGTACAATAGACAAGTTTTTTTTCCAAGCAAGGTATCACACCAAGCTCAAGACTCCTCCACTCATCAAGCACGGTTACTCATATAGCACTTCATGATCTTTCCCTAACCTCCATGCATCACACAAGTACAAGGATGCAATATCACACAATGATTCGTAAAGCGCTATGGAAATTCCACTGGGACAGTTCGTCCCAATAGATCTTACAATAATATGAAATCTCTTATTCCAATATATTACTTCAGTGTTAAGATTTAATATCACTACAAAATGCTGAAATAAATTGAAATTTAAATGATAGTAGTAAGCAAATAACACACCATTCACGCAATGAACACAAGATGTACTTTGGGAAACCCCAATATGAGAAAAATGTAGCTAGAAGGTGAGGCTTGTTACATCACAAGCTAACACCTCTAAAGTGCAAGGTCTTCACTAAGGCTTAGTTGAGGGCAACTTCTAGAAGTGCTGCCACTGTCACCTTTACAACAACTCCTCTTAACTTCACTGCATAGGAGTAAGGACCTAGTACTATGGGGGATTCTCAAAGGTAACTAAGTTTCAAAGATGATTTGAGAAGTGTGTTAATTATGAAACTAAGTTGGAACTTCAAATTTGGATTATGAATTAGACAATGTTGATCTAGGGTTTTAATACTTAGTCAATTAAGTTTCAAAGATTTTTTGAGAAGTGTGTTAATTACGAAACTAAGTTGTGTTGCTGCTCCTGGTCGGCGTGCATGTGTCAAAGCCCAAAATTAGGCACATCGTCCAGATGTCAACTGCGAAAAGAGTAGCCATTGTCACCATGCTCCTCTCTTCCTCGCCTCAGGTTGGCTCTTCTCCAACTGAAGGGGGGCGTCCCTGGTGTTAAGATCGCTAAGGCAGGAAATAGTTGCGGAGAGGGTGATTAGAAGAGCCCGCCTTAGCGAAATGATTGTAGCATAAGAGTATTTGAATGGTTGACGGAAGGAGGGAAGGATCAAACCCCCCTAATGGACTAGTGCCGGGATACCTAAAGGGAGAAATGGAGTAAAAGGAGAACCCACGAGGGCCTTGTGTCAGAGGGGCAACTACTAGATCTTCTTCTTCCTAAAAGAAGAGGATGTGCTATGCAAACAAAAGAGATGCTACACAATCAAACTTGATAAAATGTAAGCATCAAACCCGTGCATGCACGCTCACAAAGGGGAAAAGAAAGCAACTGCTAGGATTTCCACCTTCCAATAGGATGGGAGCATCCGTTTATGGTCCCCGACGCAAACATAGAAAGGAAAAACCTCTAACAACTAACACTCAATAACACAGGTCAATGCCACACACCATAGAGGGTACTTGACTAAACAATCATAAAAACCCAAGTAGATATTTTTCTATTAAGCCTGGGGAAAAATCCTCCCAGTTTTTTCCATCATTACAATGAAGAAGACTTACTTCTTTATAGGCCAAAAGGCTCTTATTATTTTTCAAAAACAAAAAATAATAATAAAATAAAAAAAGAGAAAAAGTGGATGAAGTTTAGATCCACTTTTTCCTCCCCTTGAATACCTCCAATACATAATCAAAACCCCACTTATTAAAAAGATCTCCCACTTAAACTATTTGTTCCCAACCCAAAGTGGGCAACCAAAAAGGAATCAGGTCATAAGACTGGAGTAGCTTTCAACACGGGTCCACATGAAGCCTCCAACGCAAAAAAAATGATATTCCTTGGTAGCTCAACAGGGCATGATTCACCCGAATCTTCACCATCAGCTGCCAAGTAAAAAGCTTGATGTGTAATTGTGCCAAAACAGGTAGCAACGATGGCTGCTCCAACTTCATGTGAGTCGGCTAAAATAAAAAAACACCGATACGTAGACAAGTGCTGCTTGGATGCTACAGGAATGAGTGACTGCCAAACAAAAAATGACCGCAAATCAATCTCTGCCCGATCCCGTGAAAAGCTCTGCCCAACTGTGAATTGTGTTATCAACTATTTTGTACCATAGTTGAACCTCTTGTTGAGCTGCCATTTGTTGAACATGGTCAATGTTCATGTTCAGTGCAACAGAAGTTAAGAATGTTTTGCCTAGCCAATTTTCGCTAGTAATTTTTGTTTTTATGTTGAAATGACCATGCCCCATGGGGTTTTTGTACTAAAGTGTGCTAGTAGGGGTTTTGAGTGCGTCGGTGCCCTAAGACGTAAAATTTCAACTAAGGTATTCCAGGGAGTTTTTTCCCTTGTCAATTATGCTTTGCTTATAGCCGATATAATCGATGAGGTTTTCTCTTGCTTCCTCCAAAGCTGGGATGCCTGATTTTGAATTTTGGGCCTTGGGGGGTTATTAGAGTCCAACTAATAAATATGAACCCAGTAGACACTATTGGTATGTTCTATGGTCATTTCCTAAGCCTCGGGATACATTAAAACAATATCCGAAATTTTTTTCCCGGACGCATGGTGATTTTTATTTTTTTATTTTTTGACTACAGGGAATTAATTAAGATTTTCAATTAATTAAACCATTTTGACCATGGTTTAATTGAAAATTTTCAATTTGTAATAATTAAGTGGTCCGAGGGGTGTTTTTGGCAAATAAACACTTATTTTCTAAGCCAAAACATTCATATATCCCCTAGACATACTTATCCTAAGTTTCAGACTATTATAAGGCCTTATAATTAATATTTTCTCAAAAAACCCAAAAAATGAGAAATATTAATTAAAATAATAAAAAATAATAAATTGGAGAAAATCAAAATATCTCCAAAAAATGGCAAATTGAATAAAATAAAGAGCTAATTAGCTCGGCACGGAGCATTTATGATGATTCCAATCCATATCGGTCAGTTTCAGATCAAGTATCGGAGTGTAGCAGTTGAACTATCAGTCAGAAATTTGCCCTCTTTGGTCAAATTCGTTTTTGGTTGTGTTGCCGCCTGATCCACACTTTAAGACGCAGGAAAGTCACAACCTGCTATGTGTGTCCTTGGGGGCAAGTGAGAGTTGGGGACCACTGTCACCACAGTCCACAACTCCTCCGTTTAGGCAAGATCCCAAC
>LPNX010620547.1:824161-851377 GCA_001517045.1 Pseudotsuga menziesii
TCGTTGGATTCTACCTGCATGACCGGGCCCCCTACTGTATCTGCCAAGAAGTGAGGCATGGTAGGCCTGATAGTAGGTCTGCTGTATATGTGCGGAGTGTTCTGGATGTTGGTGTACACCATCTTTCCACTGCTGCTTGAAGATCCCCGCTCTACCAGTGAGGGAGGTGTACTGCTGATACCTGGTTCCGGTTTCGCTGACAGTCTGTTGATTGCATTGAGGACTTCTTTTTGTCCTTTGGCTAAGTCTTGCAATGCAGAGACCAAGCTGCGAAACTCCATCCGATCCTCCTCTTCTCCCATTCCTTTTCCCCTATCGGAATGTATACCTGTCTGTTCCATGTCTGAATTGGTATCTTCTAGTTGGATATCTTCAAATTCTTCTGTGTATCTACTCTTCCTCCTCCTATAGGCTACAAAATGATCTCCTTCTGTATTCATCTACTTTTCATCTCTTAAGCCCACAGCTAGCCAAGAAAATAGCTCTGATACCACTATAATATCCCAAATCCCGATATTTTCTATTTCTATACAAATATGCTAATACAACGGGGCATCCAAACTGCCAAGCAAAAATCCCTATTTTATAGGAAAAATTAGGGTTAGGGTTTGCGAGATAGAATGAACACTTACCACTAATAAGCCGGCTGAACTGCTCCGGAGAAAGTATGCAAGCACCGGATACTGGATCGGAAATAGGTGGATCTCCTCTGCTCCAGGTGAACCCCAGCAACAAGACGCCCCAGTCAGAAAAGGGTGACGCTCTCAAGGAAGGAGGTGTCCGATGGAATTGCGAATTTGCCGGGTCGATAGGTTTTCAATGCCAGAGAGAATGCCTGATGCATGCGGAGGTTCTGAGACCTCTAGGCAGGGTAGCGAATTGCTTCAGAGAGGCAGCTACTCACGCCTTGGAACCCCGAAACTGCTAATAACTGCTTCGGATGAGCCCTGATGGATCTGATAATCACTGGGTACCGGAGTATGAAGCTGATGATGAGAATGGTGCCTGATTTTCAGAAGGAAACTGAGATCTGAAGGCCTAACAGCTGATTAGGGCTTTCTGGCTGAAAACCCCCTCTTACGGCTGCACACGTGTCCCTGCAATGATCTAAACCACGTACTAGATAACTGATGAATGAATAGAGAACAAGTGGTGAACCTGTATGGCTTACCCGGAATAAGACTAGGACAGATGTTTCACTGCCGAAATCTTGTTAGCTGAAGACTCTGTCTCCAACCCCAACTGCTGTGCTGCTATCCAAGAGCTCCCAAAATAATCATAATCCAAAGTGAAGTCTCCTTTCGCTTTATCCTCTATTTATAAAGTTCAACTGCGCAAAACCTAATCTTTGACCTAATTAGGTCACTTTATCTTCTAATTTGCCGTTGACTTGCATGCATGCGGATGGAGACTTAAAGAGTGCATGCATTATTAAATAATGCTAGGATGGCATGCACGAAGGTGGCCTTTGGCCCCGGTGGCCCTTCTCAACCAAATGATGATGCCCTAGATCTTCTATGGATGGCATCAGTTCTTAGCTGATTCCCTAGCTGCCAGTAACCGCTCGAACCCACAGGAATCACATAGGTTAGCGGTTTTGGGGCCTTAAGGCCTAATTGGAAGAGGACATTACAATCTATGGTTTGAGAACACCGAATTTACGGAAATTTGCCATCAGAATCCTTAGCCAAACCTGTACAGCTTCGAGATGTGAGCGAAATTGGAGTGTATTTGAAAAAATACATGCAAAGAGACGGAGAAGGTTAGAAACTTGGAACTTAGAATTTGAATTTTGAACAAAGCAATTGCATTTAAATGTTTAATGCAATTTATGAATCTACGATCCTCTAGACTCTAAATTTTTTTTATTACCCTCTTATAGGTTGGAGTTCACACGTCTTAATGACTTGGTGTATGTTCATTACAACCTTAGCTTATGGATGGCACAGATACAGAAAGAACCTGATGCAAATGCCATTTCCTTGGACATTATTGATATATTGTCGAAGTGGAGGGTGGAGATTGAGACTCCTATCATGGAGGAGGCACCTGCATGGCTAGAGGAGGCGCAAGAGGAGGGGCAAGTGGAGGAGGAGGAGGAGGAGGAGGAGGAGCAGGAAGTGTTTGGAGGCACCATGGAGGCATCGCCACCACCTTCTACACCGCTTGATATATCTAGTCCTCCATCCATCACTCAGCGTCGAGTATTAGATGCAGGCTCAGGGCCTTCTACTGCTACTTCTAGTGCTTGGGGCAGGCCTGACAAGAGACCCATGATATTTTCCCGTAAAAGGGGAAGAGGGCATTGATATTAGATAGCTAGATGCTAGTTTTCCTCAGATACATTTATATATGTTATGTCATTTTGTATTGTTTAAACTTTATACACTTTTGACTCGAGTCCTTGATTGGACAACTATGATGTTTCAAACTTTCAGTGTCAACTTTGATGTATCGTTTTATATTTGGCATGACTACATGATGATGATATATATCTGTGCTTTCTTCATATTTATGTTCCAATATGTTTTTCTGATGTTATTATTGCTTTATATGTTTAAAATTCTAAAAAAAATGCATGTATTTTCTATTTGTCAATGTTTGCCGACTTTTGCCGATTTCTCCCGATTTTTTTGCCGATGTTACCGAGAAGTTGTAATCAAGACCCTCGCCGATTTTTTGCCGAGGCCGAGTTTTTCAACATTGCTCGCTACCAACCAAATCAGCGTGAGCTCCTATCTTGGGTTTGACGTCACCACTCACTCCTTCACGCTATTTGAATGGTTTATAAATTTTTTTTATTAATTGGATGGGGGTCCACTCAATACCAATCGCTAGCCTCTATTTTCATCACGCGAGCTAACTCGCACCACACGTGATCCCCTTCACGTCACCATCCATTTGCTAATTCGCATGTGCATGGAATATACCATTTGGACCATGGCTTTAATTTATAATATATTTGGAGAGAATGGGTCCCCCCATCCTACTCATCACCGCCACAAAATCGTGAACCCACTTTTCCCTCACGTCATCACTTTTTATAACAATTCGTGGTCATACCTTTAAACCATAGCTCAAGTCATATCATATGTTGAAGTGGTTACATGGCATGACGGACCCACCTTCATGTCACCCCCATCATTAAAATATATTTATTTGACTTTGAAATTGACTTTTTAAATATTTTGACTTAGTGTCAAAATGTCCATTTTTAGCATTAAAATGCCATCTTGATGCATTTTTAGTCAAATATTGCCTCATGGGGTGCTCTAGCTGCCCGACTGATGGTGAAAGTGGCCCTTAGGATAAAGATGTTGCTCCGGGCTTGAAAATGAGCCCAAACATGCCGAAAACAGACTCCGGATCATTTTTTTTTTACATTTTGAAAATTTCCATTGAAACCATTAAAAATGGCTTAAAAACCGAAAAATTATTTTTCTCAAAATCCAACGAAACTCTAGGGGGACCTAGTACATTTTCATACGACTCAATCGGAATGCCTAGCATGACAAAAAACATTGACATGAAGGCTCTAATAACCTCCCAAGGCTGAAACATCAAGACAACTACCCCAGCTTTGGAGGAGTGAGTGAAAAACTCAGAAATTATTGGTCATTGTTCAACAACCAATAATAACCAAGGGAAAAAACACTCTGGGCTAGTCGGCTTGATGTCCAAGTCCGGGAAGCCGAGCCTTTTATAAAAATTTAAATGCTAGGACATTTTTTACATTTTTCCCAAGGGGGTATGAACATGTATTTTACAAAAAATTCCGAACAGACTTCCAGGAAAAGGCTGGCAAACTTTCGAATTCTGATAACGAACAAGTTTACTTGTTCAATGCTTTGGCGACTCACCGAAAAATCCACTAAGTGCAAAATTAGTGGATAACATCTGGCTCAAACTGCAGGACGTGTGCTCGATCTAGTCTTTTATGCAAGGAGAGCATACGAGAACATCGGAATCTTTGGTTTCCACATCTTGTAAAAACATCTCAACTTGACAAGAAAAATTTCAGTAGCACAAGTTTTATGAAAAAGAGCCAATGATCCAAAAGTTGCTTTATTCAAAGGAATGACAAAACTTAACTGAAAAATTTATTTAATCTTAAGTACAAAAAGAAAATGCTAAAGTAAATTCTCACTTTAAGAAGCCTATTTTCCTACTCTAAGCATGAAAAATAAAAACAGTTATGTGTAATCATAAATCCAATGTAACCACCTAAGCATTTTATTAATGTAAAAAGATTTTTCCTTGTCTTTGGTTACCAGCCAAAACAAGAATATTTTATTCAAAAATGCAAACCTACGTGATGATCCAGAATGGGCGGGCTGGATGGGAAATCCTGGGCATGAATAATGTCGTCAAACTTCTTCCCAAACTGGTAGGTGCTTGCACAGGATGCTTCTATCCATGACTTGATAGTGTTGATATACAAATCGAGATGATGAGGCAGGTCGACTACTCCATCATGCTGATCGTCAAGGCTTATAAAATGATAACTCACTGTATAAACCCCAAGTTGCTCCAAAACATAAGGAACATCTATATGTGAAGACGATGGCTGAGGAAAAACTTCAACTAGTTGTACCCCATCTGATTCTTCACTGCACTGCTTTTTCAAGTCCTTATTACAGATCTCAGATACAATTTTGACTGATCATATGAAAACTCTGACTGTTCTTCTTTACAACTTTCATAAGTCTCAGAATAAACACTCCCCTCGCTGGACACATCATAGATGAGATTTTCAAAAATATTTTCAAAAGTATCATAGGTTGGATTTTCAAAAAAAATCTCATAGTCATCATCGCCATCTATGTTAGATATGAGAGATGCCTCATCACTAGTATCAAGTCTTTGGCTACACTCCTCATTGTGCTCAAAACAATCTTCTTCAAAAAGATGGGTTTCAAAGATATCACATGGGACCCAACTTTCCAAATATTTGTCATCCGATGGAGAGCATGGAGGACTCTCATCACATGACACTTCTAAGATTGGATTTTCAATTAAAGTCTCGTAGTTATCATCCATCTTAGATGTAAGGGATTCTTCCCCACTTGTATCGCATCCTTGGCTATATCCCTCCTCATGATCATAGTCATATTCTTCAGAAAAAAGGTCACAAGGTAGTAAACCTTCCAAACTATCATCATTATGCTCATTTGTAGGATTAGCACCAAAGTTTTTAGTGAGGTTATCCAATTGTTGACAATAATCTTCGACTTGACCCCAGGTTTCTACGGTGACAGGATGGAGCTGTCCAACTGCGTTAATGTACTCAGGCTCTCTTGAATATTGTTTTGCCTCTCTCCAACTTTCTCCGGAAATATTATGCATATCACCTACATAGTTTATGTACTCAGGCTCGCTTGATGATGCTTTAGGACCACAACCCTCTGGAAAACCATGCTCTTGAACATAGCATGCATAATAGCAAGAAGATTCTTCATGAAGGTCTTCACATGCCCTACAAAATGGCGTGTAAGTTTCAACCACATTAGTAGCCTCTAGCTGATGAGGAGGCCTCTGTTCATGGCTGGGAGGCTTTCTTTGCCAAGTTGGTTTTGCAAAAAAAGTTCTTGGAGTAGGCTGCGTCTGCGTTCTTTCCATAGTTATCACCTTGTTCTGTATTTCTTTTAACTGTGCCAAGTGTTTTTGTTTAGCTTGTTCCATGTTTTTCTTCATTTCCTTTTTCATTTCCAACATCTGCCTTTCATAAGCATCCTTCATAGCTGATAAAGGATATTTATCTTTGGGTTCATTAACCTTTAAAGGAGTTGAAGATCTCGAGTAACCATGGAGGTTGGACTCACCTGATGATTGCATGTTTAAGTCAATTTTAATAGCCATCTCTTGAGCTTGAAGCAAATCAGTGGGTTCCTTGTCTCTTATCTAATATTGCATCTTGCCACTAAGTGCCTCAATGTAATAAACCAGGATGGTTGGTGTAGTTGGTGCATAGGCAGTATGAATAGCTTTTGATAACTCAGTGAATCTAGTGTTAAATTCATCCATTGTTTCAGTATCCTTCTTCTTGATATTGGTCAGAGAGGCAAGTTGATGTCGAGGTTCCTTCTTCTCACCAAACTTGTTGGCGAAAGCGGTCTTGAAGGCAGCCAGTGTAGCAAAAGCGTTGTCTGGTAAATTGTTGTACCAGTCACCGGCTTTTCCATCCAAGGAAAGAGAAAATAATTTCATATAGACATCATCGTGTTGGTTTGTAGGATCACTGACATAGGCATTGATGCATTTGGAAAAGTTTCTAAGATGCATGGCGGAAGTTGTGGCATCAATGCTAGTATACATTGGGAGCTTCTCGACAGCTTTGTCTGGAAGACGATGGGGTTGACCTGCTATCTGAGAAAAATCGAGTTGAGTAAAGTACTCACCCATTATGTTGGAAATACAAGTGTTATTGTTTTCTTCAAAATTATTTTCTAAAAACAAACTATGGATGTCCGACAAAGACTGAGATCCAAGATCTTCAAGGATCCTACGAGAAGCAAGTTTATTTAATCTCCTCCTATAATCCTTTTCAGGTTCAGGAATGAAACTAAGTAAACCTTTAGAGTTTCTTCTTGTTGAATACCTTGGTAAATTTAAAAACAGTGGAGTCGCCAGATGGATTTCAAATCTAATATTAGAGAGTTGATTAAATTAAAATTTTTATCAAAAAAGGTAGAAAACTAGAAAAAACTAAGGTCGTCCAGGAACAAAACGATTTGTCCCCGACAACGTCGCCAAAAAATGTTGTCTGCCGAATGCACACCAACAACAGAAACCTAATAAAAGCTGTCTCCTCACTTGAGAAAGTGGGAGAGGTGTGGCCTTGGGGGCAAGCACAGAGCAGGGTACTGTCACCTACTCCTAGCTCCTTCGTTTAGGCTCACTCCTAACGAAGCCGAGGGCGGTAGTCCCTAACAAAGAGTTTTCTATAGCTCAATGTCATTAAAGTGTTTTTAATTGGTTACAGATGTGGATGGGTGTTGTTTAGAAGTTTTCTGATGGGAAGATCAGAGTTTTAACTTTTTAGCAAATTACAAAGATATGCTTGCGACATTTAAATAAAACACAACACTGAATGAATTAAACAAAAGCATCCATAATGATAAGATATTGAACAATACATTTGAGATATGAAAATAAGATAATAACAGACCAGTGTCTTATCCAATGGGTATGGAGTCACAAATTGTAGTGCTGGGATACTTGATACAAGAATTCAATGTTTGTGCGATCGTTTTGCAAATGCTCTTTGTAAATTTTATCAAGTTTTAGTGATCTTGGATTATTATGGCCGAGAGAACAAGGTATTAAAGTCCAACCGGAAAAGTATTCTAAGTTGTTCCGTTTGAGACCTGTCGGCCCGTCCAGTATCCCGGGTTAGGTGTTCAGAGAATTTTAACCAGCAAGCTGAGAAACTTAGACACCGGGGTTTCTGATGCCCTTACTGAGAACAACTCGAATGCTTTTGACAACGCCGGTGCGTTGGTTGTGGGGGTGAAGATTTTATTATGTTATCACTTGCAAGATTAACAAATCCGATCACCATTCTGAGTACGAGTCCAACTTTTCAGGGTTGGTAGAGCATACTAGGTGAGGGATAGCAACGAAGTAAATTTTAAGGGGGAAATGTGAGCTGGAATGATTTTATTATTATGAGCACACAGTTCAACTCTCTAACAGAGAGTGCTCTTGACTTTGTCTTATGACAGAAGTTCAAGAGACTTTAATTAATCTATATGCTTGATGCAAGAATAATGCAGTGGGAATGCTCTTCGATAGAGAGTGCTCTTGACTTGGGTTATTGCAAGTTCAAGACACTTTGGTTTTTTTTATAAGACAATCAGCTTGTAAATTGAAACCACATGATAGCTCAACAAATTGTAAAACAACGAAACAGTGTCATAGCAAAAATGATAAACTACCTGCAAATAAAGTAAATGAGAAACTAGTGTTCTACAACTACAAGAAACTAATCTAGCAAAGAGAAGTCAAAAATGACTTCAGGACACACTATTCTCAAAATTTCTTGCTAGCTAGTCATACGCAGGAAGACAATGGGGAAAGAGAGGTAGCACACAATGTCAATGCGGCACTTGGGATGAAATCCCAAGGTACTTCTTAGGTCAAGACTGAATCAATACAAAGTTCTAAGTACAGAATTAAACTACTCTAAGCATGCAAAGTAAATCTAGGCTAAGAGCACAAGACACTCTTCCCCAAATGGGGAAGAAGAAACCAAAAGATGGGAGGCCTTATCCCACTTTGCCCTTTTATTAAGAGAGTACAATATTTAGGATTTTCAACCGTAGAGAAAGAAAAAGAACTTGGAAAGACAAATGGAACAAGACTTAATGACTGTTTTACAAAAGGAGAGTAATTTGGAAAATTTTGTCTTCTTTAGCTCAAATCCCAAATATTTGGATCTTCGTGGTTTTGGTACTTAGTTTCTACTCTTCTCTTTGGTTCTTGTTCTTCTTTGGCTCAATTTTCAAGTCCTCTTAGGATTGTTTCTCTTCATACCCTACACACAACACAAATCAACTCAAAGCATCTATCAACTGTTAATTAAACCAAATCAAATATAAACTACTTCTAAGAAAGAGATCTACAAAAATAAAACTAAGTGCAAGATCTAATCAACTTCGAATTTGCGTCTTCTCCTATCTCATGCGAATTGGAATGAAGGCTCGGTGTGAACTCCAAGCTTGGACTGACGTTAATATCTATCATTTGCGAGTGCACGGGTACATGAATGGGATACTCGCTACCAACCAAATCAGCATGAGCTCCTATCTTGGGTTTGACGTCACCACTCACTCCTTCATGCTATTTGAATGGTTTATAATTTTTTTTTTATTAATTGGATGGAGGTCCACTCAATACCAATCGCTAGCCTCTATTTTCATCATGTTGTCCGCCGATTGCACACCAGCTGCAGAAATCTAATGAAAGCTGTCTCCTCACTTGAGAAAGTGGGAGAGGTGTGACCTTGGGGGCAAGCACAGAGCTAGGTACTATCACCTACTCCTAGCTCCTCTGTTTAGGCTAACTCCTAACGAAGCCAAGGGGGGTAGTCCCTACAAAAGAGTTTTCTACGGTTCTTAAGTTGTTAAAGTGTTTAGATGGTTGTGGATGCGGATGGGTGTTTTTTTAGGAGTTATTATGATTTGAAGGTGTTTTACTTATTATGAATGTGATACAAGATAAAAAAGGCAATCCACGTTGCAAATGAGAGATTAAAAGATAAATTTAAATTCTAGACAACAATTATGCATTCAGTGATAACAATTATATTAATCCATAGACAATTGATCATATAATTATGCAAAACAAAACAAGGACCAGTGCCTTATGGAGTCGACGAAACTGAAACGCGCTGAAGAAATAAACACAAGTCTGGAATTTAAACCAATGAATGTTAGATTGTGCGAGTGTTCTTGGTAAGTTTTAAGGATTTTAATGGTGATCTTGCTTAAGGTGTCTGGAAATCCTAACCGGAAATACCTTCAGTGGCTCCGTTCGAAGACATGATGGACTTGTCTGGAATCACAAGCTAGGTGTTCAATAACTTAACCAACTGTGTCCAGATTGGGTTGCCCGGCGCCCACACTTGGAATTTGCCCACTACCTGAGTATTTTATCGAGGCAACGCCGGTGCATTGGTTATGGGGTAAAAGTTTTAATTATGTTGTTATTGCGGTCTTAGCAAGTCTGTTCATCGTTCTGAGTACGAGCTCAACTTGAAAGTCGGCAGAGCATACTTAGGTGAAGGAGATCAACAAAGGAAATTAATTAGAGGAAGTGTGAGTTGAAAGATTTTATTAAGTCAATTAGTTAAACTCTTCGATAGAGAGCGCTCTTGACCTTGTCTTATGACAAAGGTTCAAGAGTCTTATCTAATCTAGATGCCTAATGCAAGGATTATGCAAGACTAATGATGCTCTCCGATAGAGAGTGCTCTTGACTTGTGTTTCTGCAAGTTCAAGAGTCTTACTTATTGATTAACTAGATTAAACAATATGATGCACGAAAATAAAGTGAAGATAGTTAAACAAACTCTCCAACAGAGAGCACCCTTGATCCACCTTATGGTGAGATTCAAGAGATTTTGGTTCCTTTTAAGATTGACAATTATATAAAAAGATACCAAATGCAACAATCCAATCTAGCAATTAGTGATTATACTAAAAGAACAGCTAGCAATTAGTGGAAATGAAAAATAAGTACCCTTAAGGTAAAACTATGCTAAGAATCATGAAAAAAAGAAAACAAGACACACTTCCCCCAAATAGGGGAAGTAAAAAAGATGGGAGGCTTGCTCCCAATTAGCCTTTTTATTAATTTCTTTTACAGTGATTAGTTATGCTTAGCTTCTTCTTGAATGAGCAGATGGTGAGAAAGGGAAGAAAGATTGGGGAGATGTTTTAGTCTTTTGCTCTTGCTTGTTTCCTTGTTTGTTTGTAGCCTTTGGGCTCTCCTTCACTTGCCTGAAACTAAGAGCTCTAAACATAAACTTGTTATGATGTTAGTTCATAAAACATAAATTGAAACTAGATCTACAAACTAAGTGACAAAAACTACTCAATCTTTACCAAAAAGGAAGAAGAAAAAGAGGAGTGAAAAAAGCTAAGGAAAGAGAAGTGAAAGAGGGGTGAAGAGAGGACAAGAAGAAGGTCAACGAAGGTTGGAAATAAAGGCAAAAAGAGGGCTGCAAAAAGTGATGAAGAAGGCTGAAAATGAGGCCCAAAAGGTGGCTGCAAAAGAGGACTAAAAGAGGGCTGCAAAAGGTGAAGAAAGAGGACTAAAGAGGGCTGTCCAAAAGGTTAAAAAGAGGGCATAAGTAGACAGCGAGAGATGGGAAGAAGTGGCTGCAATAAAAAGACAAATAAGGCTGCAAATTACAAACAGGACAACCAACCGGGGCATAAGGCTTCGTGAATGAATGTTCACTTTAGCCCAAACCTTGTCCTAACCCAAGAATGTGAAGATTTCATAAACTTAAAGGATGAATAATAATGAAGATAAACACTCAAACCTGTGGCTTTTTGATGATGCTTGGATTCCTTGAAGCTTGAAAATTCCGAAAGTTGCCTTGGCTTCAAGAGGAAAGGATGCACCTGAGCTCAAACTCCTACTTGATTTGATGAGGTAATCTGCACAAATTCAACTCAACACTAAAAAGATGGATTAGATCATGTATGTTTTATCAATTAAAATGTAAAAGAGCATATCATATAACTGAATAATCAATGCTACTATCAATTCCTAAGGGCAAAACCATAAAAGATTAAATTGAAACTTCAAATAATCAATCTTACGTGCTTATAGAAGCCTTCTAAAGCATGAACTATTATCCAACCTAAGCATGAAAAGAAAGAATTTGAAACATTATCACCTCATTCGCCAAGCATTCATCCACATTTAACAAACCATGTATGCCTCCAAAGCCTTAAAATTTTATTCCACGGTTGCTAAAAGAAACAAGCATTATAGAGTTTGGACAGAGTTTCTCTACACAAAAATCCCTCCGAATAGAGCTAAAGGAGCCTCTATTTATACAATGACTGAAGAACCCAAAACCCTAAAACCAGAAAACCAGACCTAACCGGACTAACCACCATTGAGAGAGCAGACCTAAAGAAGATGGGCTGGGAATGAGGGGAGGCCTCCACCTAGGCAAGGTGCCCCCATTCCAACCCTTAGCACCGAAAACCAAGCCTAGAATCATCCCACACATGTGAGGGCGCATCTGCTGGAGAGAGAAGGCGTGAGCATAAGGAGAGGCTTGATCCGGTAGGTAAAACCACATCCTAGGTATGGAGGAAGCCACTGCTAGGTTTGGAAAGGCCACTGCTGGTGTAATCTTCAGTCTTCACCTCGATCAAATCATTAAGCCAATGAGTGATCTCCATCTCATCAAATTCGGGAGTTTAGCTGGAGATAACAAACCCGTTAACTGAATATAACTTTATTGCTCACTGAATGCTGACTGAAGCTGAGTAATGATAACTCCAATCATCATAAATGCCCAATGAGATGTCATTTAGCCTTTTATTTCGCTGAATTTGGATTAATTTGGAGAGTTTTAATTTTCTCCAAAATAATCATTTTTTAATAAAAACTCCATTTTTTCCCCAAAAATGACTTTTTTGAGAAAATGTGCATTATGTGTCCGATTGATGATCTGAAAGTTGGATCTGACTGGCTGGCCGATTAAGAATGATTTTTGGCTTAAGGTTAGAGCCTTCAATCACTGAAAACGGAGTCCAGATGACTAACTTATTACAAACGAGATTTTTCCAATTAATTTATGGAAAAATTAATCAAAAAACTTAGGGAAATAATTAAAAAATTAAAAAATAATTTTTTAACCCGTTCGAAATTTTTTTTTTGAATTTTTTTTAAAGGTCCTATTGACTTAGGACAAGACCATGCTCTACTCTAACAATGCCTAGTAGGTTTATAACACTCAGTTGGGCTCTAATAACCCCCCAAGGCCCAGAATTCAAAATCAGACATTCCAACTTTGGAGGAAGTGGGAGAAAACCTCGTTAATTATACTCGGCTATAGGCAAAGCATAATTGTCAAGCGCAAAAAACTCCCTGGAATACCTTAGTTGAGATTCTACGTCTCAGGAGACTGAACCACTCAAAAATACCCTACTAGCACATTTTATTACAAACCTTGCGGGGCCATGGTCAAAATTATTCAAATGAAAAACTGACTAGCCAATATTCGCTAGACATGAAGACGGATCAACTGATACATTGGAATCAGACATTGAACATGTCTGTCAACCGGCGGCTCCTCAGGTAACCCAACTATGGTACAAAAAGTTGGTAACATCTGGCTCCAACTGTGGGATAGGTACTTGCTCTTGATCTATTGATTAAAAAGAGTGCCTGAGAATCCATGAATCTTTGGTACCTGCATGTAAACAGAAGTGTCTCAGATCCATGTATATGATAAAAATATGCCATGATGAAATACTAAAAAATATTTTTGCTTTTTTCAAAATAAAGTACATGAAATAATTTTTTTTTTTTTAGCATGTATAAGTGAAGTATAATACAGATGCTCATATACAAAAGGAAAGAGCTTTGATACAACATTCTACAAAGATATGATACATAAAAATATAGTACAGAAAACATAAAGTACACAAAAATACAACAAGGATGGGTTTAGAAAAGCCCTGGGATGACCCCTTGGTCATCTTGGAGGTTGTTTCGATAAAAGGGCTTCAAGTGTTGGCCATTCATGGGCAGGTTTAATATTTCTCCATCCATGGTGTTAAGGAAAAAAGAATTGGTGCCAGCCGTGTCGTGGACGATAAACGGGCCTTTCCAAAGGCTATCAAATTTTCCATGCTTCCCAGGCTTCTCCCTTCTCTTATCCCATAAGAGAACAGTATCTCCTATTTGGAAAGATCTCGGCCTGGCTGACTTGTCAAAGGTGCCCTTCATGCTTTCTTGATGTCTGAGTGACTGATCAAGGCCAGCTCTTCGGGATTCATCTAACTCTATAATTTGATTGATTCTCTGCTCCATTTCTGCTTGTCCTGTGCCATATTCACTTAACATCCTGAAGATCGAAATCTGCATGCTGACCGGAAGGGTGGCTGTGAGTCCATACACCAGCTCAAAAGGTGACTTTCCAGTTGAGTTCTTTTTAGTGATCCTATCTGCCCACACAGCATACTTAATTTTGCTATCCCATGATCTCTTATTATCCCCTACTGCCTTCTTGAGGATAGTCATCAGATTTTTATTAGTAGACTGAGCAAGTCCATTGCCCTGAGGATAGTAATATGATGAATGGGATAGGATAATGCCATATTTAAAGCATAAATCATTTACTGCTCCTGAACTAAAGGCTTTGGCATTATCGGTTGTTATTTTGAGGGGAGTTTCGAATCTGGTGATGATTCTTTCCTCGATGAAGTCAATAACAACCTTCTCGGTGGCGGTTTTAGTGGGTATGGCCTCTACCCACTTGGTGAAGTAATCGGTTGCTGTGAGAATCCAGCAAAAACCATTGCTGGAGTTATCCTTGAATTTGCCAATAAAATCAAGCCCCCAATGCTGAAAAGGGGCAAGGACGACAACTGGAGTAAGGGGAAGAGCTGCCAACTTCCGCTTCCCAGTGAAAAGCTGACACTCCTGGCAACACTTGACATGCTTGTGAGCATCCGCAAAAATGGTTGCCCAGTAATACCCAGCTCTCAAAATTTTGTGGGTAGTTGTATTTGTTGCATAATGGCCTCCACAAAATCCTGAGTGAAACTTTGCTAATATCTTCTTAGAATCCTATTCGTTGATGCACCTAAGTATAATACCATCTGGGTTCCTCCAACCCAGGCCCTCTTGGCTAAGGCAATACCTAGCAGTCTTAAGTCTCAAAGCCCTACGCTTGTGTCCTTTGAGGTGATCAGGGTAGGTGAGACGAAGAAGGAAGAAAATGATGTCTGAATACCAATGGTTGTCAAGGTTTTGAAGGGCATGAGTCATGGCAGGTTGAGGGATGTCATTTTCTGCAATCATCTCAATGGATTTTTCGTTCTTCTGAGTAAGCATTCTTGCAAGGCCTTGTCCCTTGATTAATTTAGTGGGCTTTATCTCAAGGTCATATTCCTGAATCTTGGATACCCATGTACCCCTTGTTCCTAAACAATCCTTTTGAGAAAGGATATCCTTAACCGCAGTGTGGGGAACATATTCGATAACCTTGGAATACCTGATATAAGTCCTAAAATGTTTTAAAGATTTAACCAAGGCATAGGCCTGCTTCTCCATGATGGTATACTTTAGTTCGGAATTCTGCAAGGTTCTACTCATGAATGCTATAGGTTGCTCAAACCCCTCGATGTTCTTTTGGAGCAACACACCTGCAATAGTGTCCTCAGAAGCAAATGAAAAGATCATGAAATCCTTTGCGTAATCCGGGTTGACTAAGACTGGAGACCTGGTAATGGCATTCTTTATCGCATCAAAGGCTTTCTTTCCTTTAATGGTCCACACAAACTTGGCATTTTTCTTGAGTAAGGTTTGCATGGGTTTCATTAATTCGGCCAAGTTTGGAATGAATCTTCTGATAAAATTTATATGACCATTGAAGGACTGGAGGGATTTAACATTCTTTGGGAGGGGAATCTTTCTTATTGCCTCTACTTTTTCAGGATCAATTTTGACACCGTCCTTGTTGATGATCTGTCCTAAGAGTTTTCCCTCTTCTATGCCCAACACCGACTTAGCTGGATTCAAAGAAATGGCATACTTCCTACATTGCTCGAAAATCTGCCTGAGATGACCAACATGGCTAGATCTTTCCTTCGAAAAAACAATGAGATCATCTTGATAGATCTCAATGATTTTGCCAATCAACTCCTTGAAAGCATAATCCATGGCTCTTTGGAAAGTAGCTTCTGCATTTAAAAGGACAAAGGGCATTCTCAGATATTCAAAAGTGCCCCAAGGAGTTGTGAAAGTGGTCTTATGCCTATCTTCCTCTTGAATGACTACCTGATTATAGCTAGAAAAACCATCTAGCATCGACATCATGCTTGATCCAGTGACCCGTTGAAGGAGGGTCTCCATGTTGGGGAGGGGGTAATTGTCTTTCTGACATGCTATGTTTAGATTTCTAAAATCTATACGTATCCTTATACTCCCATTCTTCTTTCTAACTACGACTAAGTTAGAGCACCACGTTGAATGTCTCGTAGGAGCTATTATTCCTGCTGCTAGCATTTTTTCTAACTCCTTTTTAATGATTGGTGCTAACTTAGGATTTATTTGCCTAAGTTTTTGTCTGAAAGGCTTGCCTTTTTGACATTCTGGCTTCAAGGGAATAGTATGTTGAAAACATCTTCCCTATAAGCTTTGAGCTCGTCATAAGTAAAGGCAAATACATCCCTATACTCTTTGACTAGATTTATGAGGCTGTTCCTTTCTTTTTTGGAAGTACCTTTTCCAATTTTTATGATTTTCGGTTCTGTTTCCATCCCAATGTTGATTTCAATGTAATCTCTCGGCTTCATCTGCTCAACATTGCTTTTTCTTCTGTCCTTTCTGTCAAAGATGTTTTCTAAGGCAACTAGACCATGTGGGATAGGATTGTTAAACTGCTCACCTTCTCCATAATATTCTTTGTTTTCTTCCTGATCATTTACTTCAAAGTTTAGGAATTCATCGACATTATGAATGAATCTCAAAATTTGCTCATCATCTTTGAAGACCTGCCAATGTTCAACATTATCAAGAACAGAAGGTCTGAAGTTAATCTCTAAAGGACAATCCCCCTCTAACATCTCATCTGATGGTTGAAGAGTTGACATTGAAACTGCAAGCTTATCGAAGGCACTATTCTGATCTCTAGGGACTGCTTCTATGATAAGGGCATCAAAGAATTTCATTGTATCCCAGATTGCATTTCTATATTTTTTAAGTCTCTGACACTTACATGCACACTGACCCTTAACTTGTTGGACAATTAAATCAGAGTCCCCCTTAATATTAAGCAACTTAATCCCCATGTCCTTGGCAATCTCAATTCCCAGTAGAAGTGCCTCATACTCCACCACATTGTTAGTTGCTTCGAATTCCAATCTGAAAGCAAAGTTGAAAACCTTACCCTCTGGTGAAATAATGACAACACTAGACCCCTTGCTCGTTCTGGAGTAAGCACCATCAAAATTTATTCTCCATAACTCACTAAGTTTTTCGGTCTCCATCTCTTCTTGGATGGGTTCCAAGAAGGTGGAGTTGATTTGATAGGAACCATTTTCATTAGTGTGGTAAGCATACTCAATCATTGGTCTTTGAGGGTTTTCAACATGGTGTCTTTTTTCCTTTTCAGAATACAACTTAACAAGTGAAAACTCTGATGCTGGTATGGTGGCATAGGTCCAATCCATCTGGATTGATCCTCCCAAAGTGGCACCCCATTTCCTAGAAAGCAACATACCCCATTTGTCCAGAACATCAATAACAAGGATGTCCATGGCGATTTGGATATCCGGATACTTAGTCAATCTAACTAGCTGGTTCTCAATCATCCCTTCAACTTTAACCGGGCTAGAGTCCATGGCACATAGATTCTGGTATGGCCTTGTGGTTCTTAAGTCAAGCTGCTGCATGACTTTTTTGGTCATGATACTGGAACTAGATCCCGAGTCTAACATACAATTGTGTAGAAGATCACCCATCATCAATGATACGTAAAAAGGGGGATGATCTTCTTTTCTGGGGTCCCTAGTATGTAGAACTATAGGTGGATCGGCAAAGACATTATTTGAAGTTCGCTCCACGGTATCAGAAAAGGTGACCTTTTTAGGGGCAAGGGGCTTTACAGGATTTGAAGGACTTTCTTTAGTTTGAGAATCAACATTACTTAGAGGGTCTAGGATTTTCAAAAGTCTCTCTCTTTGGCCAGGGATTTTACATAATTCAAGGACTGGAACAGGGACTTTTGTATTTGCTAGCCAATTACCTAAGTCAAAACTTAAATCAACAATTTCTTTAGTCTCTGCTTCTTTGGAAAGATTAAGAGCTATTACCTTAGGAATATTTTGTGCAGAAGACCCCTTTCTTTGATAAGTTATTCCTTTGAAGTTTTGAGTGTTGTTGATCTGCTCGACTGAAGGCATCTCACCATAGTATTGACTCTTGAGTTAAGTGGTCAACTTTCTTTTCATAATGATTGGCGTGTGGCCAATTTCCTATGGAGATGCTAGGGATGTCATCTATGTTGTTGATATAATCAGGCTCGCTTGGAGACGTACTGGGACCACACCCCTCGGGGTAACCATGCTCCTGGACATAACATGCATAATGACAGCCAGATTCCTCATGGAAATCTCTGCATGCTCTACAAAAAGGTTTGTAAGGCTCAACCACATTAGTAGCCTCAAGCTGATGAGGAGGCCTCTGCTCATGGTTGGGATTCTCTCTGCCATGTTGGTTTGGCAGGAAAGGTTTTAGGAGCAGGCTGAGTTTGAGTTCTTTTTATTGTTATTACCCTATTCTGGATTTCTTTCAGCTGCGCTAAATGTTTCTGTTCAGCTTCCTCCATATTTTTCTTCATCTCTCTTTTCATTTCAATCATCTGTTTTTCATAGGTATCCTTCATAGCTGATAAAGGATCCTTGTCTCTAGGTTCATTAATTTTCAAAGGAGTTGAAGATCTTGATTAACCCTGGAGGTTAGATTCACCAGATGACTACATATTCTTATCAATTTTGACAGCCAAACCCTGAGCTAGAAGTAAAGTAGTCGGCTCCTTGTCTCTAATCTGGTATTGGATCTTGCCACTTAATGCTTCGATGTAATAGTCGAAAACAGAAGCTGCTGGTTGAGAATAAGTGGCAGGGTTGGAATTTGCTAATTCAGTGAACCTGTTATTGAACTCATCCATTGTTTCAGTTTCAGATTTCTTCATGCTAGTCAAAGCTGCTACTAGATGTCTAGGTTCCTTTTTACTGCCAAACTTTCCAAGGAAAGCAGTCTTGAAGTCCGCTATGGTGGTAAAAGAATTGTTTGGCAAATTATCATACTAGTTGCCAGCCTTGCCATCCAAACACAAGGCAAACAAGGTCATGTATACATCTTCATGCCTGTCAGTACCCCTGACATGGGCACCACAGTGTCTGGTGAAATTTCTGAGATGTTGCTCAGCAGAGACGGAGGCATCAGTGCCATTATATGTCGTAAGTTTGTCGATAGCCTTTTCAGGAATGACATGAGGTAAACCCAAGTGCGTCTGGAGTAGTCATCAATGAAAGTTAAGAAATATTTGAAATCAGAAAAAGAAGCAGATGGTTGAGGGCCACACAAGTCACTATGCACAAGCTCCAAGGGAACCGAGGTATGCCAAGAGGCACGTTTGTCAAAACTGTCCTGATGATGTTTTCCGAGAACACAACCGGAACAAACACCATCCTTGCAAGATACCATCAGAAGACCAGTCACCATATTGTCTTTACATAGTTGTTGCAATGAGCGATAATTTAAGTGACCAAATCGCTCATGCTAAAGTTTGCTCAAGTTATCACTATGAGCAACAAAAACTGAAGGAAAAGGTGATGACCCAAAGTTGTTAAATTTGTACAACCTGGTAATATCATCAACAGTTCTAGTAGCAAGGACATTTTGAGAATTTTTAAAATCCTTGATTACAACTAGGTGAGGTGTAAACGTCACAGTTTTACCTTCACCTGAATGAGTAATTTGATAGACTGATAACAAATTGCAGGAAATTTTTGGAACACATAGTACATCACTGAAATGACCATTTTCTACTAGAACTGTTCCAGATCCTACAACACTTAAAGATCTATCATCACCAACAAATATTTGCTTGGTGTTACATTTATCCATAGTAGAAAAGATGGCTTGATCCCTAGCCATATGATAAGATGCTCCAAAGTCAATGAGCCATTCATTTGAAGTAGAAGAAGAAGATGCAGTATAAGAGTAACCAGAAGCACAAAGTGCATGTCCATGAGAGGTAGATTCTGAAGACGAATCTAGGCTGATGTGGTGCTTCTTCATTGCTGCTTCCAAGGCTTCCATCTTCTTGAAATTCTTAGATTCATCATGATTATCTTTCCCACAAAAATTGCAATGACGCTTAGTCTTCTTTCTTTTTGGCTTGGATCCTTTGTCATTTTTTAAAGGAGCTGACTGGGAGGGTTTGGGACCCTTGTTGTTTGGCTTATTATTGCGAAAATTCTGTTTCTTGGGAGGCTTGGACTTTTCTTTCTGTTGGGACAATAAGGCTTTTCCAGATGTATCTGCATTGTTAATTATTCCAAGATGAATGAGCTTATCTTGCTCTCTAATTAAGGAATCACAAAAGGATTCAAGACTAGGCTCTTGATAGCTAGCTGCAGTCAAGGATTCTTTCATGGAGTAGAATGTAGATACAAAAACAGAATATGCAGGTCCAAGTTTGGAAAGAATATGATAAATACATTGTTTGTCTTCTTTCTTAATCTTGCATTCTTCATATAAGAGTCTAAGAGTTTTATACTTAGATAAATAGTCTTGAATGCATGAAAAATCACATGGATTCAAAGAAATCAACTCATTCTCAAGTTTCGAATTTCATTATGTTTACTAAACACAGATTCCAACTTTTCCCAAGCTTTATCAGGTTCATCAATTCCAGATATGTGGAATCGCAAATCAGTAGAGATTGACATCCCAATCAATCCATGAGCTTCATCACATCTATTTGCCCATTTAATTTTCTTATCATCATCAGTGGGTTCTGTTTCTTTTCCTGAGGTAATTCTGAAAAGTCCTCTACTTCGTAGAACATCCTCCATACGAGATTTCCATGAGAAATAGTTAGAACTTGTAAGTATAATATCACAAGGGGCGGCCATACTGTAAAATAATGGTTGAAAGAACAGAAAGTAACTGTCTGGATGCAAAGAGCTCGAAAAAATATGCGGTTTAAAAAAAAACGGCACTGAAAACTAATTTTGGATGTTGAAGTTATGCTTGATCAAAGAAAATGTTGAAGATGTCCACAATAGTGACGTGACAGATATTAACTTGACCAACTAAAAAAAAGAACCCCCTTCTTCCCAAGATAAATCTTTGACAATCACTTACAAGAAAGTTGTTTTTAAGTGAATCACTTTTTGTAAAATAAGTGTGTTCACTTTTACAATAATGTTACTTTTTAAATAGTGCGACAATAAATTAAAAGACTTAAGTGACTCACTTTTTTTTAAATTTTATTTTATTTAAGTGAGATGCACTTTTACAAAAATAGAAATTGCATGCACTAAAAAGTAACTTGATAAGACTTGAACTCAAGACTTATTAAGGAATAAAGCAACTTTGAATCAAGTGAGCTAAGTTTAAAAGGTACGTAAAAGAATGGAAAGAGGAAGGGAGTTTTTTTTTTCTCTTCTCTCTCGTTCTCCGTGCTTGTCTTTTTTTTTTCTGCAAATCACAAAAAAAACGAAAAAAAAAACAAAAAAAGCTTTTCCACACTATGGGTGGGGTTAGATCTTGGTTAGCTTACCTGGAAAGTCTACGTTTTCAAGTTTTTTCGCTGTTTCTGATTCGCCGTGATCGCACAAGGTGCACGGCAAAGAGCATACGTAGCCGAGAAGACAAGAAAAAAAAACTTTCCCTTGCTATTTCTGATTCGCCGCAATCGTGCAAGGTGCACGGTGTTGTCCGCCGATTGCACACTAGCAGCATAAATCTTCCGAAAGCTGTCTCCTCACCTGAGAAAGTGGGAGAGGTGTGACCTTGGGGGCAAGCACAGAGCTAGGTACTGTCACCTACTCCTACCTCCTCCGTTTAGGCTAACTCCTAACGAAGCCAAGGGGGGTAGTCCCTAACAAGGAGTTTTCTATGGCTCAATGTTTAAGTTAAGTTTTAGATGTTTTCAGATGCGGATGGGTGTTGTTTAGGAGTTATTGTGATTTTAGATGATTAATGTGATGAATTGAGCACAAGACAAGGCAATACACGTTGCTATCACCGGAATTAAAAGATAGACAAATATTTGAGAACTTCATGAACTTGATAAAGTATTCACAGATATAACTTATAATAAAAACATTCAATGGACAAATGGCCCAGATTATCAACAATGCTGAAAGATAGAACCAGTGCCTATGGAGTCAACTTATCAGAGATGCTTTATGTATAGGAAAGATGTGAATCCCAAAAGATGCCAGTGAATGTTAGGTTTTGCAAGTGCTCTTGGTAAGTTTTAAGAGTTTTAAGAGTTTTAAGAATGCTCTTGATTAGGGTGTCAATGAAGGTTTGTCAAAGCCGGAATACTCTTCTAAGTTCCCTCCGTTGAAGACATGTTGGGCCCGCCCAGTATCCCAGGCTGATATTGTCAAGTGACTAGCTAGCCGAGAATCTATGACAGCGGGAGGTTCCGACGCCTCTACTAGGAAGTACTTTGGAAGAATCCCTATGATGCCGGTGCGTTGGTTACGGGGTGTTTAAGTGTTATTAGGTTACTCTTGTGGGGTTTAAAGATCCAGTGCCGTTTCTAGGTACTCCGATCTAGGATTTGTCAGAGCATACTCCGGCAAGGAGGGAGGGGGGTTAATTAATTAAAGGGGCATGAGTTGCAAATTTTATTAAATTAATTAATTAAAACTCTCTGACAGAGAGCACTCTTGACCTCGTCTTATGACAGTGGTTCAAAAGACTTAGCTAATCTAGATGAAACTAATGCAAGGGTTGTGTAAACCTAAGATGCTCTCCAATAGAGAGTGCTTTTGACTTGTGTTTCTGCAAGTCCAAGAGTCTTACTTATCGATGATTTGATTAAACAAACACAACAATTAATATGAAAGGTGGTTGATTAAAACTCTCCAACAAAGAGCACTCTTGATCCACCTTATGGTGAGATTCAAGAGATTTTGGTTTTTTTTATGATTTAACAATTTATAACAAGACACCAACAAGTAATGATGAATCTAACAATTAGTGGAAATGAAGCTAAGGAACAACTAGCAATTAGTGAGAATGAAACTAAGTTTAATCAGAGAGCTAAACTAATTGCCTAAGGAAAATTGAACTAAGTAAATCATGAAAATGAACACAAGACACATTTCCCAAAAATAGGGGAAGTAGAAAAGAAAGGAGACTTGCTCCCACTCAACCTTGTTTTATTAATCTTTTACAATGATGATGTGTTCTTTGCTTCTTGGAAGAACGGGGAAAGAAGGGGATGAAAGAGAAGGGATAACAGTCTTTTTGTTCTTCTTGCACTCCTTGTTTGTTCGTAGCCTTTGGGCTCTCCTTCACCTGTCTGCAATCTAAGAGCTCTAGACACACACTTGTTATGATATTAGTTGATCAAAATTAACTTGAAATTTAATCTACAAACTTGCTACAAACACTTACCCAAACTCACCGAAAAGAAGGAAGAAAAGAGGCAGGAAAAAGGTGAGGTAAGAGGGGTGAAAAAAGGGTGAAAAGAGGGGAAAAGATAAGTCAAAGAAGGCTGGAAATTAAGTGAGAAAGAGGGCTGCAAATGAGGGCGAAGAAGGATGAAAGTATAGCCCAAAAGATGGTTGAAGAAAATGATGGAAAGAGGCTGCAAAAAGTGGAAACAAAGAGGCAAAAGAGGGCTGTCCAAAAGCGTAAAAATGGGGAAAAGTGGACAGCGAACAAAATGAAAGAAAGGCTGCAAATAAAATGCCTAAAAGGCTAAAAATAAAACACAGGGAAGCCAACCAGGGCAAAGGCTAAGTGAATGAATGTTCACTTTAGCCCAAACGTGCCCTAATCCCAAGAAAATAAAGATTTTTTAATTTGAATGATGAATAAAAGCAATGAGAGAATGGTCAAACCTGTGGATCTTTTTAAAGCACTTGGATCTCGTGAAGCATGCAATTACCGGAAAAGCGTACTTGACTCCAAGAAAAGAAGATGCAACTGAGCTCGAACTTTTGCTTGGTTGGATGGAAGGATCTGCAAAATAACACTCATAGACTTGCTATACAAAAAATTAGATCATGTATTGTTCACAAATTGAAATAAAGAAGAGCATGAACTACAACTGAATAAAACAATGCTCTTTTTTAAATTCTAGAAGTAAATCAATAAACAACTAACTTGCAAACCGTAAATACCTGTTCTTATGAGCTCTCTAAAGCATAATATCATAATCTTAAATAGACAAGAAAGAAAAGCATTAGAACAACATCACCTCATCCATCAAGTGCAATCATCCAAAGAATCACACCACATGAGCCTCCAAAGCCTTAATTTTATTCCAATGGTTGCATAGAAGCAACAAGCAATTACAAAAGTTTCACCAGAGTTTCTCTACACAAAAATCCATCCGAATAGAGCTAAAGGAGCCTCTATTTGTACAATGAGAGAGTGCTAAAACCCTAAAACCAATCCTCAAACCCTAACGAGCCTGGCCACCAAACAGAGATGCCAGACCTAAATCGGAGAACCGGGAGTGAGGGGAGGCCTCCACCCAGGCAAGGCGCCCCCACTCCAACCTTCAGCACTGAAAACAACCCTCAGATGAAGCCACACGTGTGGAAGGCGCAGCCCAGCTGAGGAGGGGTGTGAATGGTAGCAGGAGACTTCCTGCTGCATAGGAAAGCCAACTGCTAGGTCTGGAGACCTACTTTGCCAGGTCTGGAGGAGCCATTGCCCAGTAGTCATCAGTGCGAGCTTCAGTTCAGCCTCGATCAAAACACCGGTCGAATGAGAGCACTCCACCTCACCCACACATGAGCCTAATTGAAGGGGGGCACAATAGCTAGGTTAAGAAGGCCTCTAGGTCATTAAATGCTGACTGAACCTACTTTCCGTTAATTCCAATGCTCATTAATGCCCGGTGAGATGTTATTTGGCTTTTTATTTTGCCGAATTTGGATTAATTTGGAGAGTTTTAATTTTCTCCAAAACAACCATTTTTTAATTAAAATTCATTTTTTCCTCAAAACTAACTTTTTTGAGAAAAAATGCATTATCTGTCTGATTGTTGATCTGAAAGTTGGTTCTGACTGGTTGGCTGATCAAGAATGATTTTTGGCTTAAGGTTAGAGCCTTCAATCACTAAATTCGGAGTCCGAATGATTGATTTATTACAAACGGATTTTTTCCATTTAATTAATGGAAAAATTAACCCAAAAAACTTAGGAAAAGTAATTAAAAATAAAAAATTTAAAAAAATAATTTTTTCACTGTTCGAAAAAGATTTTTTCGAAATTTTTTTATGTGTCCAGATGACTTAGGACATGACCATGATCTATCTAACTAATGTCTAGTAGGCTTATAACACTCAGTTGGGCTCTAATAACCCCCAAGGCCCAGAATTCAACATCGAGCATTTCAGTTTTGGAGGAAGCGGGAGAAAACCTCGTCAATTATACTCGGTTGAAGGCAAAGCATAATTGTCAGGGGCAAAAAACTCCCTGGAATACCCTAATTGAGATTCTACGTCTCAAGAGACCAAACCACTCAAAAATATCCTACTAGCACATTTTATTACAAACCCCGTGGGGCCACGGCCAAAATTATTCAAATAAAAAAGTGACTAGCCAATATTGGCTAGACAAGCAGACGGATCAACTGGTACACTGGAATCAGACTTTGAACAAGTCTGTTAACCGGCGGATCCCCAGGTAACCCAATTATGGTACAAAAAAGCTGGTTACACACGACAAAGAGCATACACAGCCAGGAAAGGCAACAACCCGAGACTAAAACAATAAATATCTAATAATAAAACTGATAAAATATGAGATTTAAAAAAAAAAAATTAAGCAAATCCGTCACTATAACATTATACCTTTAGATTTGCCGAAATGGGTGTTTCTGGAACAAACGGTAACGGTTTTCGGTGAAACGAAAACTAATTTCCAATGGAAACGACGCTCCGGACGCAATGGAACAGCTCCCATAGGCCACAAATGCACATAAACTCTAAAACTAGAAACCCTTTCAAAGTTTCGGCAACACCGGATCCAGATCTTGATCAAAACCGAAAACGACTCTTCATAAACGCTCTGATACCATATTCGGGTACACAGGGTACTCCCAAAATACCGAACACCAAGAGCAACCACTTCACACAAATGAATCACAGATCAATACACCGATGTTTGTCACATGGTTAAAACCCTCGAGAGGGAAATAGTCCACGGCCCCAGCCAAATAACTACTTGGAGCAATTTATTATGCAAAAGAAAGAAAGTTACATGAGCTTCTCATAATCTATCAACTAACCAAAGAACTTCCATGCTCTTTAAATAGAAATCATGGACCAATCGGGTGTTAAGCCACGGATCAATGGTGGGTATGATCTAAGAGAAGTTGAACCGTCGGATCACTCTATGTCTAGAACATATCGTGACCGTCGGATTAAAATATTTACAAATGCATACTAATGCATACTAAAGAAACACACTTTTACCTAACGGATATATTACAAAAGTTGATTTTAACTAACTCCAAAGTGTCTAAATATCCTAATAGAACCGACGACCTTTCAGCTTAGGGGGCGTCTTAACCATACCCTGCCACCAACTGTTCTACATCTCGCGGATGGCCCCTACAAAGACTTACTAAGGCTCTCAAGTTTTTATTAAGTTTTAATGATAGTCGTGATTGTTTTTAGGAGTTTTTTTAAGAAGATGAAATTACACTGAACAAGATATTGCAGTATTTAAAAGATTTACTTCAACAACATAACATTTAACAATGACATTCACAATACGAAGGATATCGAAAGATATAATAATGATGCAAATTTTAGTGCCAATGGGGTTACACAAGATTGAGTGTTGCTGAAAGAGTGGAAAAGTTATGTTGTGTATCTTGGTTTGTTTTAAATTAGAGGTGAATTAGATGAGTCAGTTAAAAGGGAAAGGGAACTCCAGATATACCTAACGGTAGGAGGAGTGTGTCTTGATTCTGAGAAGAGTGGCTCCGCACAGGAAAATGTGGGCTAGATGGAGTCGTGGCAAAGTGTTCAACACTACACCAACAAGGATGTAGCCTAACGGGACCCCACGGTTGCTTTCTAGTTGTTCCTGTTTTCCTTGAAGATTTTTCCCACTATTTCTTAGGCTTGTTACGACGGATTTCTGTAATGTTTTGGGGAAGTTGCTTTTATTAATATGAGTTTGATTAATTAGGTGTGAGGGATTAATCAACACACGATAACGCTTTTGATATCCCCAAGTATCAGGCTAAGTTGCGAGGGGTGGAGCATACACGGTAGAGGCAAACGTTTGTTCTGATTAATGAAAGCAAATAAAAAGGTACAACTCTTCAAGAACGAATTGTGTGCTTGTGTTGCAAGATAGTCAAAGGAATGTAATTCCAAACATAAAGTAAACAAGACAAAGATGAGTTATCTAATTACTACAACCAAGAATCTCTTTCAAGCCTAAAGGTTGCACTCGGGAAAGCGAGGCTGAGTTAATATTCGGTTTTGGCAAAAGTAAAAAGACTTAAAGCAAAAAAACAAAGACTGATCTATCTTTATACAACAAAAAAAGAACTATTCTAAACCTGCAGATAAAAAGCAAAATGGGCAAACCAAACAAGGACAAATAAAGGCTTCCCCCAAATGGGAGGTGTTGCCACCTAATTCACACTTTAAGACGCAGGAAAGTCACAACCTGCTATGTGTGTCCTTGGGGGCAAGCGAGAGCTGGGGACCACTGTCACCACAGT
>LPNX010620633.1:3580-52325 GCA_001517045.1 Pseudotsuga menziesii
CCCCTTTTTTGGTATATTTTTAGTCCAATCAGCTCTCAGAAATTAGACTTGAATCCACCTGGGGACTCCACTGTCAGTTAACACCTTAAGGTATTCGACTAGAAGAAACTCTGAAGGTTTGCTTAGTTTCATCCTTGAGCCTAAAAAGGTTTATAGGAGGAGATTGAACAAACTAGCTTCTAGTAGGATCCTTGTAGAACTTGGATCTAAGTCTGTTTATGACATCCACCTATTATTTCAAGAAAACTTAGAAAATTTTCAAAACAGTAACTGTTTGCCTAACACAATGGGTGAGTTTTTTACTTAGCTCAATTTCACTCAAATAGCAGGTCAGCCCCATGACATTCCCGAAAAAGCTATTGATAAGCTCATGACTTTAAATGGCACTGATGCCTCTATCTCTACTAAGCAGCACATCAAAAAAATTCCAGACACTGTGGTTCTTATGTCAGGGGTACTGACAAACATGAAGATGTTTACATGACCCTTTTTGCTCTATCTTTGGATGGTAAAGCTGGAAACTGGTATGACAACTTGCTGAACAATTCTTTCACTACCATAGCAAATTTCAAGTCTGCTTTCCTCGAAAAATTTGGCAGCAAGAAAGAACCTAGACATCTAGTGGCAGCTTTGACTAGTATGAATAATTTTGATACAGAAACCATGGATGAATTCAACAATAGGTTCACAGAGTTGTCAAATTCCATCCCTGCCACTTATGCTCCTCCTGCAACTTCCACTTTGGATTATTACATAGAAGCATTAAGTGGCAAGATCCAGTACCAGATTAGAGACAAGGAGCCGACCACATTGCTTCAAGCTTAGAATTTGGCCATTAAAATTGATAAGAATATGCAGTCTTCAAGAGAGTCAAACATCCAGGGTTACTCTAGATCATCAACTCCTCTAAAAATTGTTGAACCTAAAGGAAAAGAGCCATCAAACGAAGCATATGAGAAGAAGCTCATGGACCTGACAGAGAAAATGCAAGACATGGAAAGGAAGCACTTAGCACAGATTAAAGAGGTTCAGGAATAGGGTCATAACTGTTGAAAGAACTCAACCTCTGCCACCTCCTAGAACTTTCCCTGCAAGACCAACATGGCAGAGAAAGAATCCCAACCATGAGCAGAGGCCTCCTCATCAGCTAGAGGTTGCTAATATGGTTGAGCCTTACAAACCATTTTGTAGGGCATGCAGAGATTTCCATGAGGAATCTGGCTGCCATTACTCATGTTATGTTCAGGAACATGGTTATCCCAAGGGTTGCGGTCCCAACATATTTGCAAGCGAGCCTGAATTCATCCACAATGTAGGAGACATCTATAATAATGATAGGGATAGTTGGAATCAAGCCAACCAATTTCATCAAGGGGTTGACCACTTGACTGAATATTATGGGGAAATGCCTTCAAGTAGCAACAACGTTCAGAACTTTAAAGGCATAACATATCAAAGAAGAACAAGGGAAGGACCATCTATCCAAACTGCTTCAAAGGTAACAATTTCTAACATCCCTCCAGAAATAAATGATAAGTTGGATTCTATTGCTCTAACTTTTGATTTAGGTAGTTGGTTGGCAAACTCCAAAGTTTCGGTTCCCGTACTTGAGTTATGTAAGGTTCCTGGTCAAAAAGAGAAACTGTTAAAAATGTTGGAGCCTCAAGCTGATAATGTTCCCCTCCCTACCTCAAAGATAGTTGCACCTGAAAGACCTACAGCTCCCAAGAAAGTAACTTTTTCCAATACAGTAGAACAACTTTCTCCCAGTCGAGAAGATGTCTATGGAGATCCCCCTGTAATCTTGCATACTAGGGACCCAAGAAAAGAAGATCACCCGCCCTTCTACATGTCATTGATGATAGGTGATCTTCTCTTGCACAACTGTATGCTAGATTCAGGGTCAGGATCCAATATTATGACTAAGAAGGTCATGCAACAACTTGTCCTTAGAAACACACGCCCCTACCAAAATTTATGTGCCATAGACTCTAGACCTGTCAAAGTTGAAGGTATGATTGAAAAGCAACACGTAAAATTAGCCAAGTATTCGAACATCCATGTTACCATGGATATCCTCGTCATAGATGTGCCGGATAAATGGGGCATGCCATTATCTAGAAAATTTGGTGCCACTTTAGGGGGATCCATCCAAATGGACTGGACATACGCCGTTGTACCTGCATCAAAAGATTCATTGGTTAAGTTACATACTGAGAAAGAACGAAGATATCATGTAGAAAGCCCGGACAAACCATCAAATGAATATGTCAACTACTCAAGTGGACTAGGGATATACCAGATCAACTCTACTTTCTTAGAGCCTATCCAAGAAGAAATAAAAAATGAAAAACTTAATGAATTATGGAGGATGAACTTTGATGGAGCTTACTCTAGAGCAGGAGAAGGGGCTGGGATAATCATTATTTCACCAGAGGGTAAAGTTTTCAACTTTGCTTTCAAATTGGAATTTGAGGCAACCAACAATGTGGAAGAGTACGAGGCACTTTTACTAGGCATCAAGATTGCCAAGGACATGGGAATCAAATTGCTTAGTATTGAGGGGGATTCCGACCTAATTGACCAACAGGTTAAGGGTCAGTTTGCATGTAAATGTCAAAGATTAAAAAAGTATGGAAATGCAATTTGGGATACAATGGAGTTTTTTTATGCCCTTAATATAGAAGTAATCCCTAGAGATCAGAATAGAGCCATCGACCGACCAGCATTTGCAGCTTCAACACTTCAGCCGTCAGATGAGATGTTAGAGGGGGATTGTCTTTTAGAAATTAACTTCAGACCTTCTGTTCCTGATCATGTAGAACATTGGCAGGTTTTCAAAGATGATGAACAAATCTTGAAATTTATTCATACTGTCGATGAGTTCTCTAACTTTAGAGTAAATGATCAAGAGGAAAACAAAGAGTATCCTGGAGAAGGCAACCAGTTTAATAACCCTGTCCCACGTGGTCTAGTTGCTTTAGAGAACATTTTTTATACGCAGGACAGAAGAAAAAGTAATGTTGAACAAATGAAACCTGGGGAGTATATTGAGATCAACATTGGAACGGAAACAGAACCAAAAATGATAAAAATTGGAAAGGGTACCTCTGAAAAGGAAAGGAACAACCTTATAAACTTGGTCAAAGAATATAGGGATGTTTTTTCCTTCACTTATGACGAGCTTAAAGCATAGAGGGAAGATGTTTTTCAGCACACCATTCCCTTAAAACCTGAATGTTAAAAAGGCAAGCCTTTCCGTCAAAAACTTAGGCAAATAAATCCTAAGTAAGCGCCTATTATAAAGAAGGAGCTAGAAAAAATGTTAGCAGCAAGAATTATAGCTCCTATGAGACATTCGACATGGTGTTCTAACTTAGTTGTAGTTAGAAAAAAGAACGGGAGTTTAAGGAGATGTATAGATTTCAGAAATCTAAACATAGCGTGTCAGAAGGACAATTACCCCCTCCCCAACTTGGAGACCCTCCTCTAATGGGTCACTGGATCAAGCATGATGTCAATGCTAGATGGTTTTTCTGGTTATAATCAAGTAGTCATCCAAGAGGAAGATAGGCACAAAAACCACTTTCACAACTCCTTGGGGCACTTTTGAATATCTGAGAATGCCTTTTGGTCTCACAAATGCTGGGGCTACTTTTCAAAGGGCCATGGATTATGCCTTCAAGGAGTTGATAGGAAAAATCATTGAGCTCTACCAAGATGACCTCACTGTGTTTTCGAAAGAAAGATCCAGCCATGTTGGTCATCTCAGGCAGATATTTGAGTGATGTAGGAAATTTGGCATTTCCTTGAATCTGGCTAAGTCGGTGTTGGGTATTGAAGAAGGAAAACTCTTGGGACACATTATAAACAAGGATGGTGTCAATATTGACCTAGAGAGAATAAAAGCCATAAAGAAGATCCCTCTACCTAAAGATGTGAAAGCACTCCAATCTTTCAATGGGCATATAAATTTTATCAGAAGCTTTATCCCTAACTTGGCTGAACTCATGAAACCTATGCAAGCCTTACTTAAGAAAAATGCCAAGTTTGTATGGACAAATGAAGGTAGGGAAGCCTTTGGTTCTATTAAGAATGCCATCACCAGGTCTCCAGTCTTAGTCAGCCTGGATTACAAGAAATATTTCATGATCTTTTCTTTTGCTTTAGAAGACACTATTGCCGGCATGTTGCTCCAGAAGAACTTCGAAGGGTTCGAGCAACCTATAGCTTTCATGAGTAGAGCCTTACAAAACTTTGAATTAAAATATACCATCATGGAAAAGTAGGTTTATGCCTTGGTCAAATATTTGAAGCATTTCAGAACGTATATTGGATACTCTAAAGTCATTGGGTACGTTCCCCATACTGCAGTGAAAGACATCTTGTCTCAACAGGATTGTTTAGGAATAAGGGGCACATGGGTGTCCAAAATCCAGGAGTATGACCTTGAAATAAAGCCTACCAAATTGATCAAAGGACAGGGCCTTGCTAAAATGCTTACTCAAAGAAATGAAGAAGCCATTGAAATGATTGCCGAAAACAATATCCCTCAACCAGCCATGACTCCTGCGCTTCAAGAACTTGATAATCAATGGTATTTTGACATCATTTTCTTTCTGCTCCATTTCACTTGCCCTGATCACCTCAAAGGTCACAAACGAAGGGCTTTGAGACTCAAAACTGCTAGGTATTACCTGACCCAAGAGGGTCTAGGTTGGAGGAACCCAGATGGCATTATACTCAGATGTATTAATGAACAAAATTCCAAGAAAATCTTGACTGAATTTCACTCAGGATTTTGTGGAGGCCATTATGCAACAAATACAACTGCCCACAAAATCTTGAGAGCTGGTTACTATTGGCCCATTATCTTTGCATATGTTCATAAACATGTCAAGTGTTGCCAGGAGTGTCAGCTTTTCACAGGGAAGCAAAAGTTGCCTGCACTTCCTCTTACACCTATTGTGGTCCTTGCCCCCTTTTAGCAATGGGGGCTTGATTTTATCAACAAATTTAAGGATAACTCTAGCAATGGCTTTTGCTGAATTCTTACGGCAACCGATTATTTTACTAAGTGGGTAGAGGCCATACCTACTAAGAATGCCACTGAGAAGGTTGTTATGGATTTTATTGAGGAAAGAATCATCACCAGATTCGGAACTTCCCTTAAAATAAAAACCGATAATGCCAAGGCCTTCAGTTCGGGAGAAGTAAATGATTTATGTTTTAAATATGGCATTATCCTATCCCACTCATTAGATTATTATCCACAAGGCAATGGGCTTGCTGAGTCCACTAATAAAAACTTAATGACTATTCTTAAGAAAACTGTGGGTGACAATAAAAGAGCATGGGATAGCAAGATTAAGTATGTTGTGTGGGCAGATAGGATTACCAAGAAAAACTCAACTGGAAAATCACCTTTTGAGTTAGTATATGGACTCAGCCACCCTTCCGGTCAACATGCAGATTCCAATCTTTAGACTATTAAGTGAATATGGCACGGAAAGATTGGAAATGAAGCAGAGGATCCATCAGATTATAGAGTTGGATGAAGCTAGAAGAGTTGCCCTTGATCAGTCACTTAGGCATCAAGAGAGCATGAAGGGCACCTTTGATAAGTCAGCCAAGCCAAGATCCTTCCAAATAGGAGATATTGTTCTCTTATGGGATAAGAGAAGGGAGAAGCTTGGAAAGCATGGAAAGTTCGACAGCCTTTGGAAAGGCCCGTTTATCATCTGTGATACTGCTGGCACCAATTCTTTTTTACTTAACACCATGGATGGAGATACATTAAACCTACCCGTGAATGGTCAACATTTGAAGCCTTTTTATCGAAACAACCTCCAAGATGACCAAGGGGTCATCCCAGGGCTTCTTTAAACCCATCCTTGTTGTGTTTTAATGTATTTTTATTTTTTTTGTACCAAAATGTTGTATCATAACCTTTGTCTATTAGCATTTTGTCATACTTCGTTTATATGCTGAAAAAGAAAAAGTTTTGTTTTATGCACTTTGATTTGAAAAAGAAAAAAATATTTTCTGGTATTTCATCATGGCTTATTTTTATATCATATACATGGGACTAAGACACTTCTGTTTACGTATAGGTATCAGAGATTCTTGGATTCTCAGGCACTCTCTTTGATCAATGAATCAAGTGAGTACCTATCCCGTAGTTGGAGTCAGATGTTGCCAGCTTATTTGTGCCATAGTTGGATTAGCTGAGAAGCCGCCATTTGACAAACATGATGAATGTTTGTGTTCCAGTGTATCAGATGATCCGCAATTTGTGCCTAGCCAGTTTTGGCTAGTTAGTTTTTGTTTTCAGTAATAATGACCATGGCCCCGCGGGGTTTATAATAAAATGTGCTAGTAAGGTTTTTGAGTGGTTCGGTCTCCTAAGACGTAGAATTTCAACTAAGGTATTCCAGGGAATTTTTTCCCTTGTCAATTATGCTTTGTTTATAGTCGAGTATAATCGACGAGGTTTTCTCCCGCTTCCTCCAAAGCTAGAATGCCTAATTTTGAATTCTGGGCCTTGGGAGATTATTAGAGCCCAATTGAAGTGTATAAACCTACTAGACATTATTAGAATAGACTATGGTCATGTCCTAAGTCACTAGGACCCTCAGAAAAAATTTTGAAAAATATTTACCGGACGCGTTGTATTTGGGTTTTTTAATTTTTAATTAAATATTTCCATAGTTTAAATGGAAAAATTTCAATTTGTAATATGTCAGTGATCCGGGGTCCGAATTCAGTGATTGAAGGCTCTAACCTTAAGCCAAAAATCATTCATGATCACCTGGCCAGCTATCCCTAAGTTCTGGATGTTCATTTAGCCTCATAATTAAATTATTAATAATTTCTCAAAAAAGTCATTTACGGAGAAATTATTAATTAAAATATTAAAAATGAATATTTTGGAGATAATCCAAAACTCTCCAAAATAAACCAAATTGAATAAAATTAAAGGCTAAATGACATGGAAATGGGCATTTATGATGATTCAACTCGGCACCAAGTCTCTTCAGTCAACAATTGGAGAGCATTCAAGACACCTTTAGTTGAGAAATTCGCCCTCTTCCTCTAGCTCACGAATTTGATGAGTTGGAGAGTGGTTATTGGTTTGGTGATATGTTCAAGGTTGAGAGTTTAATGCTTTCCTTATTTTGTGCCAACCCTAAGGGTTTGGGCTCTCATCAAACCTACCTTGTCTCCTTCAAAGCTCTCTTGCGTCTCCATATAGCTCTCACGTGGCTCCTTCAAAGCCTCATGTTTTCTCCCTTGTGCTCATGCTAGCACACGTGGGAGGCTATTATTTGCTGGAGAGTTGGGTTTAGGATTGGGAGTGGGGGCGCCTTGCATAGGTCGAGGCCACCCCTCACTCACGCCTACCTTAACCTTGGTTTGGGCTTCAATCATGGTGCCGAGTTGCTAAATCATGGGGATTTTGCCCTCTCTTCATGGAGTTTGGTTTTAGGGTTTTAGCCTTCATTTTTTGTAAAAGTAGAGGCTCTTTTTAGCTCTACAGGGTGGATGATTTTTGTAGAGAACCTCTGGTGAAATATTGTAATACTTGTTGCTTTCATCCAACCATTTGAATAAAGAAAGGATTTGGAAGCTCATGCGGTGTAGTTCTTGGAAGCATGTGCTTTGGTGAATGAGGTGATACAATTTCAATTTTTCTCTTGCTTTGCTAATCTATGGTTATTGATCAATGCTTTAGAGGGCTTGTGTAAGAACATAAGAATAGATATTTGTAGTCTCAAGTTATCTATTTATTTATTTACTATTAGAGATCTAAATGACTATTGTCTTATTCAATTGTATCTCATGCTGTTTTGATTTCAATTAGTAAATGGTACATGATCTAATGCCCATTTTTGCAAGTGTATGAGTTCTTTGTTTGCAGATCACTCCATTCTATTGAGTAAAAGGTTGAGCTAGTTTGCATCTCCTTTTCTTGGATCCAAGTTTAAGATTCTCACAGCTATTTGCTAAGTGAGATCCAGGGTGGTTTCAAAGATTCAAGATCTAAGTGGTTCTACCTCTCTTATTCACCTTTAAAACCAAAATTTCAATTCTTTCTCAGTTACTTTATGTTTGCAAGTTAAAATCAGATCTATAAAGCTAATCATTTTCATTTTTACTTGCTCTCATTTCTAGATCTAGGAGGTGTTCCAGTTTTACATTCAACTTGGATCTAGTTAGTACTTGAAGTAGCATAAAAATTCTATCTTTTGCACAAGTACTAAGTGTAATTTTTTAGTGTATTTTATTGTCTAATCCATTGTTTTACAGGAAAATAGCTCACTGGTTTTTTCACTTTTCATGACAGGTTAAGCGGAAGTGCTGGCGAAAATCTAAAGTTTCAAGCTGAAAAAAAAAAAAAAACTCCTAATCCCCCCTTCTTCATCCCCTTTCTCCAATTTGCATTGAAGGCCTTTCAAGATCAAAAAAGAATCCCAACATCAAAGGAATTGTAAAAATAAATAGAGAGCAAGTGGGATAAAGGCTGCCAAACCCCACTTCCCCCAATTGGGGGAAGCCTGTATCGTCCATTTTTTCATGTTTGCAATTTGCTTTGTTTTATGCTTGTAGAATAATTGGTTAGAATAGAATAGGAAAGGTCAGTTTCAATTTTTGAAAATTTTGTTTTTTGCTTTCATAAAAGTAAAAAAGAAAAAGCTTTTTGTTTTTTTTTTGTTTAACTTCATTTTAGAGTTTTCTTTCATTTGATATAAATTGCAAAAGTAAAAAAGAACTAAAATTACTTGAATCTCACCCTCAGGTGGATCAAGAGTGCTCTCTGTCGGAGGGTTTGTGGTTATCATTTATTTCATGCATTTTTTGCTCTTTAACTTGTTAACTTAATTCTAAGTCTCTTGAACTTGCAGAAATCCAAGTCAAGAGCACTCTCTGTCGGAGAGCATAATAGTCTTGCATCATCCTTGCATTTAGGCATATAGAGTAACTAAGACTCTTGAACTTTTGTCATAAGACAAAGTCAAAAGCGCTCTCTGTCGGAGAGTTTAATTGTGTTTTAATAAAATTTGCAACTCACATCTTCTCCTTAATTAATTTACTTCGTTGCTATCCTTCACCTAGTATGCTTAGCTAACTTTCATAGTTGGTCTCGTACTCAGAACGGTGAGCGGATTTGATAATTTCTCGATTAAAAACGTAATAAAAGTTTACCCCCATAACCAACGCATCGGTGTTGTTGTAAGTATTCAAAGTCATTTTTAGTAAAGGCGTCGGAACTCCCCATTGTCTTAGAGTCTCGGCTAGCTGGTCAATCCGCAGGATACCCTCCCGGGATACTAGACAGGCCGACATGTCTCGAACGGAATAACTTGGAACGCTTTCCATGTTGGTCTTTTGATACCTTTGCTGAGCCACAATAAACAAGACCATTAAAACACTTTAAAATAAACCAAGAACAATCGCAAAACACTTTCACTAGCGCTATTATGAGACTTGTACTTTCGGCATTCTCGAGCATCTCAAACATTTGACTCCATAAGGCACTGGTCTGTTTTTAAATCTTATAGATCTAGGCCATTTGTCCTTTGGTTTTCTCAAGTAAGATCTTTCTCTGTGAATGCTAGTTTATTTCACGAGCTCTCATTATATTGTTCATGTTTTAATTTGGTGATAGCAACGTCGATTCACAAGACCATTAAAACACTTTAAAATAAACCAAGAACAATCGCAAAACACTTTCACTAGCGCTATTATGAGACTTGTACTTTCAGCATTCTCGAGCATCTTAGATATTTGACTCCATAAGGCACTGGTCTGTTTTTAAATCTTATAGATTTGGGCCATTTGTCCTTTGGTTTTCTCAAGTAAGATCTTTATCTGTGAATGCTAGTTTATTTCACGAGCTCTCATTATATTGTTCATGTTTTAATCTGGTGATAGCAACATGAATTGTTTTTTGTTTTATGTTTATTTCTCAGTTATAATAATTGCAATCTTCGTTGATCATAACAAACTCCTAGTAAACACTCGTCTGCATCACTTTCATAAAATTTACTTAAACACTTTGAGCCTTAGAAACTCTTTGTTAGAGACCACCCCCCTTGGCTTCGTTAGGAGTTAGCCTAAACAGAGGAGCTAGGAGTAGGTGACAGTACCTAGCTCTGTTCTTGCCCCCAAGGTCACACCTCTCCCACTTTCTCAAGTGAGGAGACATCGTTCGGAAGATTTCTGCTGTTGGTGTGCAATCGGCGGACAACAGGACTAATTAGAAAAAAATTGTTTATTTCCTTTTTGGTATTGTGCTTTACTTTTTCGCAAATTTACACCCCTTGCTCTCCTGGCTAGGGCTTTAGCCTGAAAGAGATTCTTGGGGATTTAATAAACAAGCAAACACACTACAATTTTAAAATCCTTAAAATTTACCGAGGCTCCATTGTGTATGCTCTGCACCGCTGTGGTTCGACCGATCAGTTGTCTACATAAAAAACAATGTGAGTGACTAGTCTAATTAGTCCCACATTTGAATTAACCTCCTAAGGAGAAAATCCAACGCCTATATTTAGTCCGTTGCGGGGAAATTTCTCAGAGGAAGCAAGAACAACTAGGCAATGACCTCAGGACACCATCAGGCTACACTCTTGTTGGTGTAGTGTTCGACACGTCTCAAAGACTCTGACCCAGCCCACATATTCCTTGCATGGAACCACATCGGATAAGGGTTTTGGACATATTCCTCGTACTTTCGGGTATATTTGGACTTCCCTTCCTCCTAATCTAATTCACTCATCTTCCATTTTAATTTAAAACTGACCTAGAGCACTTGCAACACATCCGAGCAATACAACAGCATTTTCTTATTTCGAACTCCATTTTGGGCACTGGTACTATTATCATACAATCATTTTCTTTTATATGCTTTATATATTATGTGTTAAGTGATTCTATATGTTGTTGTGTTTAACAAATATTGTTGCAATATCTTGTCCCAGTATTTTCTTTTTCGCCAAACTCCTAAGTAACTTAATCATCATCACACTAAGCCTTAAAAACCTTAGAAACTAATAGGTTATACCCCCCTTGGCTTCAATTAGGAATTGGCCTAAACGGAGGAGTTAAGAACAAGGTGACAACCTTGACTCAAGACTTGCCCACAAAGACACACCGAGTGGCTTGAAGATTTATGCCACGTTTTCCCCCAGGTGTGTGAAAGGTGACAACAGATAGATTAGTTGGAACATGCTCTCAACACAACCTTGCCAAAGTACAATCCCAAATTAATTGCTTCAATGTTTCTACTCTAAGACAAAAAGGGAGAAACCCAATTGAGAAGCCACACTTATCCAAGTGGGCCTTAGAAGGAAGGCCTTGATAGATCACCAAACAAGCAAATACTCAGAGGTTGTAGTCCACCCTCATTGACCATACACTATGCAATCTTCGGATCCAATGACTCTCAACATTAGAAGACACTCACTATGCATGTAATGTCCCCGGTTTTGACCCCGTTTGCATGATGTATATATTGTAATTAATCGTGGTGAGGAGCTCAAGGCAAAAGCCCCACCATCGATTTGGTTGTGTGTGTGTTTCGGCAATGGGGATAGTTGCCGATGGTTTATCGTGCCATTTGGCACATTATAATTCGGCATCATGTAAATACGCACATCAATTAAAACTAAAACCCCAACCAGCTACGCCAGTGCAACGTTGAATGAAAAGGGCATGGTTCCAAAGGATAAGGGTGTGGGGGATGTCAAACCTTGGTTTATGGGGGAAAAACCCATGCGTTACCACCTTGTGTGTTTGCCACCTTTCTTGTCTCATCCAACCTCTTTAATGTTCTGTTGGGTAGTTGAGCAGTTATGGCTGGTGGTGGTTGGGACAGTTATTGCTGAAGTGGTGGTGGCTGTGGAGGACTGTCATTCCCTTGCCCACACGCCCACTCCACCCATGACTGTCCGTTCTTCCCCTTACGCACTCTTCCCCTGTCGGATCATCTTCCTCATGCGCCTGGCCTTCACCACCACCGCCATCTTCTTCGTGGTTTGTTTCTTGCTCGCGCGCAGGGTCGTGGTCTGTTCATGCTCACGCGCAGGGACTCTGCGTTGGTTTTGCCCACGCCGAGGACAAGAGAAATCGTGGCTGTCGCTTGGGATTCTCGGGTGCAGGAGCTATTTCGCGCTCAGGGACTGTGTGTGTGAGTTTTCCTTACTGATTTGCGGCCGTGCATTTTGTTTTCCTCTGTGTGTTGCGGTTGGGTGCAAGTTGCACTCACGCACAGACTTTTTGGGGCGTTTTTCCCATGTCGTGAGTGAGCGGCTGTGCATGTTTTGGGTTGCTGTTGTTTTCCCATGATTTGGGATGCTGTTGTGAGTCCAAATTCTGCTTCCACTTGGGACTGTGGATGTGTAACTTTCCTCAACATCTGCATTGAGGAATTGTGTGTGCCGTTGGCCGAGTTTTCCCTATTTGGAACTGTGGAATGCTGCTATCAATTATTGTGTGTTTGGGTTGCTGATATACCCTGGTTTGGGTGTTGCAGCTGAGTTGTTTTGGCCACTTTAGGGCCAAGAACAACTCTGAGTTGCCTTGTAGGCTTGAGCTGTGTCTCACCTTTTGTTTGGGACTGCCACCGATTGTCTTTGCCTTCTTCACAGGGATGTGAAGGGATGATTTTGCTGCATGTAAGCAGTGGTTGGTCTTCGGACTGTGCTGGCTTGGCCGGTCATGGAAGGCCTGGTAAACCCAGCAGTGTGGGTTTGGCTGAGTGTGTCCCTTGGCTATGTGTAAGCCTGCAACTGACCCTTATTCCTTGGAGGAATCATTCCCAGCTCGGGGGTGGCAGCGTTGCTGAGAGATTGATGAGCACGCTGGCCTATGGTTGGGTGGAAAGTTGCAGCGACGTAGCTGATTGCGGGCGAGCTCTTCATTGAAAGATAAGTGCTGCTGGTTACTTCATCTCTGCAATTTATATTGATGTTTAATGAATTATAATGAACATGGGGATGCTGGAATGTATATGTGTGTTGCTTCCGCTGTATGTTGATGTTTTATGCATCTTGGTATGATGGATCATGCATCCTGCTGTGTATGTTTAAGAAATTTGATATCAACATTTATCTTGGTTTATGTTCATGGGGTTGTTTGCCCGTATGCTTGTTGTTCGTTGCGTTCGGTTCGCCGGTCTGAGGGATGGGGACGTGACAATGCATTAAGCATTGGACACTTACAAAGTTTAAACAATTTGCTAGTGCTGGGCGAGGATAGAAAACTAGGCTAAAGTAAAAGGGTGATGACCTCTAGTTTGCTTTAACCATTTGATCTCTCCGAATGATGATGAGTAAACACAACCATAATGACATATGCATGACAGATAACAATAGGGGATGGTGGTGTCTCACAAATGGGTAAAGTACTTGGACTTGTTTCCTTCAGGCTCTAAGTAGTTTTCCATTTAAAAGATTTATTAATTTGCAACATTAGTCAACCTCCAAAGGCAGGTGCTTTGGAAAGCCTCTCGGATTCCAGAAAATGACAAAAGCATAACCCTGACCGGTCAGACTCACCATATTTTCCTGTAGGGGAAAATGAGCCGAACATTATACAATGAATGAGTGCTCATCCTTTGACCATTGATTTTTCAAACAACATTTAATTTTAACAAAAGATAATAGTCAACCTACAAAGGTAGGTTCCCTTGAAAGCCTCTGGGCTCCAGAAAATGACTAAGGCCTACCCCTGTTGCCATTGAGCGTCCATAGGCCCGACGGGTTTGCCTTACCTTGTTGCAATTATGGGGGAAAATGAGCCTTACATCATACAATGGATGAGTGCTCATCCTTTGGCCATTGACTAATTTATAACATTTATATTTTTGCATCATTTAGATATATCATTTATGTGTTCTGATGCTTTAGTGTCTAAAGACATTGTAGGGTGGAACACTTGTTTTGAGGACTAAAGGAAAACCATCTGATGAACTTGGACACATTGACCAAGCCACATACTGGTCAAGATGGGGAAAAAGATCTTCAATCTCACAGGTCTCAATCAAACATAGGTCATGGGAGGAAATCAATTATGGATGAACTGGATGGATGGGGACAGGTGATATATGGGACCAACATAACACTAAGGTTTAAAAGTTGTGTAAAGCATGGCATAAACAATAGTCTTCAATATCAGATTCTTTAATTATCCTCAAGACAAGTTTAAGCATCAGTACACATGTAATATAAGCATAGGTCACCACAATCATCATAGCATAATAAGTGTTGAGTTATGTGTTAACTCAGGATGTCCTCCATGTGGACTACCTAGCTTGGATGCACTTATCAGTATAGACAAGAGGGTAGAGTGTGAGATGCACTCTACTACGTGTCATGGATATAGTAGCGGAGACATGTAGTGAGTTAAGTCACTTTTTCCAGTTACATGCAAAAGTGCGTGCATGCATTTTTTAATGCAACAATATGATTTTTGGCACAAAAGTGAAATTAGGGTTTTGGAACCCTAATTAGGGTTTGGTGACCTAATTTCTTAGTGACTTACAAAAGGGCATTGAGGGTGCAAAAATCATTTATCTTTTGTGAGCATCAAGAGATTAGAGCACCTGTGAGCAGCAGTTGATCAAAGGAGGGTGAACCGTTCGAGATAGCTGGGGGCGCATTCCTGAGGGCAGTGAGAGAACAGATCTTCGGAGAGTGAAGAGTTCTTTCATCAGGGAAGTGAGAGACAGTCTTCATTGAGCATCTTTTGAGACCAAAGAGCAGCAACAACAGTAGTGTGAGTAGCTGGAGCAGGACATGAGCAACAACACGTCACATGTGTGGGACGTGAGGCAGCTGCTACACATGTGTGGGAGGCTAAGAGGGCCCAGAGCGCTGAGGGTCTTCATCAGTGACTGAGGAGAGGTATTCAGTGATCAGTCAGAGTCAGACTGATAGCAGATCAACTAAGACGTGCGTCACAAGAGTGAGGGTGCAACTGTACAACTGGGGGACGTTTCAGTGATTGAGGACGTTGTTCATCTTCCAAAGCAGAGAAGCAGAGCAGAGGGATGAGGGAGCATCCTTCTAAGAGTTAGACAGAGTGTACAACATCCAGTGATTGGTAGAGTCGTATTTGAGAGATCCAGTGTGAGAGTGTACTTCTAGGGGCACTTTATCCAGGAGCAGCAGTGGCAGCTGCTGCAGATCTAGGGCTTTAGCCCTTCAGGTTCACTAGTTTCTTCTCTAAACCTTACTGTACTTCTTCTATATTCTATTTGCTCTGTTGCAAATCTAGGGCTTTGGCCCTTCAAGTTAACTAGTTTCTTCTCTAAATCTTATTGTACTTCTTCTATATTCTATTTGCGTTGGGCTCGAAAAAGAAGAAAGCTCCACTGTAGTTGGTTTTCATCATTGGGGTTTCTAGGATAAATTTCTGAGTCATGTGTGATTGCTTGATTGTTTGTGAGTTGTGAGGATTTCATGTGTTGCAAATTCTAATTTTGATTGAAGTGTATTTCATCTGGGATTAGTGAATATTGTGGTCGAGTTGAGATCTGAGCTTCTCAGATCGAGTGGAGACCTCTGAGAAAAATCTACATGGTATCAAAGCCTCGTTAGAAGTCAGAGGAGGGAATCACACTCAGATCTATGAACAACATACCAGATCTGTGTAAGGATTCAGTGGTGGAGGCATATTTGCAGAGAGGGTGACTAAATCTACTAGATATGAAGACTAGGGTTTATAGCTGTGATTGTAGAGGTCAGATCTCAGAGTTTGGAGGTGAGATCTGTGAGAGATCTATCAGATCTGAGTAGGTAAGGGCCAGATCTGTGAAGATAGAGACCAAATCTACCAAATCTAAAGAGCAGGGTTCATATTTGTGAGGGTATAGGTTGGATCTATCATATCTATAAGATTAGGGATCAGATTTGAAGAGAAGGTACCAGATCTGTGCAGAGTCACATCAGATCTATCAGATCCGTGAGATTGGTGACTAGATCTAAGATAGATATATCAGATTTGTGCGACTAGGATTTAGATCTGTGATAGAGCAAGGTGTTCCTTGTTCAATGAAGTATATTCTTCAGAGATTAAAGAGAGGTTGCCTTGATCATTTAGAGATTGAGTGATGGTCAGAGGGCATTTCGATTGAGCAGATAGAGGACAGTCAGAAGGGTGCATCCTTGAGAGAGGGGGTGCATTCTTCAATTGCTGAAATAGCAAAGAAAGAGAGGGGCATACCTTTCAGAGACTGATGGGGAGCACACTTCCCTAGACAAAGATCTTGACTTGATTCCATCAGAGGTCAGAGCAGAGCAGAGGGCGTAGTTGTCAGATTGGTCACACATGCTAGAGGGGTGCATTCATTCAAAGATAGCTGTAGCTATTGAGTATTGAGGGTTTCTCCCAGAGATATAGCACACTTTCCAAAGCACCAGGATCTTCTATTTACATGAGAAATTTGATTGTGATCATTTCACAATTTATCTGGCTTAGATTATAGAAATGCCACAACAGATATGTGAGAGTCAGACATCATATCTGTGAGAGTGAACCCTAGATTTGTGAAAGAGAGGGTTTTTGCATATAGCTAGATGATGGGAATATGAGAAGTGTTCCTTAGGGTTTCAGAGACAGGGTCTCGCATGCAAAAGAGGGAGTTGTATGGGTTGGATTCTAACTCAAGCCAGGAAGTTATCTTAAGGTGGTAGGAAGGATGCATGGACCAAAGCTGAAAGATTTGTTATTCACTAATTTTTCACTTAGTGGATTTTTCGAGGAGCCGCCATTTGACAAACATGATAAATGTTTGTGTTCCAGTGTATCAGATGATCCGCCATTTGTGCCTAGCCAATTTTGGCTAGTCAGTTTTTGTTTTCAGTAATTATGACCATAGCCCCGCAGGGTTTGTAATAAAATGTGCTAGCAGGGTGTTTTGAGTGGTTCGGTCTCCTAAGACGTAGAATTTCAACTAAGGTATTCCGGGGAGTTTTTTTCCCTTGTCAATTATGCTTTGCCTATAGCCGAGTATAATTGATGAGGTTTTCTCCTGCTTCCTCCAAACCTGGAATGCCCGATTTTGAATTTTGGACCTTGGGGGGTTATTAGAGCCCAACTGAGTATGTATAAACCTACTAGACATTATTAGAAAAGACTATGGTCATGTCCTAAGTCACTAGGATGCTCAGAAAAAATTCCGAAAAAATTTTACCAGACGCGTCGGATTTTTGGTTTTTAATTTTTTAATTTTTCTTGAGTTTTTAATTAAATTTTTTCATAGTTTAAATGGAAAAATTTCAATTTGTAATAAGTCAGTCATCCGAGATCCGAATTCAGTGATTGAAGGCTCTAAACTTAAGCCAAAAATCATTCATGATCAATTGGCTAGCTATCCCTAAGTTTCAGATATTCATTCAGCCTCATAATTAATAATTTCTCAAAAAAGTCATTTACGAAGAAATTATTAATTAAAATATTAAAAATGAATATTTTGAAGATAATTAAAAACTCTCCAAAATAAACTAAATTGAATAAAATAAAATGATAAATGACATGGCACGGAGCATTTATGATGATTCCAATCAATATCGGTCAGTTTCAGATCAAGTGTCGGAGTGTAGCATTTGAACTATCAGTCGGAAATTTGCCCTCTTTGGTCAAATTCATTTTTGGTTGAAGTGTGGGTTATCTATTGGTTGAGTGATCATTACGAGGGAGGATGAGCCACGTCACCCCCCATCATTACTCCAGCACTCAGTTGCAGCTCAGTTCAACTCCAAATCATCATGCCGAGCTCATTCAATTACTCTGGTGTTACTCTTAGTCCAGATTTAGGGATTTGATCCCTATTTTCTTTTCTTTTTGTATAAGTAGAGGCTCTTTTGAGCTCCACAACATGGAACTTTTGTAGCAGAGTTACTCTGAGAAAAATTGTATCAAGCGTTTGCTTTGAATTGTTAATAAAGATTCGACTTTGGAGGTCTATGAGCTCTTGCATGTGGTAGTTTTTTAATGGTTGAGGTGATATTGTCTTTAACCCCTATTTATTTAATACTTGCATGAGATCAATTGTTTTGTTAGCTCAAGAAGGCCATTGTTGGCACGGTAGAACAATCATTTGTAGTTTCAATTTGATTGTTTATGCAAAGTAGATTAGTATTTTGATGAACATGAGTAGTCAATAATACGTAATGTTGATCTTAATTAAATTTTCTTAGCATACTAGCATGCTATTTTGATCTCACATTTGTATTGGGTTGTGGTGTGTTATCAGGCTTCACAGGTTGAAGAAGGGTGTGAGCTTAGCTGCTTCTATCCCAGATTTCAAGCAACCAATTTTTGTTTAACACTTTGTGATTGCAGGACCTATATGGTTCGTCTTCTTTTAATGCAAAAAGAAAGCTAGGAGTCTCTCTCTCTATCTTGTGTTCCATCCACAATAAATCTTTTCTTTGGTTATCGGTTATTTTAGGAAGCCCGAGTCTCCATTTTTCCATCTGTTGGCTTCCCTTCTATTGCCTTGTTTGGCTTGCTCTTCCTTTTTCCTCTTTGCTGCCCTTTTTTCCCCTTTCTTCACTTACTTTGCAGCCCTCTCTTTGTTAGTTTGCAGCCATCTTTCATTCCTTTTGCAGCCCTCTTTTTGCCTTTTGGACAGCCCTCTCTTGCCATTTTTCTCTCCCATTTCATAGCCTTTTCTCCTCTCTCTTCTCTCCATTTTCACCTTAGAAGTTTACCCCTATTTTAAGAGTTAATTTGTAGTTTTGTTTCTTTTAATTTTTTGATTAACATATAATGTTTCAAGTGTTTAAAGCTCTTATTTTTAGGAAAAATCAATAAAAGCCTAAAGGCTAAAGGCAAGCAAAGAGCAAAAAGACAAAAAATACTTCCCTCTTCTCTCTTTCCCTTTCTCACCCCGCTCTTTCGGAAGAGGCAAAAAAAACATCAAAAAGCATTGTAAAAGTTAATAAAAAGCAAGTGGGATAAAGGCTCACACACCCCTCTTCCCCCATTTGGGGGAAGCTTGTATCGTCTCTTTTATTTTCATGTTTGCGTAATAATTTGCTAGAGTAGAATAGGAAAGAGTAGTTTCATTATTTAAAAGTTTGCTTTCATAAAAGTTAGAAAATAAAAGCTTCATGTTTCATTACTTAGTTTAATTTTTGTTTGCTTTCATTTGATATAATATTGCAAAAATTAAAAAAGAACCAAAATCTCTTGAATCTCACCGTAAGGTGGATCAAGAGTGCTCTCTATCGGAGAGTTTGTTTAATTTTTCTTTTATGTCATGTACTTTGCTTTTGTAATTTAATAATTAATTTCTAAGTCTCTTGAACTTGCCGGAATCCAAGTCAAGAGCACTCTCTATCGGACAGCATTTTAATTTTTGCATCATCCTTGCACTTAGGCATATAGAGTAGATAAGACTCTTGAACTTCTGTCATAAGACAAAGTCAAGAGTGCTCTTTGTCGGAGGGTTTTAATTAATTTTTCTAATAAAATTTTGCAACTCACTTTCCCCTGTTAATTAATTTACTTCGTTGATATCCCTCACCTAGTATGTTTTGCCGACTGTCATAGTTGGGCTCATACTCAGAACGGTGAATGGACTTGCTAAGCTCGCAATAACAAGATAATAAAATTTTACCCATAACCAACGCACCAGCGTTGTAGAAAGCATTCAATTCTATTCTCAGTAAGGGCGCCGGAACTCCCCGTTGTCTTAGAGTCCTTGCTAGTTGGTCAATCCATCGAAAACCAACCTGGGATACTGGACGGGGCGACATGTCTAGAACATAATAACTTCGAACGCTTTCCCGATTGGTCTTTGATACCTTTGACAAGCCATAATAAACAAGACCATTAAAATACTTAAAACATACCAAGAGCACTCGCATAACATATCCACTAGCTTTATTTCAAGACTTGTATCTTTGTTATTTGTTAAGCATTGCAGAGCTTCAACTCCATAAGGCATGGGTCTATCTTTTCATGCATTATTATTAATCTGGACCATTTGTCCTTTGATTTATAAAAGAGAAACCAACAATGCCCAGTTTGTGGTTTCTGAAATACCCACTCCTCCCAAGGAGGGCGTCTTCCCCTAAGAAGAAGACTAGTGCTTAAGATAGGAAAATTAAGTCAGACGATCATGAAAATTTAAACTAAGGGTTTTTAATTTATTTTCGAGGTGGGTTTTAAGTTTTAAAGCCATCCGCAAACCAGATCCTATAAATCTAAAAATCGAGGGTTTTAAAATGAGAGTTTCAGCAAAGAATTTTATAAGTAATGGAATAGAAATTTAAAACAAGAGATTATGAGTACCTCTTACCCGAAAAATCTTGTAGATGCCTTTTAAATGATGATCTATCTTGTCTCGATCAATTTTAAGCAATTTTGGCGAAGTACCAAGTCGAAATGATTTTGCCAAGTGAGGCATCACGCCCCTCTTCCCTGCACAGTCAAACTACTGAAAGTGAGATTTTTTACGCATGAAAAAGGTACTGGAAATGCAAGAAAATAAGAGTGCGTATCAAAGTTCAAAGATACTATTGAAAAACCGTCTGATTATGAAAACGTCTTCAAGAGAAATGAGTTGGGAGATCCACAAAAATGCCCCAAGAGAAAACACCCTCCTGCATGCAAACGCTATCTTCCAAAAAATATTTGATAGCTCGTAAAAATATTTCAAATGCTAAGCAAGATAAACTTTCCAATCATAGACAAGAACATCTCACAAAAAAAATCCAAGAATTTCTGCAAAGATTTCTTTATTTGAAAATATCCAAAGCGAAGAGTGCAAAATTTCCCAATGGGATACAATAAAATGGGTATTTCCTTTATATAGCTTTTGAGAGACGCAAACCCTAACTTACTTTTTCATTCAACGGTTGAGATTATAACATCATCAACGATGGACTCTGGAGATTACTTTTACATGGATCAAAATGACTAAGTCAAGAGGGGGGTGAATTACTTCATAAAGCCCATTTTTACAACATGATAAATCATTATTTTTGCAAGTTTGACACTTAGGGGACATGGAGGAGTTATTAGACACAATGGATCACCGAGAGGAGGGGGGGTGAATCGGTGAGCTTGGACTCACTTGAATTTTAACTTCTTCAAACTCTAAAAGCTTAAGTCATCATTTCACATTAATTCAATATCATATTCATCAATAACCTATATCATTAATCATTCATCAAGTTAAACACATAATCATCAACACATTGCACAAGAGACACAAGATATAATATTTGTAATCTTTTTGTATTTCAAACTGCTGCGACCGTGAGACAATTAAACATCTACTGAAACAAAGAGCACCAACTCCTTATCTAGGACTCTGCCTAGTTTTTTCTTAGACCCTACTAAAAAAACATGTACAAGACCCAACTTGTAGATACATACAAATTACATCCTTGTCACATTACATCAAGTTACTCTTCATGTCATCACTGCCATCAAACAACCTGTTGTCAAACAAGCACATCATCACAATTACATCAACTCTGTCATTCACTTGTCATGTCAATCATTTGGCTATCTCTATCAAATCATCAATGCCCACTATCATGTCATCAACCAGTCACTGTCAAATCAATCACTGTTATGTCACGGTTGTCACTGACATCAAGGCTTGCTCAATTTGCAATGGTACTGCTGTAACTATTAAATCAACCGCTATCGATTCAATTGTCTAATCAAAGTTAATGTCACTGTCATATCATCATAGTATCATTGTTTCAGTGCTGCCCTTCAATAAGATATACTATTGGTCTTTTGATGATGCAAAAACTTCTCAACATAATGTTCAACTTTGATTTTGAAAAAATAACTTCTAATTCTTCACCGAGTCATCCACATGCCAAGACTCATACTTCCACCCAATTCTCTTCAGATTCCTTCAAATCTTTGGATGCCTATAGGATGACCTCAATGTTCCACTGTATACAGACCTTCGAATGCCATCAGGATGACTTCCATCTGGCTTGTGTATCTGAGCTTTAATTGCTAGACTCCTCTCGAATTCAGAGGATAAAATGAAACTTCAAAATATCTGAACTGTGCCTATGGCTATCTTCAAACTGTCTTTTTCAACGCTGAAAATCAAAGGATACACACTTCATTCTCAGTCTTATTAGTGCACCCGAAAATCAGATTTAAAAACTTGTATCTTTACTGGGCTGCCATAGTCCAATATTGACCCGAAATTCAGAGCTTGATCTTACACAAAATGCACACCTGATTTTTACTGTGGCTGCCTCAAGGACCCGAAATTCAGAGCTTGATCTTCCACAAAATGCACACTTGATTTTTACTGCGGCTACCTGAGAGACTCGAAATTCAGAGCTATATCTTTCACTCCAAATTGCAGCTTATAAAATGAGGCGAGTTGCTTATTTATACACATTTTCCATAATTTACTGGGATGACCTAGTATATATAATATTTAAATACTTTGACTGAGATGACTTGTTTGGTGGTTTAAAAATTTTAATTTGAATTAAAAAATCTTTTTAGAGGTTGTCAAATTTGTAAGTTAGTAATATCCTTTCCTTCTTTTGGGGTTGTTTTGTCCCTATCTCTTGCCTAGGTCGTCCTTGAGACTTTATCGTGGATGATTGAGATGTTCCAGCTTGGCGGACTTCTCCATTTGAATGATTTTTAATACCTTTTAATTGGGCTGTCATATCATCAAGTTCAAGGGCTTCTTCAAGAAAATAAAACCAAGGACTTCAGTGAGGCTACAACAAATCATAGGATTCTTCAAGTAAGACTCATAAGTGCTTTAAAAACTTCTTCAACAACTTCAAAAGAAATGTCAAGTCAAACCATCACCGAGCAACAAGTGTGCCATATCAAGACTTCAAGTCTCCAAGTTACCACATGCAAGAGCATTCTCATAACCCTGTCCAAAGGTTCCATGACTCCATCAAGCCACAAATGACCACATAATGGGTCATTTGGCCCATTTGGTGTCCAATGCCCATATCATACCATGTCATAAATCCCTTGCCTTTGTCTCCTTTGTCATTAATGGGTGTCATCAATGACAACCTATGCTCAACAAGGGGGTCCCCCCATATATATTTCTAAAGATACAACTTGATTTATACACTTTTATTTTGGCCATTTTGTCCAATTTCGCCCTATGGGAGACGTTCTCCCTATGAGAGCCCAAAAAATCATTCGGAACATCAAACTCGATGAAACTAGTTTAGATATGTCCAGAGAGCCATAATAAATCATCTAGAAGCATTCCCTTGCCATTTCCTTGAACACACAAGCCAAATCGATTTTCCTAGTGAACTTCTTAATGGTACATCCTCTAAAAATAATAAAAATCATCATAACCTCATTCAAGATGTAATATCCCAAATAATGATATTCTACTGATACTGTGTATAATGTTGACTCGTACAGTCAATCTTGTGCAAAAACACGAAATAATCGTGCATGCAAAATTGCCATGCAAAAATACCCTAAAACATAGCTGAATTAGGGCTAAGGTTTGCAGAAAGGAATTTAACACTTACCACTGTTAACTCGACTAATAATACTCCAGAGATAGATGCATGCATAAAGTTCCGGATAAGTGGGCTTATGGTGCTCCTTTCCCCTAGTGTGATGCCCAACAGCAAGGAAACCCTCTTCTACACTGAAGGTAACATTTTTTATGGAAGGAGTGTCAGATGAAGCTGGAACTTTGGTGAGATGTTAGTCTCCCCCCGACAGAGAGACTGACCGGAGCATGCATGAGTTTGGACCCCTTTGACCTATCTAGCGAATTGATCTCTTGTTCTGCTGCTCACGCCCCCCAACTGCTCTAATCTGCTGGTAGATGTTCGGGATGAGCAAATCAAAAGCTGACAGTTAGTCAAGGTAGTAGAGTGACCCTGCTGATGAAGATGACGCCAGGATACAGAGGAAAAACTGGGATCTAGAGACCCAGTGAATGCTTTGGGGTTTTACAGCTAAATCCCCCCTGTTGCATTGATGAACCTGCAAACAATCTTCTGGTAGATACTGAATCGCTGGATATGGATAAATACAATGGATGCCGTTGATAAACCTGGATGGTCTATCCTAAAAGAGACTAGGGTAGATATTTCACTATCAAACCCTTGTTAGCTGAAGACACCGTCTTCAACCCCAACAGTCGTGGCTGCACATTGTGCTGCTACTCAAAATTCCAAAATCAACAAACACCCCTCCTGGTTGAAAAAATTGGCCCTCTCTCCCTAGGGTACACCTAAAGGTGCATTGGGTACAAGTGCAGCGTAATAAGACTGATACCGCCCCTTCTAATATAATTGTCCCAAGTAAGAATAGGATTGTCCAAGGCCAACCAAATAAAAAGATTAATTTTTAAAGGAGCCGACACTTCCAAACCTTTCGAAACCACCAATAGTCCACCACATCCACACCTTCTAATAAGGCATCATATGCCAATTTGGAATTGATCACCCCCGAGATTCCACATTTCAAGACCAAAGTAAAGAGTCCTCATCAGGTGATAGATGAATTTCTCTCCTCTGGAGACCCAAAATATAAGTGCTCCATTCCTCCTTTAAAAATCCTGAAAGTCCCAATTGCCGAACCCCAATCCATACATTGCCCGAAGTCAGCCCACCCCTAGGAGTGGCCACCTGATCTAAAGCATAGTATCCTTTATCTCTGAGGACATCAATTAGCTCAAAAGATAGATGGTATATTTCAGGGCCATGAATGATAGGATCTTCACCCACCCTAATCAATCTTCCATTACCAGGCATCCAAGCCAACTACTCACTCAATATCTGAAAAGAACTGACATGACAATTATATATGTTGGATACCCCTTTAACCGATTTATTATTTAATTTGATCCATTGCAAGATCGTGCAACCTTTGAAGTATTTCCCAGCAATCACCCTACTCCAAAGGCTGTCCACAAAAAGTGCTCTCCACAGGCTTTTGACTGACAGAGACTGAGCAAATAAAAAGATAATTTTTAGTGTCCAACCACCCAATAATTTTTAGTGTCCAACCACCCATATGCTTAGGTCTAGCCAGGCTTTCCCATATAACCAAATGAAATTTATTCTTGTCCCTGACCAGACCACAAAAAATTGTAAACACATCTCCGAATACTGATTAAGATAGACTTAGGGATCTTACATAATGAAAGCTATTAAACCAAAAGATTCTCCAACACCGACTTTACCAATGTCAATCTGCCCCCCCAAAGAGAGCCAACACCAGCACCAATGGCTGATTCTTTTATCAAACTTTTTTAAAAGCCAATGCCAGTCGCCCACTGAATAATTATTGAGTTTAATAAAATATCCAAGATATTTCGTACCCAAGGTAAGTGAAATTGTACAGTAACCCCTGTCCAATCTGCAAAGCTATATCCCTGTCCACACCATACTCAAGGAAAGATGATTTTGTCTCACTAATAACCATACCAGAGGCCCTGCAAAAAAGGTCTAATATATCACCCATTCACCCACTGTGCCTGAACCAAAAAACATGACATCATCCACGAATAATAGATGTGTAATGCACACAAGTGTAGAAATCTTAACACCCTTCAAAGAGCCCTCAACTTTCTTGGAAATAATCAACATGCTCAACCCATCAATAATTAAAAGAAACAATAGAGGTGAAAGAGGACACCCCAGATAAAGACCTCTAGGCCCCTTGAAATTTTTGTCGGAGCACCATTGATAAGTACCACATAATTAGCATAAACGACACAGGCCATCACGCAGCCGGTTGCCTCCAGACTAAGTCCAATCTGGAGAAGTATAAGTCTAAGAAAGCCCCAATCAACCCAGTCATAAGCCTTGACCAGATGCAATTGAAGAACCAATGCCTTCATATTGCGAGACTTAATTCTATGAAAGGGTGAAAGAGCGAGACTCCCCAAATGTCCCCTAGATAGGGTGAAATATCACTGCTGCACCAGTATATGTGGGACATTACTAAGGGGACGTCCCATATCGTCCTCCATCCACTAGGAGATGGGGAAAAGCTAGAATGCTTCCCCAGTACAACAATGATGCTAAACGTTCCTGATGTTTCTCCTAGACATGTAAATGCATCGCCATTTCCCTGATGATATGCCCATGTTAGGTGGTTTACAGGTTCTCTCAGATAATATGAGTTTTTATGTTGTATATACTTTTCTTTGTACTGTTGAACGCATTGAGTAAGACACAATTAAAGGTTTATGCATTGACTGGACATTAATAAAATTTCAATTTTAATTCCTCACACTGTAGGATTCTTTATATAGGACGAAATAATGATTCCTATAAGCATGGCCCCGGCTTCTAACCTCCTTAAATATTGTCATAACAAGCTATACTTGAAAAGGTACGATTAGTGATGAATTAGATTAAACATTAACTAATTGCAGTAATTTACGACATAAATATTTTAAGAAGTTTTCTACAAGATGATGTGTGTCTTGTTGGCGAGTTGGCAAGTTTAAGAGAAGACTATGACCTGGGAGATGGGGACAAGAAATCTAGCTATTGTCTCATTTCATTGATTCAAGGAGTTTTCATTTTCCTTTCAAGATAGCTTCTTATTATTGTTCATTGCAGGTCAAATGTGGTGTCAGAGGCAACCTTGGCCCGGCCTGCAATGCTGTTGGAATGGTTGATCGCTATGTTCTCGGCATTGAACATTTATACCAGCGTCCAGTGTATCGACGAACGAAGGTATATTACTTCTTGATTTGTCTTCCCCCATCATTTTAAATTTTCCTTCATTGTTTTGTATTGCAAAAGTGCTTGGCCTTTTAATATATAACAGCTAAGAGTTATATACGAAAATGCTTATCATTTCCTCCCATGGACATTTCAACCCACTTAAGATGGTTAAATGTCTACGCGGATATAAAACGTAGTATATACAATATCTGATCTAACATATATAAGACCAGTTTCTGGAGCCCAATCAGACATATAAACAAAAAAATTCTAGTAACTATGCAAAAAAGAGTCTCCATTATAGTCTTCATTTTCGTGTCCACACACAGTTTCTGTCTGCTACATTGTATCCAAATCCAGTATATAAAGGTGTGAATTTTGTTTAAGCTGGTTCAAACCTGAACCGGTATTAGTGGGGAACAGCATGATGATGGGTATGTAACGAGACTGCAAATTTCAGACAATAGCTTACACTGCACATATCAAATCTTTTCTACATCATTTAAGTTGTTAAAGATCAAATTTAGGCGGTGAATAGCTGAAAGAGCAGTTAGAGAACCAATTCAGACGCAATGATTAGAGTTTATACATGTTAAAACCAAAATTTCGATCAACTTTCTGAGCAAATAAGAAATTCTTGTAGGTTAACTTCAGACAATTTGTTGAATCAGACCCAAAGTTGAATCCTTTCCATTGTTCCAATGCTGAGTTCCAAGCATGAATAGAACATAAACCAAGAGGACCTAGCTAGAATTGCAGTACACTAAAAGCGTTGCTTCTGTCGCCCCTTTCATAAGAAAACTAGAAGCTAAGAAAGGGGCGATACCTTAGAATGCCCCACCTTTACCATGAACATATTGGTAAACCACCGAACGCTATTCCAAACAGCATCAGAATAAACCTGTAATTTGGAGATCTCGTAGAAATACTATGTCACGCTTCTATTGTGTAAGCATATCGGCAATTATATACTTCTATACCCGTAAGATGCAAAACTCACATTCCAAAGAAATTTTTTTAGCAATGATCGTCAACCATAGAATCAGGGATTCCCAATGCGTCATAGACAATGGACAATTTGATGCCATTTTCCTTACCAGCTTCCTTTTGGAGCATCCAGCAATTGAGGTTTAACATTAGCTTCCCCAAACGAAGAAATTCTTGTGTAATTTTGGCTCCTACAAGAGCAACATGTTTTTATGCTGGTTGATAAAATATGAGTTGAGGAAGCCTTCTTGGCAATCATGAGGGGCGATTCATCTTTCTTGGGATTCTGACAGCAGCGTTACCCATAAAGGGTTCTTAATCTTATACCCTGAAATTGGACGAGCATCTATATTAGGGTTTGTAGGCAGCTATTGTTGCACAATGTAGCAGCCATTAATTGGCTGCTAACCTGGCAAAACCTCGGGAATCTAACCCTTAGTGTCACATGGGAAAAAATTTCTCTCTTTAAGTTTTGTAAGTCCACCTAAGTAAACCTAAACTAACCAAGGGAGGTGTTCCCAATGAAGCTTTCTCGGATAGTTACTAGAGGTTATCTAGCTTTCTCAGTATTGACTTGATTGATTAGCAAAGAGATGGTATGCCTGAGATAATTGCAAAGGTTTAAATGTGGTACACTATGGCTGAAAATTAAGCCAAGGGCTGGGTTAAATATGGATTTGAGATATAGAACCACTAACTAGATGAAGTTTAAGATAACTTTAATATTTTTTGATGTGTGTGTGTATGGTTACCAAGATTATTCAATTAAAGGTGTGAATTATAAAGCAATGCATATGAAATTTTCAATAAGTTGTATCCCACTAACTCTAGCTTAGAACAAATAGGAGTGTTGTGCCACTGAAGCTCTTTGATCTACATATGGGATCCAACAGTGATGCTTGGCCCAATCTTTTAGAGTACCAACCAAGGGGGATTCCACCATACCCTTGGCCGCATTACCTGACTACTTGTTGTCGCTTGATATGCACCTCGGGTAACATGGAAGAAATCTTCAAGCCACTAGGTGCGACCTTGGGGACATGTCTCAAGTCAAGTGTTGTCACCTGATACTTGACTCCTCTGTTTAGGCCAATTCCTAGTGAAGCCAAAGGGGATGGTCCCCAAAAGTAATTTTTATCACATATATTGTAGTTGGGCTACCATGATGCAGCGTGCAGATTGATCTCTTTATTTTTTTGAGCCAGACAGTTAGATGGGGAAACAACATGGATCATCATTATAGCATGAGCCATTCAGAGCCTATGTTCAGTAGCAGATACATAGTATTTCCTTGCCATGATGGAGATCTCCTTGTCCTTTGAGATTACTTCAGTGGTGACCTAGTTCATTCGAGTAGAGCAACAGATATGATACACAGTTTACAGATGGGCATATTAGATAGAGACATGTATATGGTGAGATCAGATATATAGCTCTTTGGTAGGATTTTGCTCTTTGATGTATACTAACACCTTGGACTTGTTGTGATATGATGATTATGGTGACCTATGCCTATATTATATGTATATCGTTGCTTAAACTTGTGTTGAGAATGATTAAAGAATCTGTTGTAGAAGACTATTGCTTATGCCATGCTTTACACAACTTTTAAACCTTAGTGCTTTGTTGGTTCCATGTATCACTTGTCCCCATCCATCTAGTTCATCCATAATTGAGTTTCCTCCCATGACCTATGATTGATTGAGATGAGATTGAAGATCATCTTCCCCACTTTGACCCCTATGCATGATGGATCCCATGTTGTTTTGTGTCTCGGCTTTGAGTTGTGTAACAAAACTTGTTGAAGCCTTGATCCTTCTAGTCCGTTGCAACAAAACTTGTTGAAGCCTTGATCCTTCTGAGCTTAGGTGAGTTGGGTTTTCAAGCCTTGACCTCTCTAGTCAGTTGCCCCCGAAGAGTGTCATCTAAAACTTGAAGCAATATGTCTAACATCATTACATGCATTATGTGTTATATACTGAGAAATGCAAGCCCCCAAATAAAGTTGCAAACTATGTCTTGAGACACAACTCAAAAATGGTTATGAAATGAAATTGTGAAAGGCCCAAATAAAGCAGTGGATAAATAAATGCAAAATCTAAAGATTGCTAGCCATCTTATTAAAATGTAATGATTAATTCCTCATGGAGCCTGCGGATTTTGATGTGAGATGGAGTAAGGGACAGCTAATTCTACGTGTCCCCTAGGATCTTTTCACTACAGTTACTTGTGTACTCAACGCAAGGGTCCTAGAAAAGATCTTCACAAATCTTGATTGTTATCTTGAATGTGAGTTGTAGACATATTGTTAAAGTTGAGTGGACTCTTTTAAGATCAAATCATCCACTTGTGAGACACCACCATCTCCTATTGTTTATCTGTTGTGCATATGTCATTGTGGTTGTGTGTACTTGTCATCATTCAGAGAGATCGTATGGTCAAAATAACCTATAAGTCATTTCCCTTTTACCTTAGCCTTGTTTTCCACCTTCACCCAGCATTAGCAAATTGTTTAAACTTTGTAAACATGGCATACACAAGAGACTTCCAAAAGATTCAATGATTACTCAAAGACACATGTATATCTTATTAATTGTTATTATTATTTATTATTGTCACCATGATTCTGAATGGCATAATTTAAGTTGGGTTTTAATATACATCTTGGAGCAGTTCTTACCTTTGATGCATGCAGATTCAACTCAGTTCAATATCTCACTTTCAGTTTGAGTATTTTGACTTGGTCAACCTAGTTGACCAAGTCAAACATGGCTCCCAAGGCAGTCGCTAAGAATTTGACAGTTCTTATATTTGCTCTAGACATGCTTAGGACCAATACTGCAGTTCAGTTTTTAGATTTTGGCCCCAGATTTGATGATCAATGATTATTATCACTTTATTATTGGTGAGATGACTCGGATCATATTTTTTATTACATATTGCAGTTATTATGGTTCTCCTAGGGTGCCACAGTGCTCCAGGGGGTATGAGTAGTCACTTGTACCATTCTACTATGTCTCCAGACACTTCTATGCAGTCAATTTTCCCCTGTTCTCAGCCTGAACGAAGTTATGATGATTATTATTATTTTCAAAGGATGTACCACTAAAAAATGAACTAGGAAATCACTGAAGAAATCGATTTGGATTGTGTGGTCAAGAAAATGGAAAGGAAATTTCTCTGGATGATTTATTACGGCTCTCCGGACATCTTTGCATCAGTTTTAGTCAGTTTGATGTTCCATATTTTTTTTCTTGGCTCTCTTAGGGAGGACCTTCCCCATAGGGTGAAATTGGATAAAATGGATAAAATAAAAGTGTGTAAATTAGGTATGGAGGAACCCCCTAATGACCCCCCCCCATGTCTCCTAAGTGTCAAACTTGCAAAAATAATGATTTATTATGTTGTAAAAATGGGCTTTATGAGGTAATTCGCCCCCCTCTTGACTTAGTCATGTTGATCCATGTATTGATCCGTGTAAAAGTGATCTCCATTGTTGATGATGTTTTAATCTCAACCGTTGGATGAAAAAGTAAGTCAGAGTTTGTGACTCTCGAAATCTTTATAAAGAAGAGACCCACCTCATTGTATCCCATCGGGAAATTTTGTACTCTTGGCTTTGAATATTTGAATAAAGAGATTTTTTTGCATAAATTCTTGGATCTTCTTTGTGGGATGTTCTTGTCTATGATTGGAAAGTTTATCTTGCTTATCATTTGAAATATTTTTTGGGGGAATCAAATATTTTTGGAAGATAGTGTTTTGCATGCAGGAGGGTGTTTTTTCTTGGGGTGTTTTTGTGGATCTCCCAACTTGTTTCTCTTGAAAATGTTTTCATAATCAGGGGGTTTTTCAATAGTATCTTTGATCTTTGATATGCTCTATGTTTTCCTTGCATCTATAGTTCATTTTCTTGCGTAGCGAATCTCACTTCAGTAGTTTGACTGTGCAGGGAAGATAGACACACTACCTCACTTGACCAAATCAATTTCACTTGGTGCTTTATTCGAATTTTTTCAAATTGATCAAGACATGATAAATCATCATTTGCAAGGCATATACAATCTTTTTCGGGTAAGATCTATTCTATATCTCTTGTTTCAAGTTTCTATGACATTAGTTTAAAATATTCTATGGAAAAACCCTCATTTAAAACCCTCATCTATTAGTTTAGTAGGTTCTAGTTTGCGGTTGGATTTAAAACTTAAAACCCACATTGGAAATAAATTAAAACCCCTTAGTTTAAATTTTCGTCACCATTGGACTCCATTTTCTCATCCAACTCACTATCCATTCCTCTAGGGGAAGACACCCTCCTTGGGAGAAATGGGTATCTTCAGTTCCGCAAACTGGGTATTGTTAGTTTCACCTCCAATTGTCTAATCATACACCTAGCAATCAACCTGAGTTTCTAATTTTGATTAATTTCACCATTTACCCTTAAATCCAATCTTTCATGCTTAAAACCCTAGGGTAAAATTGGGCTTTTCACAACGACACTCGTAATCTCTTAGTAATTGTACAAAACTCTAATTAACTATCCTAATAAGAGATTAAATCAAGTTCCCCTTGACTATCTACTTTCCTTCCTCATTTTTAGGGATCTTGGTTATAGGGACGCCCCCCGAGCTTAGTTTTCATCGAGTTCAAAGTGTCAGTATCCTTGACTGGTGTGACATTTGAGTTTTTTCATAGGTCTTGGATATCGTAGGTTGTGAATTTAGTTTATTTTCCCTCTGCCATCATGGATAAGATCATCCTACAGGGCAACTACAAGATTCATGACAACAGTAACTAAGGCATTCCAGTTTTAAGTTACAAGAATGAAAATGATTTAGGAGTTTGAAATAAATGATTGATACAAGACTTTGTAAAATAAAGATTAAATATCTTCAACAATATATAATAATATATTCCATCCAACGTGTAAATTCACTTAAGAAAAAACGTGATTGTTGCAAGTAAACTACTGCCAATGGAGTTGGATAGTGTTGTAAAGGGTTGTTTTGCAAATGTTCTTGGTTAGTTTTAAAATTATTAAAATGAGTTGATTAGGGGGAAGGGGATTCCAATATACCAAGAAGGTATGTGGAACAAGGTCTGGATTGCAAAGTGTGGTTACACACGAAAATAAGAGATAGATGGAAGTCACGGTGGTGTGTCCAACATTGACACCAAACTGGGGTGTAGCTTGACAGATCCCCACGGTCACTACCTAGTTGTTTCCATTTTCACTAAGAAATTTTCCCACAATTAGCAAATCGTAAGACTTCAGATTTTCGTCTAAGGGAGGTTAATTTTAATTAAGTATGAGTTTTTAAATTAAATGTGGAAGTTTTTCAAGTGCTAGGATTTTGTTTCTAGTTGTTCCAAAGCTCGGGCAAACTTGCGATGGACAAGAGCATATGTGGAAGTCGAGCTGAATATTCATTCCCATTATTTGCAAAATATAAAAATCTTTAATCAACTTGCAAAAAAAATGTTTTGCTAATTACTAAACTACAAATCTCTTTTTTGGTTGACCACCTACTCACGCAAGCCTTTTCAGCAGTGTCGTACTTCGGGTAAGTGTAGTGGGTTCATTACTCTTTAATGCAAAAAAAAGAAAAAAAACTAAAAAATAAACTACTCTAAGGTTAGTAGCTAAAATAATAATACAAAGCAGAAAAGCAAACCATAAATCGGGCGATACAAATCCGCCCAAGGGGGTTGGGTGTGGGCCCTAGGTAGTTTTATCCACTAATTTTGCACTTAGTGGATTTCTAGTGACCTGCCAAAGTCATGAACAAGCCAATTGTTCATTGTCAGTGCTCAAAAGGTTCCACGATTCATTAGGGCAATTTTTGTGCCTCTTTTTTAATAAATGCATGTTTATACCCTCAGGGTTTTTTGTAATAAATGTGCTAACATGGCAAGCTTTTTGTAAAGGAATTGGCTTCCTAGGACTTAGACGTCAATCTGATCATTCCAATGTGCTTTTCCCCTTGTCAATTATGGAATGCCTTATAAGCAATGTATAATTTTCGAGTTTTTCACCGCTTCTCCAAAGCTGGAATTTTCGTCTTGGTGGTTAAACCCCGGAGGTTATTAAAGTTCATGTGTCGATGTATATAAGGGTGCTAGACATTGTATTGAGTCATTAGGAACATGTACTAGGTCCCCCTAGGGTTTTCTAAAATTATGGGAAAAATAAAATTTCCCGCAAAATCAAGCCATTTTTTAATGGTTTAATTGGAAAATTTCAAAAAGTAATAAAAATGTGATTCAGAGTTTGATTTTAGCGTGGGGATGTTCGTTTTCACATTTAGAGTATCCTTTTTACCCCAGGACCTATTACAACCTAAGTTGTACTTGGTGGATTTTTCAAGTGAGCCGACAAAGTAGAACAAGTATATTTTTTCATTCTTCAGCGTCCAGAAGTCCGCCAGGCTTTTTTTAATTTTATGGGATTTTTTTCAAAACAATTTTAAACACGTGTTCATACCCCCTTGGGGAAATTGTAAAAAATATGTTAGCATGGTCAACTTTATAAAAGACTCAGCTTCCTAGACTTAGACATCAAGTCGACTAGCCCAGAGTATTTTTTCCCTTGGTTATTATTTGACATTTGTTGTTGAACAAACGATTAATAATTTTTTGAGTTTTTCATTCACACCTCCAAAATTGGGGTAGTCGTCTTGGTGGTTAGGCCTTAGGAGGTTATTAAAGCCTTTGTGTCAAAGTTTATAAACATCCTAGTCATTCGACTTGAGGCGTATGGACATGTGTTAGGTATCCGTAGGTTTTTGTTCAATTCCGAGAAAATTCTTTTTTCCCACAAAATTAGGCCATTTTTAATGGTTTAATTAAAAAAATTGTAAAGGGCATAAAATCTTGGTCCAAAGTCTTTTTTTGGCATGGGGATGCTCGTTTTCATACTCAGAGCATCCTCTTTACCCCTAACAAGCCACTTTTCCTATGTTTCGGGTAGCTAAAACATCCCGAAAGGCATTATTTCTCTAAAGGTGCATCAAAACGACATTTTAATGCTAATCGTGCCACAAATTGGCACAAAAGTCAAAGTTTGAAAAGTAAAAAATGACTTGTTTAAAAGGTGGGATGACATGGCAAAGGGGTCCCATATGAATTAGCGATTTCATTCAAATACTTTAAAGCATTAAACTTTGGATACATTTTGAGTTACAAATCAAGAGACTCGAATCACATTCACGTGGGTAGTTTGACTCCCTCTCTTGAATGCGCATGGCCCATGTGAGTTTGGTACCTCATATATTAAATGAGTTCTTCCATATATCAAAGAGTCAACTTAGGAGAGTTTTTGGAAGAGATATGAATCATGTGGTTGGTGAGATGCTCCAACCTCATGGACTCATGATTTAGTTTAAGTATTGGCATGTGTAGATGTGGTGTTCTCTACATGAAGTTCAATCAATCAGATCCACAATCATCTTCTTCAACTCCACTCTTCTGTCAGTTGGTGATCCATTCCCCTAGGTCATTTTTGCTATTTAAGAAGGGCTCCTTTCCTCATTTTCTCATGGTCAGAGGACCAAAGGTCTGCTCTCATTGTATTGCATTGTATTATTTTTGGAATAATAAAAGGCTTTAGAGGTCTCATGTGGTGCATGGCTCAAGTGTTGGATGATCATTGTCTCATGTTGTTGCTGAGGTAATCTATAGAATTTCTTTTTTGCAATTGTTATTCCTTGTCAAATCTAGGCTCATTGAAGGATTAGTACTAATCGGTAGGAGTGAGTTAAGTAGTTTATTTTCTCTCTTAATTAATTTATGTTCAAGATTTAGAATTTGCATGCTGATTTGCTTATGGGTATGCTCTTCTTGTCTTTAACATGAGTTTTTATTGGATGTGATAAGTCTCTTGGCAAGTGTGAAGGTGTTTTACAGGTGCTTCTCTTGGATTTGTGTGACATCTTTCTTGCTTCTCTCACTCTCCAAGAACTTGTTGTTGAAGAGGCATAGTCCCTCCGCTCTCCACCAATGAACTCCATAGCCCAAGCATTCCCAAGCTTGAGCTCTTTCCTTCTCTCTCTCTCTCTCTCTCCCTCAATTTTAAATCAAACTTTCCCCTTTGGTTACGGTTACTCACATGCTTAAGTGGTTTATTTTCTCTTTCAAAGAATATCTAAAGGATGATCTTTTTAAGCATGTTTCTAGATCTAGAATTGTAAAGCATCATTCTTAGAATAGATCTAGTATTGTTAAGTACTTGTGCATATTTTTCAATCATTCAGTACTTAACAATTCTATGATTTTAACGTTATATTTAGCATATTTGGTGCATGATAGGTGGCTAGTTTTTTTCTTTTATTGATAGGACAAGGAGAAGTGCTACCGGAAATTTGAAGATTTAGGCCATTCAAGGCCTTCGGGAGCAACATTGCTCTTTCTTGCTTCATTTCTAAAAACCTGTAAGCCTTTGGATCCAGATCTGCAAAGACCATTGTCATCCATCTAAAGCATTGTGAATACCGTAGTAAAATATTTTAAGTAGGCTCCTTCAGAGCCCACTCCCCATCCCCCTTAGGGGGTTTTGCGTCGGTGCACCTTTTTCATGGTTTTTCTTTTGTTAGTGTAGTTTTGCTTTATAGATCAGTATAGTTTGCTATTTCAAGTTTTAGATTCATTTCAAAGTAATACAAATACTAACCCCATGACTTCCTAAGTTACCCGAAAGGGTAAAGAGATGCGTGGTAGGATTAATTAGGAAACCTTGTGTTTAAACTGATTTTATATTTTATTAGTAATTTACTCCCCTTTCTCTCCTGATTAGGGTTTATATCCTGAAAGAGACTCTTGGGGATTTAATAAACAAGAAAACATTGTTCAAAAATCTTTAAAATTAACAAGGCCTTCGTTGTGTATGCTCTGCACTGCTGCGGTTTGACCGACCTGTTGGATGCATCAAAAGCAACGTGGGTGACTAGTTTAAATAGTCTCACTTTCTATTAAACTCCCAACAATGAAAATCTAACGTTGTGTTTTGCTTCATGTGGCCAATTGTATAGAGGAAGCAAGAACAACTGATAAGTGACTGTGGGGTCCCGTTAGGCTACATCCTTGTTGGTGTAGTGTTGGGCATGCCCTTGTGACTCCATTCAGCCCACATTTTCTTGTTTGCTACCACACTCAGTGAGTCTGGACATATTCCCTGTACCTTCGTGGTTTATCGGGAATCCCCCTCCCTCATAATCTATTCATCAATTCATAAACTTAAAATCGACCAAGAACAATTGCAATACATTCAAGACTCCAACAAGGGAGATATATTCCGTATTAGCTTCTTTTTGTTGTGCATTTCTTTGGTTTGCTGTGGGCCTACAAGGGGAGATATCTCCCGGTAGGATAAGAGATTGTTGTAGTTTGATTCATGCTCTTATTGTTTGATGGTTGTAGATCTCTTAGCTTGCATGTACATTTTGTTTAATTGCATGCTTTCTAAGTTTCTACTTCCGAGATCACATTTGCTTGTAACCTTTCTTGTGTAAATATTTTTAAGTTGATGCAGGTATCTACCTTGAAGGGATGGTTTATCTAGGTTGACTCCTCCAACTTTCAAGCAAATTTTGAAGAGCATAGTCCCTCCGCTTTCCACTTGCAGACTCCATGACCCAAATATTCCCAGGCTTCTAGCATTCCTTCTCTCTCTCTCCTTCAATTTAAATCGAACTTTCCCCTTTGGTTACGGTTACTTACATGCTGTAGTGAATTAGTATTTCTTTCAAAAGAATATCTAAAGGCTGATTTATTTAAGCATGTATCTAGATCAAGAAACATAAAGTGATATTTCTAAAGTAGATCTAGGTTGATTAAGTACTTAGGTTATTGTTTATCATTTAAGTACTTAAATTTTTATGCTTTTAGCGTTTTATTTGGCACATTTGGTGCATTACAAGTGCCTGGTTTTTCACTTTTGTTGACAGGACAAAGGGAAGTGCTCTCGGGAAATTGAAGATCTAGGCCATCAAAGGCCTTCCAGAACAACCTTCTTCTTTCCTTCTTCATTCCTAAAACCTGTAAGCCCTTGGATCCGTATCTGTAAGGACCATTTGCATCCACCTCAAGCATTGTAAATACCTTAATAAAGATTCAGAGTAGTCTCTTCAAAGCCCACTCCCCATTCCCCCAAGGGGACCTGTGTCGGTGCCATTTTTTGTGTTGTCTTTTTGTTTAGTTTCGTTTTGCAGAGTAGTATACTTTGATCAGTGCATTTGTTATATCTTTATTTGATCAAAAGTAATACAAATACTAACCCCATGACTTCCCGAGTTAACCTAAAGGAGAAAAATATGCATGGTAGGCTTAATTAAACTTTTGATTATTTAGTTCCTTGTGTTATTTTTTCTTCTCATCTTAAAATTGACCCTTCCTTGATTTCCCTATTGAGGTTCATTTGAACCGAAAGATATTCTTGGAGTTTTATTTTTTCCTTTTTAATAAACAAACACAGTCTTTAAAATCCTTAAAATCAACAAGGCTTCATTGTGTATGCTCTGCACCATTGTGGTTCAACCGAACAGTTGGCTGCATCAAAAGCAATGAGGGTGTCTAGTTAAGATAGATTCACATTTGAATTAACCTCCCAAGGCGAAAATCCAACGCTTTGAATCAGTTGATTGCGGGAAAAGTTCACAGAGGAAGTGGGAACAACTGGGTAGTGACCTCGAGATACCGTCAAGCTACACTCTTGTTGGTGTAGTGTTGGACATTTCCTAGAGACTTCGATCCAACCCACATATTCCTCACATGGAACTACATCGGATAAGGATTTTGGACATACTCCACGTACCGTCATGTATATTCGGATTTCCCTTCCCCTTAATCTAATTCACTCATTTATTCACAATAGCTAAAATTGACCAAGAGCATTTGCAACACATTTCTCAGCACTATAACAAGACTTTCTTATTGCGACTCCATTCTTGGCACTTGTATTTTTTATCATACAATAATTTACTTCAATATCATTTATTTATCATGTGTTAAGATAATCTATATGATGATGTGCTTACAATTCTTATTGTAATATCTTGTTTTAGTACTTTCATCAAAACTCCTAAAAAGCTCACTCGATCATAAATCACCACACTAAGCCTTAACAACTTTAGAAACTAATAGGGTTTACCCCCCTTGGCTTCGATTAGGAGTTTCCTTAAACGGAGGAGTCAAGAACAAGGTGACAGCCTTGACTTGAGACTTTCCCCCAAGGACAAACCGAGTGGCTTGAAGATTTCTGCCACGTTTCCCCCTAGGTGTTTGAAAGGTGGCAACACACCTTAGGCTCATCCAAAGAACCTACAGGACCACTTACTGCTTCCAAAGAAAGAGTGGTGCCGCTCTCTTATAAAAGAGGTAGAGGGGATCGATGATTACTATTATTTATCATTGTATTCTGGAGTATATAGAATCTAGATGCCTCATGATTCATGATGATTCATCTCGTGAGATACATTTGTTTTGATCATTTGATGTGATTTTCTATCATTCTATCAATAACATATTGCAATATTTTTCAGTTTATTGTTCATATGTGATCATGATCCACCATTTGAAATCTTATGCATTTTATATATTAGTTGTATTTTCATATTTATGTAGCAATGTGTTTATTTGATGTTGTTGCTTTAGATGTTCAAAAAAATTGAAAAAAAATGGTTATTTTGTATTTTTTGAGGTTTCACGACACTTGTCGATATTTTCCAATATTTTCGTCGATGTTGTTGATAAGTTGCATTCTAGACCCTCAATGATATATTCATCGACATAATATATGTAACTTTGATGCCAAGTGGATCCATGAGAAAGCATAAGAGAGACGTGTACCCTCCCAAGTTTGTAGAAGATGTCAAATAACCAATGTTAGTGCGCCTCCCAAGTAGACAATACCATGAATCATCTCAAAACGATGAGAAAAAACCGTGTGTGGTGCCAAAACCATGTGCAATCTCCAAATCATGTGCAAATACCATGAGCTATCCTCAAAACCATTCGTAAATACCATGAGAAAATACCAACAACTCAACTAGCAAGTGCACCTCCCAAAGACAAGTGCGCTCTCCTAGGCAAGTGCTTCCTCCAAGGTGAGTCAACCATGTGCCATGTAAGAAGAAGAGTCAATGTGCCCTCCTAGGATGAATGTCTTTATCCACACATGTGAATGAAACAAGTAGTATGTGCCAAATGTCAATAATCTCATGAGTTTGCCTATAAACAAATGATATATGTGTATGAGAGTGGCATGACACCCAAGCAGTCCACTAATCACCTATAAGCCATTGGGAAGCTTCCACTTAATTCCCAAGAGTGACTCATCATGCCAAATCATCATTTGGAATTTTCCGTAATGGTTTAATTATTAACCAAACCATACTTTGTCATTTTTAAGTTAAAACTTAGGAAAAAGTTTTAATAAAATGCCATTAATCCAAAAATGTATGTATCCATGTAAATTCAAGGGGGAAAGTACTTGTGATGAGCCCATATATCCTATCAACACCATATGTTCCCATGTCTCTGCTCAGATCACCCCGAAAATGCTTTTGTAGCTTTGATCAAACTAATGCCAAAGTTAAAACATAAGAAAAGTTCTAATTAAAAGCCAATTAGTCAGGAATTAACATGTAACCAAGGGGAAAAGGATCGGAATGACTCCCATAGTCAAGAACACTGCTAAGTGACATTGGCACCTGTATATGACCTGTTTCTTTGCCCTGTTGACTAAGTCAAACTGCTAAAAAAGTTAGACTGGGTCAAACTGAATAATTTGGAGTTTATTGTTGCACATATCGACGATATATCGAATTTATCGGATATATCGCCTATCGGATATATCGCCAAGTCTTTCCCCCTCCTGAGATATCAGATTTAAAATATTACGACATTTCTGATATAATCAACATATCGCCATATATTCATAATATTGCGATATTTTTGAAATTATAAAGAGTCGAAGGAAAATGTCGGCCTGCTGACAGAAATTGCAAAAAGGAAAAAGTGCAGGATTCAGAAGTGAGTTGAAAGAGTACTTGAAGGTTGAATATGTTGTTTGGCTCATTCAATATTTTAAATTGAATTTGTAATCTTCTTCTCATAGCATCCCTTGTCTCTTCGAATATCATATATTATTCTTCTCTAGCAAAGATTTGTTGATCTCTATTCTCTAACATAGACTCTACCTCCTCATGGTTCTGCGTTTGCCAATGCCTTATCTTCAATTGTGATAGTGGAGATACTTCATGGGCGAATATTTCCCTGGTGATGTCAGGTTTCATTAAATAAATAACTCCATGGGAGAATGATTTCCCTTATGATGTCATGTTTCATTAAATAAATAATCTACTTAATGTTTGCTTTAATTTTTGTTAAACAATTGTGTTAGGAATTTTTTGGTATGAAGGTCATTTAAAGGATATGGTGAGGTGCACAATTAATGTTGAAGATGAAGTTTTCTTTTAAATTATTTATATTAGGTATTGTCACTTGTATGTAAACTAAAGCATAATAACTTTCACTATGAAGAAAAGTAACGTGTGTAGATATTTGCTAACAGAGTAATAATGCGTTTGTATGTAAAACCCATCTATCTGACTTTTCTTTTATGTAAAGTTACCTACCTGTGTGTGTTATATTTAATGTAAAATTTAATTAAGTTTTTTTAATTCAATATTTATGGATCATCTTATTTCAATGTTTTTGCTCATCAGATTCGAGCATAAATGCAATTCCTATGTATCTTATTTATTAGTTGTATCATCATATTTATGTAGCAATTTGTTTACTTGATGTTGTTGTTGCTTTAGATGTTTAAAAAATTGAAAAAAATGAATTTTTTGTATTGTTTTGGGGTTTTGAAACATTTTCCAATATTTTCCAATGATACCACCGACAAGTTATATTTTGGACCCTTGTCGATACTTTCCCTGAGATGATATATGCAACATTGCTGGAGGAGCATTCTGCAATTTGACTTAATAGGTTGATGGAAAAGCCAGATGGGTATCCAAATCCACCAATAGACTTGGAAAACAACATGTGCATGAAAACCATGCACAATCATGAAAATCTGACGACAGAACACTATGCAATGAGTCCACCACCCTGTAATAATGACTGGTCTATGGTAATAGTGACCAATCGAGTAGCATAAATTAGGTAGCATATACACCGATAAATGGCCAACTGGGTATCCAAATATGTGCTCAGAATGCAATGATCCCATCTACAAAGAAAGATGGCCAAATATGTTCTTCAGTGATGGGATTGGCGGCATACAGAATTGGACCAATATCCATTGAATCTATGAATATCTTTGAGAGAGGCATGATGATGTCTCTATATGTCTAAAAATCTATTATGATGTTCTGCTATTAAGGAGTGTTCCAGGTGGACTGGTAATAGTGTACATCTGCAGAATCAATGTATGTAATAGACATAATGCATTTAACTGTTAAGTGTGAGTCATCATATAGCATAGTCATGAAATCATGATAATATACCCCATAAGTATCTTCAAACGGGTCCGTGGGATTAATGATCTAAGAGCAGACCAGTACCATGCACATATATAAAAGTATTTACCAAAGGACTAGTTCTTCCACGGGGTGGATATGGATAACTCATACAGGTTTGAAAGTGAATTGGCTTTGGTTAAATTTTTGACACGAGTTAAGGGGTTCAGGGATTTCTTTGTGGTTTACACCAATCAACCAAACAAGGATAGCATGTGTCATCATAGAAGGAGAGTTTTATGAGTTACCTTTCCCTTTATCCCAACAATAACATAGACGGGGAACATCTTGGGAGAGTTTACGTGTTATGATTGCAACGGAGAGAAGGAATATTTGTTCTCCTTTACCCAAATTTATGTAAATATAGACTTGAGTGACGTACTTACCTCTAGTATTTGCTAGAACTGGAAGGAGCAAAGTGGAATCAAGAATTATTGTATGAGAGCATCACCATTCGATATCGAATTTTCAAAGAGACGGGTCATCTAATGGCTAGTTGTCCAAAGGACATAAAAATATTGGGAAATCTTTGAGTAGCAAGGGAAATGATCCAAGCCCAACGAAAGACGCATGGCTCCTTGGAAAGTTTCTAGATTGTTAACACAAGTGAAGAAGGTGGTCGCAGAGGGGAGGACATGAAACCTTCCCATCTGCAGTCACTTTGGCGTTGAATGTCCCTCCCTATGAAAAAACATTGCATCCTCCTGTGGATCCCTCATCCCATGGGAAATATTTTCAGGAACCTACCCGAGGGAAAGAACTACAAGGTTGATCCAACGATAGCGTGGAAAAATGCCCCAAGAATTATAGACTACTCTTGGTGAAGCAAGCTCAAAAAATAAATTTCTAGGAAGGTCAAATAAGACAAGGACTTTGCCCAACAGTAAGAGGGAAAATTTACTAAAATTCATAGAAAAGTAAGTCCGGAAAAAGAAGTGGCATTTTTGTATTCAGATAATTTAGCATTATTGTTTCTATTGAATTCTTTGTTAATAATTTGTTTGGATCTACCCATGGACATCAAGGAATGACATAAATGTAAGAAACAAAAGTAACCTCTCGGTTCAATCACTTCCTTCATCTATTGTACCTATTGAAGTATGTCCCATATTTGTACTATTTGTGGTATGTGTTTGGTCATCACTTTTTGACTTACTACAATGTAACCATTTAAATTTAAAGAAAATATCAATTCTAAAGAATTTGTGAAATCATCGGTACATCATCTTCCTTAGCAAATTTTGAGGCTAAAAATTTCCGCGTTAATACAAGTATTAATGATTAGTAGTGAAATAACCTTTATATATGTTTTTGTTGTCTCATAGATCAACGTCGATCACCTCTCCTATTCCTTTCTTAATTTACATTCAAACAAGGTTGTGTGGCATGTCATAACCCTTGATCATATATTTCATCTGTTCACCCTTTTCCCAAGGTTTGTAATCAAAAGTGAGAAACAACTTTAGGTTATTATAATAAATGGCATGGACCTTTACTTTATTTTACACAAAATAAAAATTGGGAGGAATAATAGAGGCTATGAATTACTTGAAATGTAAGTGTAGATGCTCAATTAACTTCTTGGAGTGTTTCTCTATAGTTTCAAACTTTCTTTCTTTGAAAATGTCCAACCTTTATATATGTGTTTTAAGGGGTTCCTTCTTGTTGTTTATCCTTCATAATGCAGGAGTGCAGAGTTGATTATCTTGCTTATGCACCTGCATGGTGTCAAGCTCCTTTTGACCCAGAGGGACTTCTAAGGTTAGATATTTCTCATATTTATATTAGTATAGTGATGGAATAAGCTAAATTTTAGTGGCATTATGGAATAAGAAGAATTTCAATTATTAGCAACTAATTTGTACATTGTTAAAAAAGCATGTCGTTTTCATTATGTGCATATGTTATAATACTCTCAGGAAATCGTTTTTTTTGTTTACATAATCACATCAATTTTGTTATTACGGAAACCAAACACACAAAGAAACCAATAAAACAAAGAGAGAATTGGAAGAGAGAAAATGGTTCTTTATGTATTATTTCCAAATGAAGAGAATAACCATCTCTTTATAATAATGAGATGACATAAACCATAACTACTCAAACCCTACAATTACTTATGTGTTTTTTAATAAAATAATTAAACATAAAGTAACCTAAAGTTACCAAGTGATTTTATATGTGTGCCTGAGTTTATAGTCTAGATGACCTTTATATCCTAACACCCTCCCTTAGTGGTCAATCTGGAAAATACACCTAGTTTATCCTTGAATTTTACAATTTATTTTGCACCCAAAGACTTGGTGAGGATGTTTGTAGTCTGTTCCTCTATTTGCAACTTAATTGTTCCATCTTCTACAAGTTGTCGGATGATGTGACAATAAACATCAATATGTTTGATATGCTTGTGGAAGATTGGATTATTTTCTAGCTTAAGAACTCCTTAGTTATCATCGTACACTAGGGGTGAGATTATTTTGTTGGAGCTCCATATCTACAAGCATTCGTCTAAGCCAAACCGCTTCACACACTCCTTTCATTGTTGTTCGCTATTTTGCTTTGGTTCAAGAAAGGGAGGCAACATATTGCTTCTTGTTTCTCCATGTAACTACTCCATTAGTACTTAACAAATATTTTTTGTTAGAGATTTATGGCCCATGGTTTTGGTAACCCATGTTAAATTTGGCAATGGTATCACATCACATCAAATACCAGGGGAAAATTTACCATGGGTTACCAAAATCATGGGCCATAAATCACTAACAACAAATATGCATTGATCTAATTACTATTTATGGATTCAAATAATAATCTTATTACAAAAGATTTGAGATAGCTATGGTCTTAATTTTATATTATTTAATGTTTAAATGAAATAAAAAATACATCAATTATAAGAAAAATTAAATTTTCTATGGAAAAAAATAATATTAGCTCCAATAGCTCGATTGAGCTATTGGAGATAATATTATTTTTTTTAATAGAAAATTTAAATCTTTTAATGATTAAATAGCTTGATTAAGCTATTAGCTTAATCGAGGGTTTAGCTAACCTTCCATTGAACTCTAAAGCTCGATCAAAGGTTATTTAAACCGTCAATTTGGCTATTGGAAAAAGCTCAATTGAAGGCTTACATTACCCTAGATCGAGTTTGTGTTTCAGGAAATCCGCACTTGTGGCTTGCCAAAAAGTGTTACCCATCTTCATGGGAACATCTTGTAGCATTCAGATCCGTACTTAAGGTTAGAAAAGTCACTAAAACCAACAATATAGATTAATAGGAATGGATATGTAATCAAGTATAAATGACCTATTAACTTGTACTTGGATTAATGAAGATATCAGAGGCTTAAATCACACCACCAAAAAATTATTAGATGTTGGTTTAAATTTGACTATGGTGTTTTAGAGATTATACTCCTTAGGGTTTAAGCTTAGAAAGTTATTCAATAATAGGAGGGAATCAATTCCCCAAAACCTCTTGAGAAAATTGGATCCAAGTACCTACACAAAACAAAAGAGAAGCGAGAAATTGTGAATAAATGGAAGAAAATGGACATGAAATAAGATCTAAAATACCAAACCCTAGACTAGTGCCTTGAGGGAAGCACTTGTTGGGAAAATGGAATCAAAATAAATATGAAAGATGGAAGAGATCCTCGAGGGAGAGTGGAGGATGAGACAATCCCTCCCATTTTGTAGTTGAAATAATCAACTATATCCTCTACTCCAAGCAATTTGATAGTTATCATGTGATCATCAAGAGGTAAAGCGATCCATCTACACACAAGCACCCATCAAAAGGTTAGTTAAATGCCTAGTGAATGGAGTTTGAGAATGAACAAAAGAGGTTGCAACAATCTAATGAAACAAAACAAACTCCAAACATAAGGGACATGGTTGTAACAATCATCCATTACGTTACTAAACATAAGTAGAATCAATTCTAGATTATGTCAAACCCTTGTAGAAAAAAATCCACCATCCATATCACAAATGCACCATTAAACATCAAAAAGAAGAGCCTAAGAAAAAATATCAAGAGAAAAAGCAGAGAATTTTACTCCATAGCCAAAATTTGCACCCTTTGAGTGAAATCGACCTTTCCTTTTATAGCTTAAGGGGGGGAATTTGATCAATTGATGAGGTTCAAGGTTGTTACATTGAGTTTGTTACAAATGATGAACTCAAGAGAGTGGTTTCTAGATTAATAGTCCAGATCCACCTCTTTTACAACCATAAATGATCAAATATGCCAGGACATTGAGCTTGGAGAGGGAAAATTCAACCCCTGACAAGTAAAATAATAAAATATTTGCCAATACCATGGTTCTTGATCAGTACAAGAGGTAAATACTATGGATTGCTTGAAACTAAATGGAAAAATGGTGTGTTGTTTTCCTTGATCCAAGAATTTGGTCAAATCCACATTCAAAAGTAATTTGTTGGGCCACACGATTTGGCTTGAGGAAGTCAATCCATGTGCTTGGAGAGCAAATCAAGGGCTAGGACTTAATTTGATGTTGAGACTTTCTTTGTTTGATCCCAATGCGCCTCTACATGTGTGCCAAGTGAGCCATGTTAACTACCTAGCCAGTTAGGTAGGAAACCATGTACTATGCACTTGTACTATGAAGATGATCAATATGCACTTGACAAATTTTTTTCAAGCGAGGCAGTTTTTCCTCTTTCTCCTCTTAACTCTTCTCCACGAAATTTATGCACCCTTGCGGGGGGGATTTGTAATGATATGTCAGTGTTATCACATATATATTGCAGCTAGGCTACCATGATGCAGCATACATATTGATATCTTTATTTTCCAAGCTATTCATTCACATGGGGTTTTAGCATGGATCATTACAGCCTCAGCCATTTCAGAGCCTTGTTAGCAGTGTTTCCTTGCCAGGACTGAGATTTACTTGTCCATTGAGATGCCTTCAATGATGACCTAGTTCGTTTGAGCAAAGTAGCAGAGTAGATATGGTGCATAGAGTTACAGAGGGGCTTATTAGTTGGAGACAGGTATATGGCTCCTTGGTGAGTTTTTGCTCTTTGATGTATGTTAAACACCTAGGATTGCCTTGTTAGGATGATAATGGTGACCTATGCTTATATTATATACTAATGCTTAAAACTTGTGTTGAGACAAATTAAAGAGCCCAATGTTGAAGATTGTTGCTTCTGCCATGCTTTACAGAAATGTTAAACCTTAATGCTATGTTGGTTCCATATGTCATTTGTCCCCATCCATCCAGTTCATCTGTTGTTTGAATTTTATCCCATGGCTTAGATTGACTAAGACTTGTGAGAATGAAGATCTTTTCCCCATCTTGACCCCTATGCATGATAGACTCCATGTTATCTGTGTCTTTGGCTATGAAGTATGTGGCTTGCCTAGTGTGGCTAGGTTCACTAGGTTGGTCTCCTTTAGTCCTCAAAACAAGTACTCCTCCCAATAGTGTTGCTAAACACTAAAGCATCGGAACGCATAAATGCTATATCTAAATGATGCAAAACGTAAATGTTAAAAAGGTAGTCAGTGGACAAAGGGTTGAGCACTCATTCATTGTATAATGTAAGGCTCATTTTCCCTCCACAGAGGCAACAGGATGAGGCAAACCCGTCGGTCCTATGGATGCTCGCTGGCAGCGGGGCTAGGCCTTAGTCATTTATTGGAGCCCAGAAGGATTTCCAGGGCACTTGCTTTTGTAGGATGGCTACTATCTTATGTGAAAGTGAAAGTTTAAACTGTTTTCCACCTTTACACAACACTAGAAAACTGTTTGAAGTTTGTAAGCATGGCATGCACAAGAGACTTCCAAAAGTTTCAACGATCTTTCAAAGGCACATGTATATCTTACTTATTTTTATTATTGTCACCATGATTCTGAATAACACGACTTAAGTTGGGTTTTGATATACACCATTGGAGCATTTCTTACCTTGGACACATGCAGGATCATATTCATACAACATTTCACCTTCAGTTTGGGTACTTTGACCTGGTCAACCAAGTTGACTAAGTCAAACACAATATCCAAGGCAGGGACGCAAAAAACAACAATGCTTATATTTGCTCCACACATGTCTGGGACCAATAATGTGGTTTCAGTTTTTAGCGTTTGGCCTCAAATTGCACGTTCAATGATTATTATCACTTTATTATTGGCCAGATTTTATTATTATGGAAGTGATCGTGGTTCTCCTAGAGCATTGCAATGTTCCAAGGGGTATGAGTAATCACTTATACCATTCTTCTGTGTCTTCAAATCCTCCAGTACACTCATTTTTCCCCAGTTCTCAATTGAAATGAAGATATATTGATTTCTATGGTTTTCATAGGTTGTGCCACCAGTTTATGTGCTAGGAAGTTATTGAAAAAATCGATTTGGCTAGGGAAGTCGAGGAAATGGCATGGAATTTACTTAAAAGATGTTTTATGCATTAGAGGAATTTTGGGGTCTAAAATGGGCCTCCTAAGGAAAATAATAAAATAATAGTTAAAATAATAAAATAATGGTTAAAATAATAAAA
>LPNX010620633.1:56059-103519 GCA_001517045.1 Pseudotsuga menziesii
ATTGTATTGAATATAATGAATAATTGTATTGAATATATTGAATAATTGGATTGTATTTTTATATGAACTTTAAATAAAAATCAACTTTAACTTGAACTATAAGTTTATAAATTTTAACTTATAACTTTATAAACTTTAACTTATAAATAAAAAAACTTTATCACTTTAAGTTTATAAACTTATAAATAAAATGTTTAACTTATAAAAGGGTTAAAAACTTAAAATTTCTATAATTTTTTTATGATTAAAAAATATTAAAAATTAAATAACATTATATTATAATTTATATTTAATAATTTACAAATCATAGAAATAAATAATAATAAAACTAATAAAAACAAAACTTAAACTTATAATCTAAAGTTCTAGACCACACAATCCAATGGATAGTAACTCGGTGCATTTCATATTTGTCACTTTGATAAAATTATCTCTATCTTATTTTATATATTTTATTATAATAAAATATATCTAATGATATCATCCCTATATCATCACAAAATCCTATATAATTTAAAAACCATAAAGTCAAGTAATATATAAAAATGGAAAGAAATATTTTATTAAAATATATCTAATGATATCATCCCTATATCATCACAAAATCCTGCAGAATATCAATGGCTCAATATAATTATATAAATGATATAATTTAAAAACCATAAAGTCAAGTAACATACATGAAAATGGAAAGAAATATTTTATTAAAATATATCTAATGATATCATCCCTATATCATCCCTATATCATCACAAAATCCTGCGGAATATCATTGGCTCAATATAATTATATAAATAATATAATTTAAAAACCATAAAGTCAAGTAATTACATGCTAATAGTGGAAATAAAATTCAATTCAGCGTTGAAATAGCGTGGAAATAAAATTCAATTAAGCGTTGAATAATATATATGAAATGGAAAGAAATATTTTATTAAAATATATCTAATGATATCATCCCTATATCATGCGGAATATCAATGGCTCAATATAATTATATAAATGATATAATTTAAAAACCTTAATTTTGTTATTTCGTTCAATTCTTCCGAACTCTCCATGATTTGATTGCTGGATGATCATTATTAGCTGATTACTTGTCGTAGCTTACCTTGTTCGTGCGGGATAGTCAAGTAGCTAAGAGGGTTTTACTTTAGCTGAAGCTGAAATTGTTTAACTGCCCCGGATTGATTCTCAACAGCGGGAAGAGACATCGCTGTATGGAGAGGTTGAATGGATGGCGGCTGGAGGGAAGGACAGACCGGACGGATGGAACGATGGGGAATTACCTGCAAATGCTATCAGGCATCGACTTCCCTATTTAGAATCGCCTTTTACAGACCACGGGGAAAGGATTCATGCAAAGAGAGCCTTACCTGTGACGGCCGTGAACCCCACCTCCAGCAGCAGCGAAGGCCGTGAACCCCACCTCCAGCAGCAGCGAAGGCCGTGAACTCGGAAAACAGAAATGGATGTTGGATGAAAAGAAATTGATGGGTGAAAAAAAGGACATGCGTGGTCTGTTTATAGCAGGCTAAGGTGACTTTCCCTCCAGTAAAACCAACTGTCACACCACAAAAATCGCGGGTTTGTTTTGTGGCCCAAGTCGCACGACGAGTTCCGGCGAGTACTCGCGATTCCGGCGAGTAGCGACGATTCCGGCGAGTTTTGGCGGTTACCCGTTTCCGGCGAGTTGTCAGCCGAGTTTCCAGCGGTTACCCGTCTTGGCGTTTGACTCGGGCCCACTCGCGAGTACTCGCGAGTACCAGGCGAGTGGTGCTTCATTGGCAGGAAAGGAGGACGTTTGGGTTATTGAGCAAAGTAATACAATCAAGAACTTGCTCGAATTTCCCATTTGATCTATGAGGGGACAATCCTCATCATCTAGGATGGCATATACAAATTTTGAGTAAGTTTCTCAGCCCCTTTCTCTCTATTTTATTTTTCATGCATTGCCCATCATCCATTTTACTGAAAAACCCCATTGTAGAATGAAGGAAAATTCACTGGACCAATTTGCAGTGGGAATCTGCAAATTTGGCGATCTGAGTTTTGTTGGCCATCCAAAAAAAAACCCTCTCCCTCCTAGGCATCAGCAGTCGACTCCATTTTCCCATCTTTAGGCACTGATCCTTGGCAGAGAGAGAGCGCCCCTCTTTAACCTGGCAGCCAATTCCCCTTGTTTCTTTTTCTGGTTTTTGCTTGTATTTTGTCATACTGTCAAATCTCTCATCCAAGTGAGTGTGTTGAAAGCCATAATTCTCTGATTCAAGCTCACCCAGGGAAATTTCGATCTTTTTTATTAAATCCACCTAGGGACTCGGGTTGGATCCAGTGAATGAACACACTGATCCTAGATGTGATCGTAATCTCATAAGTCATTGATCCATTACGCTTGAGTAGTATCTCCACCATCCTTAAACACCCATACTCAAGCATTCCTTAATTTGTGGTTTATCCCTTAAATATAGGGTTTCTAGCTCTCGCCTTACATATTCTCTGTCTGTTGGTTTGATATGGTGATTAGCTGTAGGTCTGTCCTTTTCGGATAGGTCAAGGTCTCCCCCTTTGTCACTTGGGCTTCAGTGGCATCAAGCAAAGGATATCCCAACCGGCATGATAACCATCCATCTTTTGGGGGTTAGAGTGTCCATAGGTCACGACTTTGGTTGCCTGTTCCCTCTGCCATCTTGTATAGGATTACTCTAAGGGGAAACTACAAGATCATTGATAACAGTCAACAAGGGAGTCATATTTTGTCAAACTTTGTTACCTAGGACTTTATCATTAGGGAAGTCCTTTCATCGAGTGTTTTTTGTCTTGGGTAATTAAAATTTATTTTTAGTGCTTTTAATAATCTTAGATTTCACTCAAAAATTCCTCCAAAGTGGTGAAAGGCGTTCTAATAATCGAGTCCATGGGGTATTAAGGTCTAGGAGCGTTGTATATTGTCATGCTATACATATTCCAGAGTCTTGCGGAATTTCATTAAGTTTTGCTTAGGATTTCTTAAGTTTTGGCAGTTATAAAATGTCCCTCGACATAAAAAATTGTAATGTAAAGAGGGATAAGTGGCACCTTGTCCCTATAAATATGGGTATGGGTATTCAAAACCAATGGCATGAGACCCCCTACACCCTTGGGCCAAGTTTTGAGTCAAGCCGTTGAGTTTTTATAAGATTTTGGACATATTTTCCTACGTCAGTCAGGAAAATTGACCATTAATTAGAATGAAACAAATTTGTAAAGTGACTTTAAGTGACTAAAGTCACTTGGGGAGGGGAAATTAAGTTTTCAAATGTTATATCATGTTCTTAAGGTGACATTAGAGGCAAAAAGGGCCCCTCCATGCAAGTGTTTCTTAAGATTGAATTTTTCCTCTCTAGGAAGTGTCCCCCTCTCTCCATGGGCCCTTCCCTCTCTCATATGACAAGTGAGATGCATGCAAATGCCTCTCTTCCATCTCTTTTTCTATTTAAGGAGTCTTCTCCTGCTTAGTTTGGTTACAATCCCAGATGCTCTTGCTCTCTCTTCTTGCTCCTGCATTCATTTGCTCCCTGTTACCACCTTATTGGTAGCATGATTGCTTGAGGTTGTTTGAGGTCCCATACAATCATTAGTAGAATACATGATTTCCATTCTTGTACTGGAATGGCAGCTAAGGAGCATCCCTTACCACTATCATAAAGCTACATATCAGGTTGCAATCAAGTTATCATATGCAGAATGTTGAAAAGCAACAACGTCCACCTGTAAAGACATGGATTACTGAGATATAAAAAAAAAAAGTCGTTAACAAAGATAGCAGTGGGCAGGGGAAAATCACTTCTCCAGCTTTCTAAGATACAAACTCTCTGTCAAACGAAGAAAGTGTCAAAATAAACTGCTAGCTGGAAGTCCTTGGTTGGGCATAAAAACTAGAAGCGTTGATAAAGTTTGATATATTATGAGGTCTCTTGGCATAGGTGGTCTCCATTGATCAGGCTACATAGAAAACTTCAGTAAATCGCTCACAAGTCTGCATAAATGTCCTTGGTTGGGCACCAACGACAGAAATATTGAGAAAATGAGCTCAAAATATTTCAACTCCCACACGATTGGTTGGATCTTCCATGTTGCTCCTAGAAGTCGCGACAACATACCGCCGTTAGGATATGATTCACGACTCAGCTATATGCTCAAAGTTTCATGTCAAGATTTCAAAGTGCTGGATAAAATCGACTTTGTTGGTGACGTATAGCATCCCAACAATGTATCAGTTATTTGGTAGACAATGCATTCAAATATTGATACGCGGCATCCAAAACTTGAGATCATCCGTGGCTAAAGTCCAAAGATTAAATTTAATAAATAAAGTGACAGCTCAACTAGTGAACATTAGTTAGAGCGTGCCTATTTACTCAAAGTCGTGACTAGTTGTAAATACACGGCGGCCAAACTGATAGGGATTTCTCTTCGCGTGGAGTATCCCTTTGCTTTGAAGCTTAATTCAAGCTTTATTTTATGCATTCGCCAGTTAAAGCTTCCTTTTTGTTGCCAATGGAGCTCGAAGTTTTCTACAAAGCCCTAGAGTATCTTCATCGTCGTGGCTTCGTCCCGCACTTTTCATTGTAGCAGGCTAGCAGCCAAGTCATGGACAGAGTCCACGTTGTGCAAGTTCAGTTCACAGGTGGCAGAACTCATACCCACCGACTAGCAGACTTGGGCGTATGGTTTCTTTCTAGGAGCCGAGTCATGGTAACTAGGGAATTATAAGACAAGAAAAACGCATTATTCCTTGGCAGTCGAGGCATAGAACTTGGCTCAAACCCGTGTTTTTTTTCTGACAGCAGATCTCAAGGGCAGACTTCACGCTTTTTTATATTCTTTGGCAGCCGACTACACCGGTTGTCGTTTTCATATCTATCAGCTAGCAGTGAATTTGAGATATGCACTAATTGCATGGAGTTTGGAGAGCTTGGAAGCCCACGTTTTTTCCTGTATGACATTTGTCTTCACCATCACGGCTAGCATCCTTTAGCAGCCAAGTCGTGGAATCATGGGTTTGTCATTTTCCAGCAAATCGCGATGAACCAAGGTTTGTGATTGAGACGGGATTTTTATTAAACCACTAATCGTGGCCAGGTAAGTAACTGATAGGAAGGAGGGTAACCCACGTATCATATGATTAGCAGCTGACTAACGAGTCATCGCATATCTCATTAGCGCCAATGGTTTATTAATATGACTCCTACCTTAACTAAAAGTTCCAAGTCTTTACAAAACCAAACGACTCCGAACATGAAGTGGACTATCCACTTCATGTTCGGAGTCGTTTGGTTTTGTAAAGACTTGGANATATTAATAAAGTGGAGATTGGAGCCACTTATTATGGAGGAGCCACATTAAATAATGTTTGGTCATGTATTATTTTAGGGAGGAAAAAGTAGATCTAAGATTCACTTTATTTTATTATTTTATTTATTTATTATTTTATGAGAGCCTTTTAGGCTTACAAAGAGAATAGTCTTTTTCATTGTAAAGGTGGAAATATTGGGATGGTTCTTTCCCCAAAGTTTAATAGAAAATCATCTATAGGTGTTTTTCTTTTATGTTTAGTTGAGCACTCTCTTTGATGTGTGGCATGAACTTGTGGAGCTTCAATGAATGGATGATTGTTGCTAGAAGCTATTTTTCTTTTCTATGTTTGCGTCAGAGACCATAAACGGATTCTATCATCTTATTGGAAGGTGAAAATCCTTAACAGCTGCTAACCTTTTACATTTGTAAGCATGCATACAAGAGCATTGATCTTTGCATTTAATCTAGTTTGATTGTGTAATATTGATATTCTTTTTGCATAGCGCATCTCCTGCAATTAGGAAGAAGTAAATATAGTAGTCGTACCATGGCTTAATCAGGGTTTTCTCAATCATGTAATCTCTTCCCCTTAGTCACATATGACACAAGGCCCTCGTGAGTTCTCCTTTTGACTCCATTTCTCTCTTTGATGTACTGGCACTGGTCTATTTGTGAGGATTGATCTTTCTCTCTTTCCCATCACTCTTTCAAGTTACCTATTATACTACAATCATTTCTCTAAGGCAGTCTCTTCTATTCACCTTGCCCGCCATTGATTCCTTCCTTAGTGATCTTAACCTTAGGGAAGCCCCCCTTGAGTTGCAGAAGAGCCAACCTGAAGCGAGGAAGAGAGGAGTGTGGTGACACTNTCTATTCCCCTTGCCCGCCATTGATTCCTTCCTTAGTGATCTTAACCTTAGGGAAGCCCCCCTTGAGTTGCAGAAGAGCCAACCTGAAGCGAGGAAGAGAGGAGTGTGGTGACACTGGCTTCTCTTTTCTCAGTTGCCATCGGGCTGGTGTGCCTATTTTTGGGCATTGACACGCGCACGTTGGTCAGGGGTGGCAACACTTCCATTTTGGGTCATTGTAATTTTCAGCCATTTGGCTTTGTTAATGAAATTTTCGGAGGAAATCATGTGTCCTTTGGTGTTCTTTGGGGATTTGCTTCCATTCTTCAAAGCTACTCAAGTTTGGGGAGGCCAAAGAAGCAAACTTCCTTGCTTTGGTAAGATTTATGGTATTTTTGTCATAGATATTATGAGTTTTCATTTTTATAGTTAAGAACTTCATATTTTTCTTCGTTGAAGTTTATGATTTCTTTGCTCATCTTATGAGTCTCACCTTATTTTTAGTTGTGTAGCAAAGATCTATTAAGTTGTAGGTTTCTTAGATTGGAGAGTGGGATTCTACGGTTGGATGCCCCACTTCAAAATTTGAAGAGCAAAGGGCATTTTTCTCCACTTCCAATCAAAATTTCTGCACATTTATTTTATCTCATAGCATTTTAAAGCTTGTTTAACTACTCATATTTACAAAATCTGTGAAGCTAGTTACTTGGTAAATTTTGCAGAAATTTTGTACATAATTTTTTAGTAACACTCATAGTGCCCTAAAGTGATTTTAGACATTTTTTACCACTATTTTGTTTGTTGTTTTTTTACAGGTTTGTGACAAAACAAGGGGAATACCGATTTTTTGTCATAAAAGGGTGCAAAGGCTACTCAAGAGGAAGGACTTCAAATCCATTTCCAAGAAGGGGTGAAACCCCATTTTCCCTATCTCTTTACTCTCACATTTCTTGCTGAAATTTCTTTTGTTGTAACAAGCTCAAGAGAGTCTCTTAGAATTAGTTCTTTATTTGTTTCCAAGTGGTATATAATTTATTTTTATGCCATCTCTTGCATGCAAAGGAGGTTGGGCTTTTCCACCCTTGTATTGCAAGTGAAGAGGGGATATAGTTTGTTACTTGGTTTTATTTTCAGTATTTTTACTTCTATTGTTTGCCCCATCTCTTTCTTAGGAGGAGGGTAGTTTGGCTAGATTAACTTTTTATTTATTTTTTAGATGCTATCCATTGCTTGCAAAGGAAGTTGGGTTTTTCCACCCTTGTAAGCAAGAGAGGAAGGGCTAGGTCTAGTCTCAATTCTTTAATTTGTTTCATTAATCATTTGCTCCACCATTTCCATTGAGAAAGGTGATTGAGTGGCTAGAGTTGGTTTGTTTTCTTCCTCTAATTTCTTATTGTGCCCAAACCTTGCAAGTGAAGTGGCTTTTCCATCCTAGCAATATCGTGTTGACTAGTTTTTGTTAAAAGTTCAATTTTTTTTTCAATTCAAGTTTAATAAACTATGCCCCATCTTTGCCCCGTATTCACTCCCCTTGTCGGTTCGTCCGATCTTGGGTGATAAGAAAGGGAAAATATTTGTGTTGTCTAGAATAATAGGAACACAACATCTATTTCATTTGAAACTGAGAAAATAGTGATTGACCCATGGAGCTAGAGGGGTAGAGGTTGTTGGAAGCCTCGTGGCACTTTGTGTCCTCTTGTTGAGCATCCGGCAATATTTGGAATTGATTTGTGGAGCTAGAAGAGAACCTTTTGTCCTCTTATTGAGCATCGAACAATCTCTCTCAAATCAAAAGAGAAAAGTGTTTGGGGTAGACACATTAGCTAGGTTTTGCTTTTCTTTCAACACACTAATTCCCTAAGCCAAAGTGAGACTTAAAATTGTTTAAAATTTACAAGACCATTTGCAAAAAAATTTAATCACTTGACAATTTGCGAAGTGTTTTATTTCAAGTTCTTCATTTCAAGTCGGGTTATTTACAAGCAAGCTTCTATTCATTGTTTACTTATTTTGCAGAAAGTTCTTTTCAACAATTTGAATGTGAATATTGATTACTTTGGAATGTGAATTGATTAATTTTACTTGTATATTTGGCAATTCTACTTCCTTGGTTGTCAAGTGCAATTTCCTAAATCTGTGACTCCATAGCTCAAAAAGAATAGTCATTGGTTTAGTGAATAATTTATTTGTAACCTTATTTGGTTAAATTTCAAATCAAGGTTTGCCTGTCATTGAACATCTTGCATATTGCATGATTGCCTATCATTAGACTTAAATAAGCTTAGTTGAGTTTAACTCCTAAAAAAAACCTTTGAAAACATAGTAAATAAGGACTACCCCCCTTGACCTTTTGAAGTTGGGTCTAAACGGAGGAGTTAGGACTTGAGGTGACAGTGGGTCCTAAACACATAGTTTCCCCTCAAGAACGAACCTAGTGGTTGGGAGACTTTTCTGCGGTTAAGTGTGTTTTAGGCAGCAACAAGTCACATCATCTAATTTACATCAACTGTGTGCCACTATCCAACTAAGCTAAATCGACTTAAGGAAATTAGGCTAATTTCCCTAAATTAATCCCAAAGTGCAATGTCAGCTGAGAATTATAACAAAGTGCATTTTTTTCTTTCGCAATGATCACTTAGACACAAACGCAATCTTCTTTAAGTCGAACCTTAGGTGTGCCATCAATTAATCTTCCTTGTGCCTGAAATTAAGCCTACAAACCCCCTATGCCTGGAAAATCCTTGATATGGACAACGCCCTACAAGGAGATGATTGATCTAAGTAGTAGAGTGAATTGGGTGACCAAAACTACTAAGTCATTGTCAAAATATTGGATAAATCATTCCCATACATGATCATGAAGATTTCAGGTCACTTGTTAACACTGAAAATATACCACTCTGAGATTTGACCAATCTACATGAACACTTGGACATGCAAGTATGGGAAGTTGCAAAGGATTCAAATGGGTGCTGAATTCTACTCTTAGAACTGAAAAATACTGAGTCGATCATCCCCATTCATGTCCATGAAAATCAACACTGTAGTTTCTTGGAAAAGGCCCACTACCTTTTTGGAACTAATTGATTTGAGGCACTAGTGACTAATTTGATTTTATATACCTAGGAAAGTGGCCAAATGGGTATCCAAATATGCTTTTAGAATCACTGGATACCTTATAGAACTCAATATACGAATTAGCTCCCTTCTGGCACCTAAAGAGACTGATATAGTGGCATTGCAAACCCTGAAACTCTGAAGAAGTCTTGATGAAATCTTTGTGGCATTGAACAATACACATCGATATCACAAATGTCCTTAGCGTACCAGCAACAATGGTTGTGCACATGAACCAATACATTGCAGATGCAATTAATCATCACAGTGAGTCATCAAATAGCTAGTCATGTATACATGATAATATACCTATACCACACGCATCTTTAAACAAGTGTTTGAGAAACAAGATTTACAAACTAACCACGTCTGTGATGACATCTAAGCAATTGGAAGGACTAGTTTCTTCTAAGGGATGGACTAGCTGGAATAAACCAAGCTAGGGAAAGTGAGGTTATTGGTCAAAAGCAAATTTAGTTGACTCAAGATGTAGGGAGAAAGGGATCTCTATTATCTTCACCACTTAGGAAAACAATAGGGAAGTGCCTCACAAAAGGGTGACGTGTAATGAGATAATTCCCCCTTACCCTTAGCAATTAGACTTCCCGCTTATTTGACTTTGCTTCAACTCCTTCTTGGACTAGTATTCGTTTGATATCTTGGACACTTCGTGTCTTATACTTCGTTTGTTTCTAGAGACCGTGGATTTTAATTTTATTTGGAGTCCTATTAGCAAGTTTTCTACTTGCTTCTTTCTTTTCTTTGCTTGATTTTCTTTCTTTGAGTTGGTCTTCAGTTTGCTTTGATTTTGCAGGTACAAGGAGTCTTGGACCAGTAACTTCATTTTCATGCCCTTTTTAGGCATATGAAGAGGAAAAGACTTTCATGCTTTAGGCCTAGGAAAGATCATTGCTCCATGGAAACTCACTCCCCTTGATGATAGCCAGCCACAGGGTTTTACAAGTGAGCCTCCTATATCATTAGGAAAATCATTGCAACAAAAACATTGCTCGAGACACGAAGGAAACCTGGGATCCTTCCTAGTAAAGGGGTCACAGAAGGAAGATCAAGAGCTCAACTTCATCAACTTCAAAACAAGGATGCAGGCCAAAGTAAATAGAGTAAAATGGATGATGGATGAATGGCCATAATATGGATCCAAAGAAGGGGGGAAGAGTCCTTGCAAAGTATTCAAATATTACCTAGTCCAATGGTACATAAGTAAATCAAGGATCTACTATCCTCGTCAACTTGAAAGTGTGATACTACTAACTATACTCATAAGATAATCAATACATCAACTATGGCATATCACTGATCATCACATCATGTATCTCATCACATCAAAGGGGAGGCCCTATTAGACACACGAGGCACACAAAGAGGGGGGGGTGAACTTGTGTGTGCAATCTTTATTACTTTTCAATTTTAACAATCAACAACTAATTCATCAATGCATTATTCTACCATTTGCATAATCATTTCATAAACATCTATCACTTTATCATTTATAAATCATAAGCATCTGAATCATGAAGTCATAACAAGAACCATAGCACAAGAGAACACAACACCATATGATTTTGTAATCTTTTTGTATTTGTTTTGGAACGGCTACAACCGTGAGGTAAAATCAGCACCTACTGATACAAAGAGCACCTACTCTTCATCCAAGACCCTGCCTGGTTTTCTTACCCTGCTAAGGAGGGTTTGAGGTATCTTAACCTCAAAAACAAGACAAGCTTTCTTTTACAATTACAGCTCACTGTCTCATCATATACACATATCACTGTCAAGTGCGCTCACTGCCACATCATCTTTCTGTCCACCAGCATCATGTCTTCATCACAAGCAATCTCTGTCACATCAACATTCTGTCCACCAGCATCATGTCTTAAGTTGTCGATGCATCACTGCCATATAATCACTGGCATATTCAATCTATCAAGCATCTCATTGTGTAAGCACTGTCATCAATTTGTCTTCATGATGATGGATGTCACACTGTTGTAGGTGTCTATCATCTTGCCATTTCATCAAATACTCTAGTTTGTCACGGTCAGGGTGATCAACTTACCCTTTTCAGACAATCTTCAATCTCTATCTCAACTGCAGTAACTCCTGACTCTATTTGTTTCTTGAACTGTTCTTGAGCAGTCTCGCCAATGTTCAACCCCACAACCGATGTCAAGTTTTAATTTGTCTTCTATGTAGACTTAAGATAGACCCATGCAACCTCTTCACAACTTCTCATGATTCCAACAGAAAGTATCACTGAGATAGCATTTTTAAAGCCCAAGCATACATTAGTCAAGTATTGATAAACATACCTAAGATTTTAAGCATTACCTCAGAATGAAGGTTTTCTTCTCAAGCTGTGCATGCACTTTGTGTCACCTTAACCTATCAGCTGTCATCAAGGATGTTGTATTGGTCTTTGACTGTTGTACTATCAAATTCACTGTTACGTCAAAGTGCTTAACAAGGCATCACACTGCTGCAATTATCTTTAGCTTCTTACAAAAACTGATGCTATACTGAGACCATAACTTCTTCTAACGTCTTCAAATATTTTGTCACTTTGAATAGGGCTCAAGATATGCTGTTGATGGCATCTGGATGCCTTCTAAAATCAGAACTCCATTCTGCCTTGAAGATTAACTCAGATTTTTGCACCTTTTGTTGCATCCTTGCTTATGACCTACTCTAATCCTTTGTTTGCTGCTACAGTCTTGAAGTTTAGAGAATAAAAAAACTTTTTGCATGTTGCGGCTTCATTCCTCTGTGGAGGCAAACTCAAAGCTATTGAAGACACCTTTTAATGCACCACACACATGTCCTTTGTCTCACTGTTTGACCAAGATGAGCTTAATCATTTTTTGCTATAATACCCAAGTTTAGAGATTGAAGATCAACTTTAAAATATGCCACTGTGGTTGTAGCTGCAATTATTATTGTGCTGCCTTAAGGAGTGGTACACGAAATCAGAGCTAAAATATGCAAGACATTACTTGGATTGTCTTAGTCTCTGTTTATCCTTTGCTGTTGTTACGAATTTTTCCTTACACAAAACTGCTGCAACATTTCATTGACTGTTCAAACTTTGGGTCTGTTGCACAATGCTCAGCGAACTGTTCATGCCCAAACTGTAAAATATTTTAATGTACTGCTGCCTCAGATGTTCTTCCTGAGGATACCCGAACTTAGCACTTAACCCAAAGACAAAGATGACTGAAATTATGCCGAGTCTATGCTTTAGGTAAGTGGCTCTCCAATCCCGAAATTTCAGAGTTGAAAAAAAAGTAACTTTAACTTCAAACCTTTTACTGTCGCTGCCTGAAGATGCAAGAAAAAACATTTCACTTCAATTTTACTGTGGCTGCTACAGTATACTCGAAAATCAGACAGAGATTAAAAACATAATCTGCTCCTGTGGCTGCCTTAGTCCCATACGAATTTCAGAGCTACAACTTCAAATTTTCATGTATAAAATGAGTGAATTTAGTTTTATTTATATAGAATTGAACCCCAATTTTTATGGGGCTGACCTGCCCAAAAAATATTTAATTGAATTTAATATTTTTTTAAAAACACTTTTCTTTTGGTCGGCTTACCCACAAGATGGGGTTAACACAACTTTAAAAATGATTATCTCTTCAACCGTGAGGAACCACGTGACGTGCCACCTACCGTTGGAAACGGCATGACGAGAGCTATCATCTTATGAGGGTCTTGCTTGCATTGACAAGGTCCTTCACTCATATTTTCTTCAATTTGTGCAGGCCGTCATGAAATGACTTGAATTTTTCTTGATGGCTTCTTCACGTACTTTTATGGCATCAAAAGCTACAACACCAACCAAGGGTTTCAATAATGCATCAAGCTTGTGGGTATGTGTGCAAGAGTCCCATACACACTTCAAGAGCTCCATAATATGTTAAGAGCTTCATTATGTCAACTAAGACTTCTTCAACCAACTTGTGGGCTTAAGGACCAAGTTATGGCTTCAATGTTTCTTCAACATACCAAGGGCATGTTGTTTATGGGTTCCACCTTCATGATCACAAAGATATAACCTCTCAAGCCATCTAATCACAAAGAGGACCTCCATGGGTCAAGATCCATCATGACACCTCCTATGGGGTTGTTGGGTCTTCTCCTGGGGTACCATGACACCATTAGAGCATGAATGAGCACAGAATGGGTCATTAATGTTTCTTCAACCCATCTAGGGCTTCTCCATCGCCTTCAAGGGCTTCAAGACCATCTCCAAGGTCTTCAACACTATCAACAGGGTCTTCAAGATCCAAGCTTGTGGGTACAGGGACCTTGTCAACTAGGTTCAAGGTGCTTCAAGGCACAAACCCACTCTGTAAGGGATCCAAGGCAGTGCAAGGTGCAAACCCACTCTGTAAGGGGCAAAGAACTGCAGGTGGGACTTGGTGGCATCAATGACATCCTGTGGGGCCACTGCAAGTCCATGTTGGCACCAATGACAATTTTATCAACAATCTCCCCCTTTGTCATTGATGACAACAACGCATCCTCCCCCTGTGATCATGCCCCCATTTTGCCATCATCTCTCCCTTTGTCTTCATTTCTCCCCCTTTGGCATCAATGGCAAAGGGTGACTACATATTGGCATCTGAGGGTACTGATCACTGATCATTGCTCCCCTTGTCAATATGCACGATCCTAGTAACTGTTTGTATGCCTAGACTAACCATCCTTTCTCCTTTGAGTTCATCCTCTAGCCTCATGAACTCAAGGTGTGCTAGGGTCTTTGAGAGACCTTACACTTGGCTTGCCATATGGCGGCCATCCTCCCTGCTCTGATCAACCTCTCCTATCTGCAACTACTCGGTCTTCCTCATCCATACTTGCTTCTTGGCATCTGTCCTTTGAGCATTTGTTCCTTCATTTGCACTGGCTTTCCTTGATGAATTGTATATGTAACTTCTCAAGGGTTGTTTCCGTGTACTCCAACAATCTTGAGCTTTGTGCCCAAGGCCACTGCAGCTATAACACCTCATCGTGCGACAATATGCAGCAATGTGACCAACATGGTTGCATGTCCAGCATCTGACTAAGATGTTGGAACTTCCAACACTTCTTTGATTAACTTCATGTCTCCATGCCTAAGAGTGTCCTTGACTGTAGGTCTTTGTCTTCTGATCTTCAAATCTTCTTGCGGATGTGTATGAAGGACTCCCCCTTGGTTGACTTCTTTGACTCGCACATTCTTGGGCTTTGTGACCAAACCCACTGGATGTGTAGCATCTCAATGTGTGACATGTGGCAGCAACATGTCCAACTTGATTACATGTCCAACATCTGACTGAGTCCTTGGGCCCTCCACCACTTCTTCTTCTGGAGAATCTACAATCCACAGCGTTTTGACCAAAGTTAGAACAAAAATAACAATAACCATTGAATCCACTTTCATACCTAGGACTTTGGTTCCATCTTGGAGCTGTTTCTTTTCTGAGCTTGCCTTGAGGAATAGATCTCGCTTCTTGTTGCATCCTTGAACTACTAGGTTCTTTGTTGTCATGTGTAGGTGCATGGGTAGCAGCTTTGGATGTTGATGGACCTACTTCTGGACTCTTGGGAGACCAAGTGTCATCTTCAGATTTTTCTTTCTTCGTTTTGTAACCAAGACTAGTCTTGTCACATGGAAATCTTTGGCAATCCAAGATCTTATCTAGGACAATTGAACTGTCCTTGAACTTGACAAAAGCTTCATTCTTCTCACCCTTCTTCCTGAGACCAACCACCTCCATTTCGAGCTTCTAGATTGTGTCTTCCTTTTCTTCCAGCTGTATCTTCAAGATTTCTTCTATCCTCTTGGCTTCCTGCAGCTAAGTTTTCAGATCATGATTGACCTCTCTAGTTTCTTCAAGCTCTTGAGCAGGCTTTTCTGGTTCTTCCTTTTGACTGATCAATTCAGTCTTTAATTGTTCAACTTCAGCATCCTTGTCTTTTATTCGATCTCGCAACTCTTTGTCCTTGTTTTTGAGCTTCACAAGCAGCACTTTCATTGTCATGGTCTTCTATTGATATTCATTCAAGGAGTCCAAGATTTTCTTTTTGAACTTCGTGAAGTCACTCTGATTCAGATTTACTGTGTTTAGGAACCAATTGGCTCTGAGATCTATATTCAGCAGTGTGAGATGTATCTCATGTGCAGCCTTTGATAGCCCTTCATCATCATCTACAAGAACCTTCTCAATTTCATCACACGAACTATTACAATCACAAGAGTCCATACCTTTACTAGAGTCATCTTCTTGATTGATCTCTTCTGGGGGCTTGTTTTTTGATTCCTGATCTGTCTTTTTGGGTTCTGGTCTTTCCTTCTAATACTTGCTTTCCAACTCGAACCATAGGTCTTTGGCAGAAGTGTACTCTCCTACACTTTCCTTCATTGAGCTAGGAAGTCCATCCATGAGGAACTTCAAAGCTGTGGTGTTGTCCTTCTTTGCTTCCTTCTGTGTAGTTGATTTTCCTTTCTTGTTTGATGTAGCGAATGGATTGATAACAATCTCCCAAACACCAAATTTCTTCAGATAAGCCTTCATTTTGCTCCTCCAACTGAAGTAATCTGTCATATCAAGTATAGGCACGTCATTGCTTTATGACTATTATTTTTCCTCCATTATGTCTAAGGATCTCCTTCAAGGTTGTTAGCCTTGTGACGAAAGCCGACTCTGATACCAATTGTTAGACACACCAGGCACACAGAGAGGGGGGGGTGAATCTAAGTGTGCAGTTTTTATTACTTTTTCAATTTTAACAATCAACAACTAATTTATCAATGCATTATTCTACCATTTGCATAATCATTTCATAAACATCTATCACTTCATCATTTATAAATCATAAGCATCTGAATCATAAAGTCATAACAAGAACCATAGCACAAGAGAACACAACACCATATGATTTTGTAATCTTTTTGTATTTGTTTTGGAACGGCTACAACCGTGAGGTAAAATCAACACCTACTGATACAAAGAGCACCTACTCTTCATCCAAGACCCTGCCTGGTTTTCTTAGACCCTGCTAAGAAGGGTTTGAGGTATCATAACCTCAAAAACAAGACACGCTTACTTTTACAATTACATCTCACTGTCTCATCATATACACATATCACTGTCAAGTGCGTTCACTGCCACATCATCTTTCTGTCCACCAGCATCATGTCTTCATGACAAGCAATATTTGTCACATCAACATTCTATCCACCAGCATCATGTCTTCAGTTGTAGGTGCATCACTGCCATATAATCATTGTCATATTCAATCTGTCAAGCATCTCACTATGTAAGCACTGTCATCAATTTGTCTTCATGATGATGGATGTCATACTGCTATAGGTGTCTATCATCTTGCCACTTCATCAAATACTCTGGTTTGTCACTATCAAGGTTATCAACTTACCCTTTTCAAACAATCTTCAATCTCTATCTCAACTGCACTAACTCCTGACTCTATTTGTTTCTTGAACTGTTCTTGAGCAGTCTTGCCAATGTTCAACCCCACAATTGATGTCAGATGTTAATTTGTCTTCTATGTAGACTTAAGATAGACCCATGCAACCTCTTCACAACTTCTCATAATTCCAACACAAAGTATCACTGATATAGCATTTTTTAATCCCAAGCATACATTAGTCAAGTATTGATAAGCATACCTAAGATGCTAAGCATTACCTCAGACCGAAGGTTTTCTTCTCAAGCTGTGCATGCACTTTGTGTCACCTTAACCAATCAACTGTCATCAGGGATGTTGTATTGGTCTTTGATTGTTGCACTATCAAATCCATTGTTACGTCAAAGTGCTTAACAAGGCATCACACTACTGCAAATATCTTTAGCTTCTTACAAACGTTGATGCTATACTGAGACTGTAACTTCTTCTAACTTCTTCTAACTTCAAATATTTTGTCACTTTGAGGAGGGCTCAATATATGTTGTAGATGGCATCTAGATGCCTTATAAAATCAGAACTCCATTCTGCCTTGAAGATTAACTCAGATTTTTACACCTCCTGTTGCATCCTTGCTTATGACATACTCTAATCCTTTGTTTGTTGCTACAGTCTTGAAGTTTAGAGAATAAGAAAACTTTTTGCATGCTGCAGCTTCATTCCTCTGTGGAGGCAAACTCAAAGCTATTGAAGACACCTTTTAATGCACCACACACATGTCCTTTGTCCCACTGTATGACCAAGATGAGCTTAATCATTTTCTGCTATAATACCCAAGTTTATAGATTGGGGATCAACTTTAAAATATGCCACTGTGGTTGTAGCTGCAATTATTATTGTGTTGGCTTAAAGAGTGGTACACGAAATCAGAGCTAAAATATGCAGGACATTACTTGGATTGTCTTAGTCTCTGTTTATCCTTTGCTGTTGTTACGAATTTTTCCTTAGACAAAACTGCTGCAACATTTCATTGATTGTTCAAGACTCGAGTCTGTTGCCCAATGCTCAACGAACTATTCATGCCCAAAATGTAAAATATTTTAATGTACTGCTGCCTCAGATGTTCTTCCTGAGGATACCCGAACTTAGCACATAACCCAAAGACAAAGATGACTGAAATTATGTTGAGTTTATGCTCTAGGTATGTGGCTCTCCTTCAATCCCGAAATTTCAAAGTTGAAAAAAAATAAACTTTAACTTCAAACCTTTTACTGTCGCTTCCTGAAGATGCAAGAAAAAACATTTCACTTCAATTTTACTGTGGCTGCTACAGTATACCCGAAAATCAGACAGATATTAAAAACATAATCTGCTCCTGTGGTTGCCTCAGTCCCATACGAATTTGAGAGCTACAACTTGAAATTTCCGTGTATAAAATGAGTGAATTTAGTTGTATTTATATAGACTTGAACCCCAATTTTTATTGGGCCGACCTGCCCAAAAAAATTGAATTGAATTTAATTTTTTTTCAAAAAAACACTTTTCTTTTGGTCGGCTTACCCATAAGATGGGATTAACACAACTTTAAAAATGATTATCTCTTCAACCGTGAGGAACCACATGACGTGCCACCTACCCTTGGAACGGCATGATGAGGGCTATCATCTTATGAGGGTCTTGCTTGCATTGACAAGGTCCTTCACTCATATTTGCTTCAATTTGTGCAAGCCATCATGAAATGACTTGAATTTTTCTTGATGGCTTCTTCACGTACTTTTATGGCATCAAAAGCTACAACACCAACCAAGGGTTTTAATAACGCATCAATGTCTTCATCAATCTTGTGGGTATGTGTGCAAGAGTCCCATACACACTTCAAGAGCTCCATAATATGTTAAGAGCTTCATTATGTCAACTAAGACTTCTTCAACCACCTTGTGGGCTTAAGGACCAAGTTATGGCTTCAATGTTTCTTCAACATACCAAGGGCTTGTTGTTTATGGGTTCCACCTTCATGATCACAAAGATATAACCTCTCAAGTTATCTAATCACAAAGAGGACCTCTAGGGGTCAAGATCCATCATGACACCGCTTGTGGGGTTGTTGGGTTTTCTCCTAGGGTACCATGACACCATCAGAGCATGAATGACCACAGAATGGGTCACTAATGATTCTCCAACCCATCTAGGGCTTCTCCATCGTCTTCAAGGGCTTCAAGACCATCTCTAGGGTCTTCAACACTATCAACAGGGTATTCAACATCTTCGGCAAGGTGGTGGCTTCAAGATCCAAGCTTGTGGGTACAGAGACCTTGTCAACTGGGTACAAGGTGCTTCAAGGCACAAACCCACTTTATAAGGGATCCAAGGAAGTGCAAGGTGCAAACCCACTCTGTACGGGGCAAGGCACCGCAGGTGGGACTTGGTGGCATCAATGACATCTTGTAGGGCTGTAATGTTCTCAAAAGCGACATGCATGCAAACCCTAAAAATGACATGCATGCAAACCCTAAAAGTGATATGCATGCAAACCCTAAAAGTGACATGCAAACCCTAATAGTGACATGCATGACATCTAAGCATTATTTAATGATGCATGAACTCAATTAAGTCTCCATGCGCATGCATGCAAGTCAACTGCAAATTAGAAGTTAAAGTGACCTAATTAGGTCAAAAGTTAGGGTTCTCGCAATTGAAAGTTATAAAAGAAAGATAAAGTGAATGGAGACTTTACTTTTGGATTATTATTATTTTGGAGCTCTTGAGAAGCAGCACAGCGTGCGGCCACAGCAGTTGGGGTTGGAGACGTCGTCTCCAGCCAACGGGATTTCGGCAGTGAGACATCTGCCCTAGTCTCCTTCATGATAAACCATCCAGGTTTGTCACCGTATCTATTGCATTCATCATTATCCAGTATTCCAGTATAAGTCCGAAGGTTATTGCAGATTCATCCGTACAGCTGGGGGCATTTAGCTGGGAAACCCTAGTCGTTCACCAGGACTCTGGATCACCATATTTCTTTCGCATGCATCCTGCATCCTCACTGATAGGATCACTCTACTGCATTGGGTGATTATTAGCTGTCAAATTGTCCATTCGGGGCAACTAGCAGCAGTTTACAGGGTTGTGGGGGCATGAGCAGCAGACTGGGAGATCAATTCGCTAGGGCATCTGGAGAGGTCAAAACTCTTGCATGCTCCGGTCATCCTCTCCGCCACGGGAACACCTTCCTTCCAACTTATTTCCAGCTGAAACTGGCCATCCCTTCAGCAAAAACGTCACACTTGTTTGATTCAGCCAATCGAGGTATTGCAGCAGAAAACCAGGTCATTTCTTCATTAGCTCGGCTCATCTTGCATGTGTATTCTCTCTGGAGCATTTTCATCCGGCTTATTAGTGGTAAGTGTTCATTCTATCCTGCAAACCCTAACCCTAATTTCAGCTATAAAATAGGGAAATTTTGCATGGCAGTTTGCATGCCCAGTTATTTCAATAAAATTGCATAGAAATAGAAAATATCAGGATTTGGGATATTACAGTGGTATCAGAGCATGATCCTTGCCAGCTGTGGGCACATAGCAATTGAATAAAAGTGCATGTTGATACATGCATGTACATGCAAATGCATGTCAGTGATGTTGGTGAAGTGCATGTCAAAACAAAGGTTTTTCTCTGTCAGCTTGTGAGAACATGAAGACAATGAGAAGGATCTTGACTGGAAATTGGCAGAGGTTAGCAGTACTTCAATACTTGCCTCGATATCAAGAATATCTAGCCTTGGGTGATGAGGTATGTGCGGCATTGTCCTTTCAAGATTATTACACCATCCAGTTCGGGAGCCAACCCAAGGATTTGGATGAGGATCTCCTTAAAGGCATAGTTGGGGAAGAGAAGAAAGATGAGCATGAAGTACAGGTTGTTGGTGAGCTTCATTTGGATTTAACAGTACATGATGAGGATGTGCATGAGAAGATAGCATTAGAACCATCCTGTGAGTCTAGCGACACAAGCACATTTGCGAGTCAGATTGTGGACAAACCATGTGATGAGTTGGAGTTGGTACACTCTTCATCACCTACAGCAGGAATCCAGACAGTTATGACAGGAGAAATACATGAGGTGCAAGGCAATGAGCACAATAGTCGAGACAGCGAGCAGTCACACATGGAGGTTAGGGAGAGTTTATACATGCATGAGATAGAGCTTCCAGATGATAGTCACCGGAAGAAGATTGAACGGGTTAAAGAAAGCATTCTAGCGATGAAAGAGAGGACCAAGATACTCCGAGACACCATAGTACAGCGAGATGTTGAGCTTACAGTTCTTCGAGTTGTATGTACCGAGTCAGAGGTCAGGCTGTTTAGTATTGAAGAGCAGTTGGATTCCTTGATGGGGCAGCAAAAGAAACATATTATTGCATTTCAAAGCAACCCTCTTAAGGAGTACATAGACAAGGCTTGCAATAGCTTGCGTCCACATGTGCATAATGGTGGATGGTTTTTACAGGTTGACCAGGTTCGAAAAATTGACCAGCAGTATATGAGCTTTCCAGTTGAAATCAGAAGGGTAGAATGTCAGCTTGGTAGGATTATTCCTTGTGATGGTGCTTATGGACAAGGTACTTTTCGGGGGTTGGATTGGAGAGAGATTAAGAGTTAGTGTCCTATTGAGTGGGCGATTCTTGGGAAGACATTCCTAGCTAAGGGTATAGTCCCACAAGAGCCTTTAGATATTTGGGATGAAATATGCACAAGTTTGCATTGGGATCCAGGCGGAAGAGCTTATGAGGGATGGATACAGTGTTTACTAATGGCGTTACTTGGGAATCTACATGATGCTCCTTGTGTTGATACTACGCAGGGTAGCGGTAGATGCATTTTGACCTTTGCAATTCTCAGATTGATTTCAGACCTTGGGATTACAGTGACTGACAGTTTAGTGATTGCTAAAGGGTGCTTTCAGGAGGTCTCTGGTGATGGTACTGTACAGTGTAGTGTTTTGAGCAGAGGGTGCTACGAATCTCCTAGGATAATTTGGGACCTTGGGATCATCCCCGAATTCAGTTGGTTCAATTGATTGGTTGTGGATTTGCGTTGGCATTGCTTGAGGACAAGCAATCTTTGGCGAGGGAGGACTGTAATGTTCCCAAAAGCGACATGCATGCAAACCCTAAAAGTGACATGCATGCAAACCCTAAAAATGACATGCATGCAAACCCTAAAAGTGACATGCAAACCCTAATAGTGACATGCATGACATCTAAGCATTATTTAATGATGCATGAACTCAATTAAGTCTCCATGCGCATGCATGCAAGTCAACTGCAAATTAGAAGTTAAAGTGACCTAATTAGGTCAAAAGTTAGGATTCTCGCAGTTGACAGTTATAAAAGAAAGATAAAGTGAATGGAGACTTTACTTTTGGATTATTATTATTTTGGAGCTCTTGAGAAGCAGCACAACGTGCGGCCACAGCAGTTGGGGTTGGAGACGGCGTCTCCAGCTAACGGGATTTCGGCAGTGAGACATCTTCCCTAGTCTCCTTCATAATAAACCATCCAGGTTTGTCACCGTATCTATTGCATTCATCATTATCCAGTATTCCAGTATAAGTCCGAAGGTTATTGCAGATTCATCCATACAGCTGGGGGCATTTAGCTGGGAAACCCTAGTCTTTCACTAGGACTCTGGATCACCATATTTCTTTCGCATGCATCCTGCATCCTCATTGATAGGATCACTCTACTGCATTGGGTGATTATTAGTTGTCAGATTGTCCATTCGGGGCAGCTAGCAGCAGTTTACAGGGTTGTGGGGGCGTGAGCAGCAGACTGGGAGATCAATTCGCTAGGGCATCTGGAGAGGTCAAAACTCTTGCATGCTCCAGTCATCCTCTCTGCCACGGGAACACCTTCCTTCCAACTTATTTCCAGCTGAAACTGACCATCCCTTCAGCAAAAACGTCACACTTGTTTGATTCAGCCAATCGAGTTATTGCAGCAGAAAACCAGGTCATTTCTTCTTCAGCTCGGCTCATCTTGCATGTGTATTCTCTCTGGAGCATTTTCATCCGGCTTATTAGTGGTAAGTGTTCATTCTATCCTGCAAACCCTAACCCTAATTTCAGCTATAAAATAGGGAAATTTTGCTTGGCAGTTTGCATGCCCAGTTATTTCAGTAAAATTGCATAGAAATAGAAAATATCAGGATTTGGGATATTACAGGGGCCACTGCAAGTCCATGTTGGCATCAATGACAATTTCATCAATAGGCCCAAGAGAAGCAAAGATGGTATTCAATACTCTAGATTGCATATTGCTCAAAAAGAAAAAATAAGTCGGTCAAATAGTATTCTCACAGAATGTGGCATGACAGGTGCATTAAAAAAAAACCAGACAAGATATTAGAAATCTTACCCTAGATCAATGAAGGAAAAGAGCAGTGGAGAAACCCTAGAAATCCTTTCCTTACCAAGAGTTATCAACAATCATTCTTTGGATCAACCTTGAAAGATTAGCAAAACCCTGGTGAATCCAGAATTTGTCCTTCACATCAAAAGAACGTGCCAAAAGAGAAAGTGTGCTTGCCTTGAGAGCTCAAATACACCAAGAGAAATAATCATAATGAACCCTTGTTCTTGTTAAAAAATGAGGAGAGATGCTCCATTTATAGTGAGTGACCTCCTTCTTTTTAATCTTGGACCGACCTAACAAAATAACATATAACTAAAATTTATGGCTTGTCACCCACAAAATGGTTAGGTACTAAACCCCAAAGACATAAAATAATGACAAATACGCAAGAGGCCTCAACCAATATGGAGTGTTGAGAATGTTGTCGCCTTTCACACACTTGGGAGGAACGTGGCAGAAATCTTCAAGCTAGTTGGTGTGTCCTTGGGGGCAAGTCTCGAGTCAAGGCTGTCATTTTGTTCTTAACTCCTCCGTTTAGGCCAACTCCTAATCGAAGCCAAGGAGGGTAGACCGTATTAAATTGCTAACGCTATTAAAGCTTAGTGTGATGATGATGAATGAGTTATTTAGGAGTTTGATAAACCAATTTGACACAAGATATTGCAATATTAATTAAACCACAACAACATAAAGATCAATATATGATAAGCAAAGCATGTGGAAACATATGATGATATCAAGTAAAAAGAAACCAGTGCCAATATGGAGTCCACAAATGAAAATGTTGTTGTATTGCTAAAAGAAATGTTGCAAGTGCTCTTGGTCAAATTCTAGATTAAATATGGGATGAGTTGATTAAATTAAGGGAAAAGAGACTCCAAATATACCTGAAGGTACGAGGAGTATGTCCAAAGTCGTTATCCAATGTGGCTCCCCGCAAGGAAATGTGGGATGGTTGGAGTCTTTGAGATGTGTTCAACACTACACCAACAAGGGTGTAGCCTAACGGTGTCTCGAGGACGCTACCAATTGTTCCCGGTTCCCTTGTAGATTTTGCCACTGCAACATATTAATTCGAGTTGTTGGATTTTTGCCTGGGAGGTTAATTTGGGGCATGAAGACTTAATTAATCTATTCACCCACGTTGCTTTTGATGCAGCCAACTGATCGGACGAACCACAGCGGTGCAAAGCATATACAACAGAGTCTAAAGGATTTTAAAGATTATATTAAAGGTTTTATTTTAAAAGAAGAAAAAATGAATCTCCAAGTATCTCATTCGGTTCAAGTGAACCGCAACCGGGAAAGCAAGGATGGGTTGATTTTATGAGTGTTTTAAGTTCTTGAAATTAGAAATAAAGTGTTGAACAAAAAGAAAACACGGTTATCTAATTATCCTACCACGAATCTCTTTCTCCTTTCGGGTCACTCGGAAAATCGTGGGGTAAGTAGTAAGTTTACTTTGAGAACTCGAAAGATATAAGCAATTTGCAATGTAACACAAAGTACACTACTTACATGTAAATAAACAAAACAAAACAAACTAAATAAAAGAAAAGCAAGAAAAAGGAAAAAAGGAAAAAAAGACACTTATCCTCCCAAGGGGGATCGGGAGTAGGCTCGAAAGAGCCTACTTGAGTTTTCTTTTTATTAAACCTGGTAACAAAACTTAATTGAAAAATGCCACTTGGTTCTTATACAGAACGAACCCAAGGGCTTACAAAGTACAACAAGAATGATTACGGAAGACAGGGAGACCCCTAGGGGGTTCCAAATGGCCCAAAATTTGTTTTTCATATAACGCCTCCTCTTTTCGAACGGACCTGCTAAAAACTAGAAAACTTTAATTAGTGTAAAGTGCCCAAAAACACTTTAAAAGTGTCTTTGGACAACCCCACTATAATATGGAAAACGTCCTCATAATATGGAAAACTCGCAGTAACCTCAATCAACACTAAAGATGACACTTTAATCAAGGAGATGTTTTTCCTTAAATCAAGGAAGCCAATAGAAACTGATTTCAGTCAAATCGGAGCATTTTCTACTGATTTAGGAAATTGGGAATATTCTCCATTTATTAATTATTTCTATTTTTTAATTAATAAATTTGTTTTTTTGGAGATATTTTACTTAAGTGATGAATTTATCACTTAAAACTTAGGGAAAGTGGGTTTGTGGGTTAAATGGGTGCTCTGAGTTAGAAAACAAGCAGCCCCATGGAAAAATCCGATCCCTAACCACACTTTTATTACATTTCCAAATTTGCCAGTTAGACTAATAAAAAAATAGCCTAAGTTTACGAGAAAAAATATTTTTCTCGGAATTAGACGAAACTCTAGGGGGATCTAGCACATGTCCATATGACTCAATATGAATGCCTAGCATGTTGAAAAATATTGACATGAAGGCTCTAATAACCTCCTAAGGCCTAACCACCAAGATGACTGCCCCAACTTTGGAGGTGTGAGTGAAAAACTTAGAAATTATTAGTTGTTTGTTCAACAATCAATAATAACTAAGGGAAAAAACACTCTAGGATAGTCGGCGTGATGCTTAAGTCTGGGAAGCTGAGCCTTTTATAAAAATTTATCATGCTACGACATTTTTACAATTTCCCCAAGGGGGTATGAATGTGTATAACGAAAAAAAAATTCGAACAAACTCCTAGAAAAAGGCTGGTGGACTTTTGAACTCTGAACATGAACAAGTGTGCTTGTTCAAACCTTGTCGGCTCACTTGAAAAAATCCACCAAGTACAACTTAGGTGGTAACAGAATCTGAAAGGAGGATGCCATGCCCCAACTAACCCATGTGATGTGTCTTTTCCCTCAACGTCCTTCTTTTGTAAGGTACAAACTTCAAAGAGGTTTTTTAAGGTGGATTCCTTCACTTCTTTGTCCAAGATATCCAAGAGAAGGGGTAATACTATCACAAGTGCGACGAGGGGCTCTACAAATCATACGTCCTAATGGACTCACCCCAAGATGCACCAATACCTACCTAAGGCATAGATGCCCAACAAGTTAGGAAGTTACCACCCGTCAAGGGGAAGTCAACAGGGCCACAAGACTAGTACACCTTGAAATGAGGACCAAGAGAACCTGCCATGACTAACTAAGGGATCTAGGTCGCCAATAGACCAACAATTTTACATAAAATAGCCCAAACTTGGCCTTTTACAATAGCAAAACAACCCCCCTCCTTAGCACATCTAGTAGTGTGCGCTACAAAGAATCTAGGGCATAACACTTCCCTCAATTCCGTAGGGATGAAGCTACAACTAATCAAGTTTTCCATGTTTTTTGGGATTTTCCCTTCTTTTATCCCACGTGAGGACCAAATCCCTCTCTCGCATGGGTTTTTCAATCAAAAAATTCTGACTCTGTCATGATTTTGCATGAGGTGATCCAAAGCGTTCCTCCCATTTTCACCAAGCTCCACCAACTGATCAATTCTAGCTTGTACAACCTTTTGGTAGTGAATGATTATGAAAACTAATACACTGGGTCGTCAGATGAATTGGCAATGCAACCTCCATTCCATACACCGATTTGAAAGGTCTTTTCCCAGGGCTTCCTTCTTTGTAATACGATCAACCCATTTTTTCTCGTGCACATTTTCTACTCTAGATCATGTGTTTTCCAATTCCTTCCATGATGGCTTTTCTCCTTAATGTTCATTTCAAATTTATGCTCTAGAACTTTTCCTTTGGATGATTTTGAAATCAAACCATCCATTAAAATGTAGCTAGGTTTGTATGCTACAATCCTAGCCCTTTCTAGTCTTTACTAGAAACTCATGTGATCTTTGGTTGACTCCATTTTCCCATTTGATGAGACACTAGTCTCCAATCCCTTTGCTACCCTTATCTTTTCCTTTATATAAAGCACATTTTGTTTTGCTAGAGTTACTATTTGATTTCAGTTTGTGCTTCCTTGTTAAACTCTAGTAATCCTTTCTATGGACTTGTTACCACTTAATTGGTAACGTCTTTCTTAGAGTTTGTTTGAAGTCACATACAGGTATGAAGAGCTACAAGAATGCTATTTTGTTTCAAGTGACTTAAAGACTTGATTTTTAAAGTTGCCCATGCTAACTATTAGAACAGAAACATTCACAGCAGTCTAAAAGGGCCATCAATCGTATAGCAACTCGAACTTGGCAGTATAGTTTTTATTCGCAGCAAATCAGAGGGGAAGTCATAATCACGAATCATTTTTTCACATGGAGCTCAGAGCTGCCATAATTAGTAGCCAAATTGATCGCTGCAGAAAAAACACCACCATCTGAATCAGTTGGCTCACTCCACAGGTTTTCAGTGCCAATTTTTGGGAATCAACAAAGTTGGTTAGCAGCTGCGTGAGGAAGCAACATAGCCATTTGTTGACCCCCATCTTCCCCATTAGCACCCGATCACAAAGAAGGTTCATGTTATGGCAGCCATGCACTACTCTGAGACCCGCGATTCTTTGTGGCAGCCAAAACGTAGTGTCGTGGACCAGATCCACACTTTCCTCTAAAAGAGATCTGCGATTTGCGATCAAATTGATTGGTAGATAGATGTGTGCACAAATTTAAAAATGAACAAAGTCGATTTTGTTTGGCGTCTTGGGTAGCAACCAGTCAAGATGAAGAATTCATGGAGACCAAATCAAATAAAATTCAGTTGTGGAAGCCTTGCACTCTTTCGTGAGTTGTTAGCGACCCACGTTTTTCTTTCCTGAGTGATAGATGTATGATCAGTTTGGGCATATGTGTCTTCATGAGTTGGTAAACCAGTAATTAAGGTAGAAGCTATATTAATAAAGTGGAGCAGAGGTAGCCAATCTCTTGATTAGCCGCTGATGGAGGGTGTATTCACAGTTCTGTAGAGTCTGGAGCGGCCACACATTGGCGTCAACATAACACTCGATTGGAAGCCAGTACCAAGTCAGCACGTGCTGATGGATTTTGATGGGTCGTTTGCCTATTTGGTATTATGTTTAGTTATATAGGAATCAAGAACATTTACTTAAAGTAGGAGTCCTATGAATAAAATGGGTCTAATAATGTATTCGATGAGAGAAAAAGTGGATCTAAATGTTTTCCATTTTTTTTTTTTTTCTATTTGATATTTTATTTGAAAATGAGAATGGCTTTTTTGGGTCTATAAAAAGACTTGCCTTCTCCATTGTAAAGGATGGAAAAATTGGGAGATTTCTTTCCTAGAGCTTAATGGAAAATTCATCATATGTGATTTTTTTGGATGTTCAATTGGGGATTCTTACAAATGTGTGGCGTGAACTTGTGATGCTTCAATAGCAGTGAATTTTGCTTTGTTTCTTTTCTATGTTTGCAGCGGAGATAATAGGCAGATGGTACCACTGCGTTGGAAGGTGAAAACTCTTAGCAGTTGTTAGTTTTTTCTCTCTGTGAGCATGTTTGTAGAGGCATTGATGTTTACACTTAATCTAGGTTGATTGTGTAGTATAAATCCTTTGCACGCACAACGCATCTCCCACAATTAGGAGGAAGAAGTAAATCTAGTAGCCACAATTCAACTAAGAGTGGTTTGCTCAATCATGCGATCTCTCCCCCTTAGTCACATATGACACATGGCCCTCTTTAGTTTCCCCTTTGACTCCATTCTCCCTTTTGATGTACTAGCACTGGTCTCTTCTTGATGACTGATCCTCCCCCCCTTCCCATCACCTATATCAAACCAACCTTTATACTACAACCATTTCTCTAAGGCAGCCTCTTCAATTCACTTTATCCGTCGTTGTTCCTGCCTTAGTGATCTTAAACCTTAGGGAAGCCCCCCTTGAGTTGGAGAAGAGCCAACCTAAAGAGACGAAGAGAGGAGGGTGGTGACAATGGCTGCTCTTTTCGCAGTTGCCATCTGGCCAATGTGCCTACTTTTGGGCTTTGACACACACATGTCGGTCATGAGCGACAACATGGCTCCTCCCTTGAGCTAGAGAAGAGATAGCCTAAAGAGCAGAAGAGGGCTAGGTGTGGTGACATTGGCCCCCTCCTGATTATCCATAAGCTATCATTGGTTTTAGGGCTTCAATCTTAATATGCAAGTTTGTCTTATAACATTTTGGTGTTGTTGCGGTGGATAAAGCGTATTTCTCGGATTTGTATTCTTGCTACATATGACATGTAGGAGTGCAGGTTTTTGAAGATCTTTTGCTCATAAGACGATTCCATGAAAGGACAAAGCCCTTTTTTCTTGCATATTTTTCAAAGCTTGTTGTTTGTAGGGTAAAGTAAGCAACAATGTGAAGGCAAATGAAGATTCACCTTGGCAACTCCACACTTTGGTAAATGTATGACTGATTGCATTCTCAGATTTATTGAAGAAATATGGCAAAGCATCCATGAGATAAATTGGATTTTTCATTTATTCTGGAGGCTTCAAATGCACTTCGTTTGCAAATATGAAAGGAACATTCTCCAAGGTTTCATGGAAACCCTCTTGAAGCTTGAAATTTTTTGGAATCTTTCATTTAGTTTCTTGCAGATTTTGACATAGTACATGAAGATGTCATCATAAGGATGTCAGTATCTTCATGGAAAGAAAAATATATATGGGATTGGAATTGGAGTTTCAAACCAAAATCAATATGCTCTTTTCCATATTTCATCAAGGGTTTTCAAGACGATTGGTTTGAAAGGAATTTCTATTTTGTTCATTTGGCTCATGTCTTGGTTAATATTCATTGTAAGATGGAAAGAAAATGTGATGGTTTAAGCTTGCATATAAAAATGATTTCTCCCTTTTTGATATTCAAGATCGCCTTCTTTTCTACCTTCAAAATTTGATTTTTGCTATCCAAAACATTTGGAATCGTCTAGCCTTTTTTGGTTTTCTCCACAAGTTTTTGATGCAATATGTTAATAAAACCTGCCATGCAACAACTCATTGGAAAGCATTCTAAGTGCGTTGCCTAACACAACTGATGGCATCCCATTTTGACTCTGCATAACAAAAGTTATGGGCAAAAAACTGCCATTACCTCTAAGTTTCAAGCACTCTTCAAGAAAATAAGAAAACCCTCTTTTCTAAAACTCTCTAGTTCCATATTTTAGAAATAGTTATACATATGACCTCTTCTATCACATAGGAACAATTTCAAATCTAATTAAATTAGATTGTAACTTTGCAAACCATTTTTTGTAAACATGAAAAGCTATGCAGCACCTTCATGCCCAGTGTGACTTTGGTATTTTTTTGACGTGATTTTCTATATCGAACTTTCCATGTACAGTGCAACTTGTTTGCGCTATTCCTCCATTGGTTTAATTTATCCAGCAATAGTATCCACACAACAGATTTTTATTTTCATAAGCTGCGTGTTTTCCTCCGACAATAAAATCACAGCACACAATTTTACTCAGATCTTTGAGCCGCTTTTCCACAGATTTCAGCGCTATTTAGCAGTGCATTCAAACAGAAATTTTTAAACACATGTTTGTAGCAGCGCCTTCAAACACAGCTCTCTTATTGGGCGCGCTTTACCTCACAAATAATGCGTGCCCAAGGGTTTCGATCATTAACGCTTCACATGGCTGGTTTGTTTTACTTGTCTTTTGCCTGCAACTCTCTTTCGCACACAGTTTTATGAATCTACGAGTGTACCAGATCATACAACCTATTCAGAAACTGTCTCAAATCACAAAAAATGACATTATATGTGGCTTCCTTAACTCACAATAGTTTTAACAGCATTTTAAAATTTAGAATTCCTTTCAGTGTTTTCAACACAGTAAAATGCAGAGGACAGAGCAAACATAAAGAGAAGGAGACAATAACTTGATACAGAGACTACTCTTATAACATTAATTTCTGGTCCCTGAACAAGCTTACACGGCCAGATTTCATGGCCAACACAGCTCCGATGAAAAGAAAAATGGTTTCAGTCAGCTTCTCAATGGCTGCTACCACACAGCATACGTAAATAGGAGCATATCAAACTTCCTCACTTGCACTCAACCATGGCTCTCTTCATAGCTCCGATAGCATGTGAAGAAAATTAGGGCAGTAATATCAAATACATAAAACACCAACGTAGTTAAAGATGTCACATATATTGTTCCATGCTATTCCACTCACATAGATATATATCTATACATAAATTCACCTTGTTGTTGAATGCCACATCACAAGATTCCTATTACTACTTTTAGGATATTTCTTACATGCACTTACACATTCTCTTACATGTGTGACATGCCTATGTACCACTTGGCACTACTCAAGAGATAGTAACTCCAATCTTACTTGTATATGCAACACTTATTAATTCATATGCACCACTTTATAATCTATAAGCGCCACTTTATAATCTTAGATTTACAAAATATCAGTTACTCCAAGGGGTTAGCTCCACTGGTTGTTGCCAATGTTATTTGGCATTAAATTAGTTCCGTGCACCCAAATGCTTGGTTTAAATCCCCAACTGGTTGTTGCCAATGTTATTTGGCATTAAATTAGTTCCGTGCACGCAAATGCTTGGTTTAAATCCCCTTGGGTTAGACACACTAATTTATTAGGGTTTCCCATGAAATTTTCGTTGGAAAAAACCTTAAACTTGTGACTTTATTTAATTACATGACCAGGGTCAACATAATGTTAAACATCCTAGCATCACAAAAGAATCATTCCAACTTTGTGGATTATGGTGAAAGAGAAGAGGCTTTTGTCTTATAAACTAAAAGGAGGAATGAACCCCCAAGATATATGTCAAAGAGGTGGATTTTTTTATTGACACTAGACAGGTGTTGTGCACAGGCAAGGTGGAGTACGAGGCAAGTCAATGATGATGTTGTATAGTTGCAGGTACAGGGCATAGTGTACGGTATTGGTGCAGTTACCAAGGACATGAGCGAGGCATAAGTGTAGAGTACAAATGTAGGGTAGAAGATCGATACTAAGGAGGTTTCATTCAACTCCACATGATCATGTTAGACTAACTTTTATATAGGTTTGAGTTGGGATGTTCGATCAATCAATGTGACCGTGATCGTCTATTGATAACGATGAGGTAATAGTTACTGACCAAATGGTCACATTGTAAATGATTGTAAGTACTTTTATATAGCGAGAAAGAAACAAACAAGTGGAATATGAAGTGTCATGGCCAATTAAAGGCCAAAGGTCATCTTGCATGTTTAAAATTTGCAGTTTAGCTATAAAGTATCTCTTTTCGAATAATACATCTCCATTTTCTGCTGCCACTTCTCATGTCTACATTAGCCCTGGCTTGCATGTACAGTTGATTTTTCCGCAAAACTTCTTGAGTTTAGAAAAATAATGTCTGTCCGTAAATTAGCTCTCGCTAATTATCTATAAATTTGATTTCCATTCTTATCATTTTTCAATTGTTTATGCTTGAATATTACCTTCTTCGTTCTAGTATCCTAATATGATTGATAATCTCTTCCCTCCGACGTTTATTTGCAGCTCAATTATGGCTGTCGTCACGTGTTTTATTGGATTGCATTTTGGGCATATCCTTGTAAATTTTAAGGTATGATTCAAATGTTTCTATTATTTATTCTTTGACTGAGACAAAGCCATTTCTTTTTTGTGCACTAGAGAATATTTTGTTAGGTCCTCATTTAAGACCTTGCTTGACACAATTTCATTATTTTTATGTACTAGTATTTATCTGGTTCAAAATATCATATTTTACTCATGTTTACTATCGAAGTCTTATTTCATCTTTTGAAACTATATAAAGATCTATAAGAACTTTATCGATAGGAATTTCAAGAAATAAACTATCCTTTATATGATTGTCATTGTATCCTTTGGCTTAAATGTGGACGATCCTTATTAGAAGTCTTGACATGTTATAGTATTAACTTTTAAGTTGTTTATCGATTGTGACGATTTATGTGATATGAGGGGAAGTTACTAGAGAACTTGTGTTTATTTCGTATGATTCAAAATGTCAGTGTTTGATCGGAAGGATTTTGTAAATATTGTTGTTTCACAGATTTTTATTAACTGACCATTTGAATGTTTATAGGGGCATAGTAAGAGGATTTTACATTGTATAATCCCTTCACTTGGACTCATATTCTTTGGAGTTGCACTTGGAATATTTGGTAAGTTCTAAATAATTATACAAACATGATGGTTTATGTCAAAACAAAAGATTTGGTTTCCACTACGTATATTGGGCATGGCTAACTAATACCTGTCAAAAACTGGTTTAGGTAATTTCTTATAGCTTGTTTGAGCTTAGTAGATTTGATTGATGCAACCATTTACAATGCTTAGATACTGTCCCCTCCACTACATTTAACTTTTCTATTGTCTTTCCTCCTAGCAAGATCATTCCCTACATTTCTACCATTCAACTACCTTCCATTCAACTACCTAGGGACTAGATGATCTTTCAAGTAGGGTGTAAGATAAAATCCTAATTGAAGAGATGATTAAACATCAAAGCTTATTTGATGATGAAACTTATTTCATAGGTATTTAGAATATATGCTAAACATGATTCAAAGCAAAATGTGATTTAATTTATTGATTTTCATTTTACTTAGGAATATAGAGCCAATGGGTGCTAAGATCATGGAAATAATCAATTGGGGTAAAAATGGATATGGCGCTATAAAAATGTACTTTCACTACTTGAAATGGAAGAAATTTGAAATCACTCTCATACAAAAAGACCTACATGGGGGTCTGACCACTAATCTGGACAGAATAAAAGATGTATTTTATGCACATTTTCAGAGCCTTTATTTCTCTACTTGTTGTAATGTTCATCGTCTTAGTTCTAAGCAATTCACCGGTGCATGACTAAGGGAAAATCAGTATATTTGAATGGGTTTCTCTATGATTTTTACTAGGGACTTTGGTCTATGATTGGTGATGATATTTTCTAGATGCGCCATGAGACTTTGGAAGCAAGCCACATGGGGAAGCAAGTAAATGTAGGACTTATTAAGTTGATTCATAAATCGATGCAAAAGGACACACTAAGTGTTTGCTGGCCTATCACTTTGCTTAATGTCTTACAAAGTGTTAGCCAAATATCTTGTTGACTACATGAAAAATACAGTTCCCCGAATTATTTGACCTATGGAAATGAGGTTTATTAAAGGGCATTTCATAATATGTATTCTTATTGTATCACGAGAAAGCTAAGTTGCCAGGAAACTTGGGTACATGGATGGGGACGGGGACGCCACTTTTTGAAACAGGGGACTTGGGTACGTCAGGTGTATATATATATATATATATATATAAAATAAAAAATTAAATCAATTTATTTTTCACTAGTATTGAATTTCAATAGTTAACATGCACATTGCTTCAAAGTTCATAAATCATTGGTATAACGTGGGAACTACATATGAACCTTAAGTATAAACATAACAATAGTTGATGGAGCTTTTGGTTTTTCAAAATTAGAAATATGTACATGCATAGAAACGTCTGCACAAACATCAACAAAGTAGGTTTTCTATTATTCATGAAGGACAAAGAATACTGTCCGGACTCCGTGCAACAACATTGGAACAACTTGCACAAAGGATTAATAATTAACACAAACTATGTCAATAAAAATCCAATGACAAGATCCGGAGTCATAAAAGAATAAGGCAATCTTCTAGAAGAAACAGTCTAAGAATAGATACCAGCCCCTCCAAGCTAGATAGTGCCATGTCATTAACTTAAAAGCACAAAACTTTTAAATCTAAGATATCCTAAGCTTTTCTTGCCTCTTATCTACCTGTATCATCTCCTTTGCGCAACAGGCTCTCCTCTCAAAGGATCCAACAAAAGTAAAGATTCAACTCTGTGTTGAGAGAAGTGGATAGGCACGCGGGGTCTTAAGAGGGTAGGGGTGTTACCACCTAAGTTGTACTTAGTGGTTTTTTATCAAGTGATCCTGGTGAACCGGACAAAGATGATTTGTTCGGACTTCAGAAAACCTTCGAAAGTGCTTCTGGGAAGTGCTTGTTGTACTATATCACATGTTCATACCCCATGGGGGAATTGTAATAAGATGTTCTAGCATGATAGTGTTTGTAAAAGACTCGGTCTCTTAGACTTTATTTGTCAATCCGATCAGCCCAGGGTGTTTTTTCCCTTGGTTATTATTGGTTGTTGAATAAACAACTGATAATTTCTGAGTTTTTCACTCAATACCTCCAAAGTTGGGGTGGTCGGCTTGGCATTTAGGCCTATTGAGGTTATTAGAGTCTATGTGTCAATGTATAAACATGCTAGGCATCATGGTTGAGTCATATGAACATGTCTAAGTCTCCCTAGGTTTTTAAATTTTTTTAAATTTTTAAGTTTTTTAAATTTAATTTTTCCACAAAAACTTAGGCTATTTTTTAATAGTCTAATTGAAAAAATTGGTTTTTTAATAAAAGTGGGCCAAATAATCAGTTTCAGTCATGGGAGTGCTCATTTTCAAGCTTAGAGCACCATGTAAACCCATAGACCCACTTTTTCTTAATTTTGAGTGATTTTCCATCACTCAAGTCAGAAAGCCCCAAAAAATCAATTATTGATTATTTTAATTAATAAATTAACGAAGAATGGAGCAAATCCAAAATCCTAGATCAATGGATTCTCAATCGATTTGATTGAAATCAGTCTCATCGGCACCAGATTAACCAAAGATTGCAATTCCTTTACTAAAGGGGTTAATCAGGGCAGATCCAGAGTTGAACTTTAGCCTCCTTTATGGGGAATTGCGCCCTCTCTCACTCCTCCACACGTGTGGGCTCTTCTAGGAGCTATGTGGTTGATGATTCAGTCAGCAGGTTGATGTGTCAACTCAATCAGCCCCCCGATTGACATTCAGACTTAGTAGAAGCTCAGTTCAGCTTCAGATCAGGCATTGATGGACTCTCCTTCAGTTGTAGTTGTCTATCTCCTTGGGATTTGTGCCCCCTCTGGGCAGGGGTTTCAATTTTTTGTATAGATAAATCATGGTTGCCTCCTTTCCAAGCTAGCTAGAGTTGGATTGAGGAGCTATTGCTGTTGTAATACTGTGTAATATCTTTTGTTATTGGAATAAAGTGAAGCTTTGGAGGCCAAAACGGTGTAATGCTCTTATGTGTGTGGAATTAACATTGCCTTGCAGCCTTTGTTGTTACCGGTGTCTTTCTCTCAATTTCTGCATCTGAATCTTGTCTGGCTTGAAGGATTCAGCTGAATCAATAGGAGTATAGTTGGGCAAGTAAGATTACTTGTTTCTCAACATCTCATAGCATATATGTTTGAGGATTCAAGTTTTACATGTTTAAATAAGTTTATTTGCATGTAATCCCTATTGATGAAATTGTCATTGATGCCAACATGGACAAGGTCCCTATACCCACAAGACTAGATCTTGATGCCACGACCTTGCTGAAGATGCTGAAGACCCTACCAATAATGATGTAAGCCTTGGTGATGATGCTAAAGCCCTTGTGGACGATGGAAAAGCCCTTCATAGGTTAAAGAAGACCATGAAGCCCCTTTATTGATGAAAAAGCTCATGGAGCCCACTACTTGCATGAAGATATGGTCATTGATGACTTAATGAAGTCATGAAACCTTTATGAAGGCCCTTGAACCCTCACTTGGTAAAAACGGTATGGCTCATGTGTATGAATCCTTGATATATTGATAAAAGGATACCTAAAGACATGCAAGCCCTAGTGGACACCCCTATGATAAGAAGTGATTGTCTGACTTTAGTGTAGGGTGGTCTTTGAATAACGTGATTTATTAAAATTAAAATTCAAAGTCAAAATTAAAAAATAATAAAAAATGAAAAATAAAAATAAAAATTCAAATAACAATTTTAAATTAAAAAAAAAAGATTAAAACACTCACCATCTTACCTTTTTACCTTTTTGAAGTCACTCTCTTTGAACACGCTTAAATGTGTATATATACACCTTGGCACAGCAGAAAAATATATATGCATGGAAATTTTTGGAGTATGCGTGGAAATTTTTGGAGTATGCGTGGAATTTTTTTTTGGAGCATGCGTGGAAATTTTTTGGAGCATGCGTGGAAATTTTTGTGGATCAGGAAAAAATATGCGTGGAAATTTTTGTGGAGCAGCTCGTTGGACAGAGGCCACGAAGAAGAGCAGTCCCGAACTATAGAGAATGTAAAATTTTTGCAACAGAATTTGAGACTGAGAAATTTTCGATGGTGCAGCTCTGGATTTCGTGGGTCTCACTGATTAATTAAGGCAGCCGCAGAGATGAGGAATGATATGAGTTGAAGTCTGTTTTTGTTTGTTTACGGAGACACTCCAAGACTGAGATCGCAGCAGATGTCACTTTCGGATGAAGAGAACCCTCTGTAGCAGCCGCAGCAGTGTTCTGAAGTTTTTGATGTTTTACATTTTCTTTGAATTCGAGTTGTAGCAAACAAGGAAAACTTAGGTGGAGTTTTCAGGGCTGAAGTGTGTAACAGAAGCATTCAACTCAGACAGTAGCAGTCAATTCAGTGATATCTCTCAGTTTTAAAGTCTCATCTCAGTATACACGAGAGGTTGATTCCAATGATAGTCATCTTCATCTTGATGGTGCCACGGGGCTGAGTACTTTCCACAGTTTTGAGCTCATTTTCGATATAAGAGGTTTTCAGTTTTCTCGCCTACAGAATTCCAACTCTAAAGGGTATGAAAACATGGGAGTGAGAATGGGAAGGAACAAATTTGATCACATTGTCTTGGGACCAGCCGCTGGACAAAACTTACCTGATCGAATTTAATGTCAAGGTATCAATGCCCAGGAATGATATTTTTATGTTGACTGATCCATCTAGCAACTTTCCTGTTGTTCCCAGCAATGCTGTTGTGATGCATATCTCAGTCCAAAACAGTTCAAATTTTGCACCAGCAGACAAGAAGACGTGGAGATCAAGAAGTTCGAGGTCTATTGCAGAATAGTCAGCGAGTATTTAGAAGCTATCTTCAAGCTTATACTCAGATCTACAATTGTTGCATTTCAAAATGCTCTGATCTATCTCTGAATTTCAGGTATCTACTACGGCATCTGAAAAGGAGTTATCCTTTCTATCTCAGTATGATGGAAGCGTGAAATGCTGGTATGAAGTGTTATTAGCACTTATTTCCGTGAAAGAAGGACTGATCGGGTAGCCTCAATGACAAGATGGTTTTATCCTTGAAGTCAAGGTTAGGTTTCACAAGCAGTTTACAGTGTACACAGCAATTCGTAGGAGGCAAAGGTGGATACATTTGAAGCTACAAGTCTGCAATTCTATGTGGTATGAAGACCCTGACTGGACAAGGACTTGCACTGAGATGAAGAAAAGAATGAAAGGGATGCATGTATGAACACTAATTTTGGGCATAGGTGAAGGCCATTCAAATTCTGATTTAAGGGATCCTTTACAAGTATTCTCTCAGGTTCCTAAAAGAAGATTACTTTGGACATCTACAGTACTGAAATCCTTTACAAATATTCTCTCAGGTTCCTAAAAGAAGATTACCTTGGACATCTACAGCACTGAAGTTTGTGTTTAAGCAGCCGAAGGTACAAATACTTGAAGTCAGTTCTCTCTGTAGCAGCAGGACGTGTGAAAGATTTTATTTTGAAGGAAGATATACAAAGACGGTAGCAGCATCTTTTGGCTTGACAACTAAAGCAGTTCACTATGAACTAATTTGCTAGTATAAGTCCAAAGTTGGCATTATGAAGATGTTATGAAAACCCTGAGTGATGAGCCTGGGAACAAATAGATAAGTTTTGGGGCATGATACAGATTGAAGTGAACAGTGACAGAGAGGAGAACTTGTGACTTGACATTGATGTACTTGACAGAGATCAGATTGACTTGACAGTGATATATTTGAAAGTATATTTTGAGTAGGGAATTGATCAGTTGATTGAGCAGTAGTTGATGGATTTGTGATTAGGGACAGTGAAAGATTGACATCACAATACAAGGAGAACCACACTTGGAGTTTTCAAGGACAATTCTGGAACGAGAAGAGACAGTGCTATTTTACTTAAGAAATGATCAGCTGCAGTTTGCTTGGCATCTCTTGAGCCAACAGCAGAGCTATACAGGCTTGGCAGATGAAATCATTGCATGAATGAGTGAGAGCAGCAGTAAAGAAAGATAATGCACAAGAGCAGATCCTTGTAGCAGTTGTATGATGACTTGACAGTGACCAGCTGGATTCTTGATATGATTAATGAGCAGAGATAAGCAGTGGTAATGAGCAGCAGTGAGAAGTGTGTTGCAGCAGTGTTGAATGATGAGCAGATGATCATCGATAGGAGCTGTATGATGACTTGACTATGAGCAACATTTATGGTGAGCAGATGAGCATGAGTTGAGACAGTTGACCGCAGATTGATGAGTTGATGTGATGGTTTTGAGGTTAGGATACCTCAAACCCTTCTTAGCAGGGTCTAAGAAAACCAGGCAAGGTCCTGGATTCAGAGTAGGTGCTCTATTTATCAGTAGGTGCTGATTTTGCCTAACGGTTGTAGCCGAACCAAATCTAATACAAAAAGATTACAAAATTATATGGTGTTGTGTTCTTTTGTGTTATGGCTCTTTATGAATGAAATGCTTATGCTATGTGAATGATGAAGTGACAGATGCTTATGAAATGATTATGGTAGAGTAATGGAATGATGAATTGATAGCTAACTGTGATAAGCTAAGAAAAGTTTAAAATTGCCTTCACACTGATTCACCCCCCTCTCTCAGTGTCTACAATTGGTATCAGAGCAGGCCTTCGTCACAAGCCTAGCAAGCTTGAAGGAGATCCTTAGACACAATGGAGGAAAAGAAAGAGTCATCAAGCAATGACATGCCTGTACTTGATATTGCAGATTATTTCAGGTGGAGAAGCAAAATGAAGGCTTATTTGAAGAAGTTTGGGATTTGGGAAATTGTCATCAATCCACCCGCTCCATCAAACAAGAAAGGAAAACTAGTTGCACAGAAGGAAGCGAAGAAGGACAACACTACAGCCTTGAAGTTCCTCATGGATGGAGTTCCCAGCTTAGTGAAGGAAAATGTAGGAGAGTACACTTCGGCAAAAGAACTGTGGTTCAAGCTGGAGAGTGAGTATCAGAAGGCTAGACCAGAACCCGAAAAGACAGATCAGAAATCAGAAGACGAGCCCCCAGAAGAGCTCAATCAAGAAGAAGACAAACAAGAAGAGGACCCCAATAAAGGTATGAACTTTTGTGATTATGATAGCTTGTGTGATGAAATTGAGAAGGTTCTTGCAGATGATGATGAAGCTATGTTGAAAGCTAAACAGAGAATTATAAACTATGTATGCAACATAGATCTCAGAGCTGATTGGTTCTTGAACAAAGTTGATCTTAATCAATCTGATTACAAGATGTTTAGGACGACAACCTTTGATTATATGGATAATCTCCAAAAGCAGAATGTTGAACTAAAGGAGTTGCTTAAGAAACTTAAGCATAAGGGAGTAGGTTGGCTGAAATTACTGAAGGAAAAGGAAGAAGAAAAAGAAAAGCTAAAGATTGATTTGATCGATCTAACCCTAAAACAAAAGAACCAGGACTCAAAAATCCTTGAAGAGGCAAGAGAGGCAAATCTTGTTCTGAAAACTCAGCTAGAAGAAGCCAAGAGAATAGAAGAAATCTTGAAGAGACAGCTAGAAGAAAAGGAGAAAACAGTCCAAGAGCTGGAAATGGAGGTAGTTGGTCTCAGGAAGAAAGATAAGAAGAACGAAGCCTTGGTCAAGCTCCAGGACAGTTCAATTGTCCTAAATAAGATCTTAGATTGCCAAAGATCTCCACTCGACAAAACTGGTATTGGTTACAAGAAGAATAAAGAAAAATTTGAAGATGACACTTGGTCTCCGAAGACTCCAGTAGCAGGTCCATCAACATCCAAAGCTGCTCCCCAGGCACCTGTGCATGACAACAAGGAGTTTGGAAGTTCAAAGATGAAACAAGGAGTTAGGTTCTATGGAAGAAGAAGGGCTGGAAGCCCCAATGTCTCAGTTAGATGTTGGACATGTAAACAAGTCGGACATGTTGCTGCCACATGTCACACATTGAGATGCTACACCTGCAGTGGGTTTGGACACAAAGCCCATGAATGTGCCAGTCAAAGAAGTCAAGCAAGAAGGAGTACTCCATACACATTAGCAAGAAGATTTGAAGATCAGAAGACAAATGTCTACAGTCAAGGACACTCTCAAGCATGGAGAAATGAAGTTGATCAAAGAAGTGTTGGAAGCTCCAACAGCTCAGTCAGATGTTGGTCATGCAACAATGTCGGTCACTTTGCTGCACATTGTCGTACGATGAGGTGTTAAAGCTGCAGTGGCCTTGGGCACAAAGCTCAAGATTGTTGGAGTACACGGAAACAATCCTTGAGAAGTTACCTAGACAACTCATCAAGGAAAGCCAGTACAAATGAAGGAATAAATGCTCAAAGAACAGATGTCAAGAAACAGGTATGGATGAGGAAGACTGAGCAGTTGCAGATAGGAGAAGCCGATCAGAGCAGGGAGGATCGCTGCCATATGGCAAGCCAAGTGTAAGGTCTCTCAAAGACCTTAGCACACCTTGAGTTCATGAGGCTGGAGAATGAACTCAAAGGAGAAAAGATGGTTACTCCAGGCATAGAGACAGGTCCTAGGATCGTGCATATTGACAGGGGGAGCAGTCAGCAGTGATCAGAGATCTCAGACACCCTTTGCCATCGATGCAAAAGGGGGAGAGATGAAGACAAAGGGAGAGATGCAGACAAAAGGGGAGCATGCTCATAGGGGCAGCATGAGTTGTTGTCATCAATGACAAAGGGGGAGATTGTCGATGAAATTGTCATTGATGCCAACATGGACAAGGTACCTGTACCCACAAGATTGGATCTTGATGCCACGACCTTGTTGAAGATGCTGAAGACGCTGAAGACCCTGCCAATAATGATGACCCTGCCAATAATGATGTAAGCCTTGGTGATGATGCTAAAGCCCTTGTGGATGATGGAAAAGCCCTTCATAGGTTAAAGAAGACCATGAAGCCCCTTTATTGATGAAAAAGCTCATGGAGCCCACTACTTGCATGAAGATATGGTCATTGATGACTTAATGAGGTCATGAAACCTTTATGAAGACCCTTGAACCCTCACTTGGTAAAAACGGTATGGCTCATGTGTATGAATCCTTGATATATTGATAAAAGGATACCTAAAGACATGCAAGCCCTAGTGGACACCCCTATGATAAGAAGTGATTGTCTGACTTTAGTGTAGGGTGGTCTTTGAATAACATGATTTATTAAAATTAAAATTCAAAGTCAAAATTAAAAAATAATAAAAAATGAAAAATAAAAATAAAAATTCAAATAACAATTTTAAATTAAAAAAAAAGATTAAAACACTCACCATCTTACCTTTTTACCTTTTTGAAGTCGCTCTCTTTGAACACGCTTAAATGTGTATATATACACCTTGGCACAGCAGAAAAATATATATGCGTGGAAATTTTTGGAATATGCGTGGAAATTTTTGGAGTATGCATGGAAATTTTTGGAGTATGCGTGGAAATTTTTTTTGGAGCATGCGTGGAAATTTTTTGGAGCATGCGTGGAAATTTTTGTGGAGCAGGAAAAAATATGCGTGGAAATTTTTGTGGAGCAGCTCGCTGGACAGAGGCCACGAAGAGGAGCAGTTCCGAACTATAGAGAATGTAAAATTTTTGCAGCAGACTTTGAGACTGAGAAATTTTCAGTGGCGCAACTCTGGATTTCGTGGGTCTCACTGATTAATTAAGGCAGCCGCAGAGATGAGGAATGATATGAGTTGAAGTCTGTTTTTGTTTGTTTACGGAGACACTCCAAGACTGAGATCGCAGCAGATGTCACTTTCGGATGAAGATAATCCTCTGTAGCAGCTGCAACAGTGTTCTAAAGTTTTTGATGTTTTACATTTTCTTTGAATTCGAGTTGTAGCAAACAAGGAAAACTTAGGTGGAGTTTTCAGGGCTGAAGTGTGTAACAGAAGCATTCAACTCGGGCAGCAGCAGTCAATTCAGTGATTACGTGGGTCTCACTGATTAATTAAGGCAGCCGCAGAGATGAGGAATGATATGAGTTGAAGTCTGTTTTTGTTTGTTTACGGAGACACTCCAAGACTGAGATCGCAACAGATGTCACTTTCGGATGAAGAGAATCCTCTGTAGCAGCTGCAGCGGTGTTCTGAAGTTTTTGATGTTTTACATTTTCTTTGAATTCGAGTTGTAGTAGACAAGGAAAACTTAGGTGGAGTTTTCAGGGCTGAAGTGTGTAGCAGAAGCATTCAACTCGAGCAGCAACAGTCAATTCAGTGATATCTCTTAGTTTTAAAGTCTCATCTCAGTATACACTAGAGGTTGATTCCAATGATAGTCATCTTCATCTTGATGGTGCCACAGGGCTGAGTACTTTCCACAGTTTTGAGCTCATTTTCGATATAAGAGGTTTTCAGTTTTCTCGCCTACAGAATTCCAACTCTAAAGGGTATGAAAACATGGGAGTGAGAATGGGAAGGAACAAATTTGATCACATTGTCTTGGGACCAGCCGCTGGACAGAACTTGCCTGATCGAATTTATTGTCAAGGTATCAATGCCCAGGAATGATATTTTTATGTTGACTGATCCAGCTAGCAACTTTCCTGTTGTTCCCAGCAATGCTGTTGTGATGCATATCCCAGTCCAAAACAGTTCAAATTTTGCACCAGCAGACAAGAAGACGTGGAGATCAAGAAGTTCGAGGTCTATTGCAGAATAGTCAGCCAATATTTAGAAGCTATCTTCAAGCTTATACTCAGATCTACAATTGTTGCATTTCAAAATGCTCTGATCTATCTCTGAATTTCGGGTATCTACTACGGCATCCGAAAAGGAGTTATCCTTTCTATCTCAGTATGATGGAAGCGTGAAATGCTGGTATGAAGTGTTATTAGCACTTATTTCCGTGAAAGAAGGACTGATCGGGTAGCCTCAATGACAAGATGGTTTGATCCTTGAAGTCAAGGTTAGGTTTCACAAGCAGTTTACAGTGTACACAGCAATTCGTAGGAGGCAAAGGTGGATACATTTGAAGCTACAGGTCTGCAATTCTATGTGGTATGAAGACCCTGACTGGACAAGGACTTGCACTGAGATGAAGAAAAGAATGAAAGGGATGCATGTATGAACACTAATTTTGGGCATACATGAAGGCCATTCAAATTCTGATTTCAGGGATCCTTTACAAGTATTCTCTCAGGTTCCTAAAAGAAGATTACCTTGGACATCTACAGTATTGAAATCCTTTACAAATATTCTCTCAGGTTCCTAAAAGAAGATTACCTTGGACATCTATAGCACTGAAGTTTGTGTTTAAGCAGCCAAAGGTACAAATACTTGAAGTCAATTCTCTCTGTAGCAACAGGACGTGTGAAAGATTTTATTTTGAAGGAAGATATACAAAGACGGTAGCAGCGTCTTTTGGCTTGACAACTAAAGCAGTTCACTATGAACTAATTTGCTAGTATAAGTCCAAAGTTGGCATTATGAAGATGTTATGAAAACCCTGAGTGATGAGCCTGGGAACAAATCGATAAGTTTTTGGGCATGATACAGATTGAAGTGAACAGTGACAGAGAGGAGAACTTGTGACTTGACATTGATGTACTTGACAGAGATCAGATTGACTTGACAGTGATATATTTGACAGTATATTTTGAGTAGGGAATTGATCAGTTGATTGAGCAACAGTTGATGGATTTGTGATTAGGAACAATGAAAGATTGACATCACAATACAAGGAGAACCGCACTTGGAGTTTTCAAGGACAATTCTGGAATGAGAAGAGACAGTGCTATTTTACTTAAGAAATGATCAGCTGCAGTTTGCTTGGCATCTCTTGAGCCAACAGCAGACATATACAGGCTTGGCAGATGAAATCATTGCATGAATGAGTGAGAGCAGCAGTAAAGAAAGATAATGCACAAGAGCAGATCCTTGTAGCAGTTGTATGATGACTTGACAGTGACCAGCTGGATTCTTGATATGATTAATGAGCAGAGATAAGCAGTGGTAATGAGCAGCAGTGAGAAGTGTGTTGCAGCAGTGTTGAATGATGAGCAGATGATCAGCGATAGGAGCTGTATGATGACTTGACTATGAGCAACATTTATGGTGAGCAGATGAGCATGAGCTGAGACAATTGACCGCAGATTGATCAGTTGATGTGAAAGTAAGCCTTGATGTAAAAGCAAGCTTGTCTTGCTTTTGAGGTTAGGATACCTCAAACCCTTCTTAGCAGGGTCTAAGAAAACCAGGCAGGGTCCTTGATTCAGAGTAGGTGCTCTATTTATCAGTAGGTGCTGATTTTGCCTAACGGTTGTAGCCGAACCAAATCTAATACAAAAAGATTACAAAATTATATGGTGTTGTGTTCTTTTGTGTTATGGCTCTTTATGAATGAAATGCTTATGCTATGTGAATGATGAAATGACAGATGCTTATGAAATGATTATGGTAGAGTAATGGAATGATGAATTGATAGCTAACTATGATAAGCTAAGAAAAGTTTAAAATTGCCTTCACACTGATTCACGCCCCCCTCTCATTGTCTACAATCCCTCTCTTTTTTCATATATCTCTATCCATATCTCATAAGGTTTTTGTGCAAGATTGTTTGTTAGTTTTCAGGTAGCAGGGGTTGGACGAACTGTGGATCTAACTTGACTACACTGGGCATTCGACTGTTTTGTGAAGGCATTGTCCCTCGGCATTCTACTAACTAGTCTCTTTTGTAGATCCATTCCGGCAACAAGTGCTCTTCTTTTCCTCTTCCTCCTTCAATCTTTTTAAAATCAGTCCAGTTACTTGTTTGCAGCTTTAAAATTGTTTAGATCTATCAATTTCAGGATTCATTTTACATAGATCTTGCTACCTTAAAGCTCATAAACTAGATCTCATTCCTAAAGAAATTTTACAAGCATTCTAGATCTAGTTTTAGGGAAAATTGTCATTTTTCAAGGTTGTGAAAGTAGATTTAAAGCTTGTTGAATGCATGGTTGTTTCCTTCGAATCTAAAAAGTTATATTCAGCAATTTAAGTGCTTCATATTGGCTGCCCCAAAAGCAGGCCAAGATCCCAAGGAAAGCTTGCTTTCCTTGGTTCTTTTTTCGCTTCTTTAAAAACTAGTTTTAACTTAGAATTTTTGGGTAAAAAGTGTGTTCATCCAAAAGTACTTTCAAAGTACTTTTGGGCATATTTAACTGTGATAAGCTTTCTGGTTTTTAGCAGGTGTAACAGAAAAGAGGAGGAGGTGCTGTCCGGAAATCATTTTTGGACCATTCGAAACTCCCCAAGGGGTCTTCGTCTTCCCAAAATTTCAAAATTTCGCAATTTGTAAACCTTTGGTCTCATTCCATATAAGGACCAAGTGGATTAATTTCAGTTTGTTGATATTGTAATTGTTGCTAATAAAAAGAAAAATCTTTTCGAATAGGCTCTTTCAAGCCCATTCACCATCCCCCCTGGGGGATTCGCGTCTGTGTCATTTTTTTTGCATTTTTCTCTTTTTTCTGTTCTAGTTTAGTCTTGACATGCAGGATTGTATACTTTGATAACATTTTGCATTATTCCATATTTTCAATTCAAAAGTAATCATACTACTTACGTGGCGACTTCCCGATTGACCCGCAAGGGGAAAGAGATGCGTGGTAGGACTAATTAGAAAACCGGTGTTGTGTATCTCTGATTCCATTTCATTGTTATTTTTCACATGCAAGCAATAAAATTAACCCCTCCTTGATTTTCTAATTGAGATCCACTTGGACCGAAAGAGATTCCTGGAGGGTCTTCTTTTTTAACAAGAACACACTCTTAAAATTTAATAAAATTGACAAGACTCCGGTGTGTATGCTCTGCACTTGGATGTGGTTCGTCCGATCAGTCAAGTTGCATCAAAAGCACTTGAGTGACTAGATTAATTAGTCTTCACCTCCCAAATTGACAAACCATCAAGCGAAAATCCAACGCCTCAAACAAACTGTAAGCGGTGGCAAAATACCCAAAGGAGTGGGAACAACTGGAAAGTGACCTCGAGGCGCCGATCTCTGTCACACCCTGATGGGTGCGTTATGAACAATAGTCTCCGAGACTCCGTTCCAGCCCACAAACACCTTGTGGGTAGCCGTGAAAGTTCACTTTTGGACATACTCCAAGTACCCTTCGGGTATATCTAGAGTCCCCTTTTCGCCTAATTTAATTCATTCACATTCCACATTAATTTAAAATCTACCAAGAGACATTTGCAAAACATTCTTTCAAGC